>JAKSZT010053837.1:4285193-4697556 GCA_026826555.1 Tolypeutes matacus
ATAGAGAGAGAGAGAGAGAGAGAGAGAGACAGAGAGAGACAGAGAGAGAGAGAAGGAGAATACAAACTTACCAGTGATAAATCTTTGGCTAAAGAGTTATTTGGGCTGGGATTTCCAGGAGGCAGTGTCAACACAAGGACATTTTTCATATAGTCAGGAGCCGTGACATTGGCCTCAAAGTAGTGGTTACTGTAATAAAAAGCACAGGTTTCCATGAAAATTAGATACCTCAAAAAATAGAGATGCATCTTCTATAATTCACCCAAACTATAACATCAGCCTTGAAAATTATTTTAAAATTTTGATTAGTTAAAAAATTTTTTTTAGTTCAGGTATTTACAAAACTTTCTACTTTCTCCCAGAAAGTTTTCTTTTCTTCTACATTTGTTAAGTTGAATAAGAGAACTTAGGCAGGAAGAGGATGTGGCTCAAGAGACTGGGCTCCCACCTACCACATGGAAGGTCCCTGGTTTGGTTCCCAGTGCTTCCTAAAGAAGACAACGAGCTGGCACAATGGGCAGGCATGGCAAGCTGATGCAACAAGAAGACAAAAGACACAAGAAGAAAAAATATAATGAGACACACAACAAAGCAGGGAGCAGAGGTTCCTGGTGCCTCCTAAAGAAGACAGTGAGCTGACTCAATGGGCAGGCTCAGCGAGCTGACACAATAAGATAACACAACAAGAGATGTGGGGAGGATAAACATAATGAGAGACACAACAAAGCAGGGAGCAGAGGTGGCTCAAGCTATGAGCGCCTCCCTCCCACTTCAGAGGTCCCAGGTTTGGCTCCTGGTGCCTCCTAAAGAAACAAGGAAGATGAACAGACACAACAAGTGCAAACAATGAGGGGGTGGGGAGAAATAAGTAAATAAAATTAATCTTTAAAAAAAAGAGAGAGAACTTAGGCAACTGTGGTTAATGTACACGAATGGAAAGGTAGACTAGAAGACAAACACTTCTCTAAGGAGAATCCTTTGGGCTATGAGCATGTGAGCTAGTGCTTGCTTTCAAGGCTTAGTAATTGTTGGTTCATACCTGGAAATTTTCTTTTTCTTATGTGCTTAGAACAATTTAAAGATATCAGAATATGAGAGAGAGAAATTCTATCACTTAAAGTTACTTTTCAGATGCCGTGACATAAGCATAAGAAGACTAAACAATTTCTCAATGATTATGAGCTTCTTGACCTGTAGGACATCAGCTTTTGGGACCTGGTAGACAATGCTTGACACCCTGAGAACTCTTGATACTGTCTGAGACTGCTCTGTCAATCATATGGTTTCTAAGCATTCTAAGCATTCAAGTGTTTTAATATGAAAAGAATCTAACATTTTTGAACTGCTATGATTAGGATGGCCATCATTTCATGTTCAGATTACTAGGTGAATACATCTACTTTGTGTTGAGGACCTGTGTTGGGTATTTTGCTCATATTAATGCATCTAATCCTAAAAGCACTCCTATAATGTATATTGTGTTTAGATGAGAAGAGGCACAAGGATCAAGTGAACAAGAAGCATCAGAATTACAGTTTAAACCCATGTATGCTTAGTTTCTAATCTTATGAATGTCCCACAACATCACCAGGTGTCCTTGGGGAATAGCAACAGTGCCAGTACTTTGGCAGTTGATTGGGGATTTGCTGAAAATAAAATTATGCAAGCCTGGTGTGATAGGTTGAATTATGTACTCCAAAAAAAAACCATGTTCTTAATATTCTGCACTTCTGGGGGTGTGAGTCCATTATAAATAGGATCTGTTGAAGATGGTATTTTAGCTATTTCAGTTAGTGTGACCCAACTGAATGAAGGTGGGCCCTAATCCAATTACTGGAGTTCTTTAAAAGCAGAAGAAAGTCAGACATAGTAAGAACAAGTCATAGGGAGAAGCCTGAAGTCAGCAGGAACCTGGAAGACAAAGGAGAGGACATGGCCAAGTGATGAGAAAGCCAAGGAACCACAAAGATGGCCAGCCAGCCAGAGCGCTGCTGACCCTGGAGGAAGCAAGCCTTCTAGCCTCCCCAAGTGTGAGATGATCAACCCCTTTGTTTAAGCCAGCCTATTGTGTGGTATTTACCATAGCATCCTGGTGAGCTAAGACACCTGGCTACACTGAGGACTCCTTCCAGAGGACATGGTAGGTACTGAAGTCAGGGTGATTGTAGGACTGTGTAATCTTGACAGTTTTGCCCTCTTTGCTCGACTTCTGCAGCTAAAAGTCTGTTGATTGAATTACCACCTTGAACATCTAGCAGGCAAATACACTCAGTTCCTATATTTCATTTCCCTTCATGTTGTGAAATATACAGTTAGTTTTGGCGAAATGACTAGGCAAAAAATGGGAAAGGCCTAGTGCAGTAATTGACTCTGATCTGAACATAAAATGTAACATTCACAGGTGATGTATTCATTATAGGTCATGATCCAGTGAGACAAGAGAGCACATGTGACCTCACCCACGGGGGCAAAGGGCAAGCCATGACTAGGGAAGCCTTCTTTAAACTTAGTCTGACTTAGATTTACCTTGGTACTGCTTGTTAGTGAGGTCTCTAACCACATTAGAAGATGAGTGGTAAAAAGAGGGATGTGATGCCAATATTCTCGCTGTCCTGATTTTGTGATAATCAGGGTAGGCTAAACATTCGTTATATTAGAAACCATGCAGGTGTCCCCAGACCTAGTTTTTCCCCCTAGGTCTGGATTTTAGGATGCTGGTGATAAACTAAGCCTGATTTATTACATGACCATCCTGTATGGGAAAAGACTGTAACTCTGGGTATCTTTGGTCAACCTTAAGAGATAGAGCAGAGGGATGGATGTGGCTCAAATGGTTGGGCGTCCGTCTCCCATATGGAGAGATGTGGGTTCGATCCCTGGGACCTCCCAGTAAAAATTAAAAAAAGAAAATATAGAAGGCGCTTGGGCCATCAGGCCCTGTGCGCAGGTGTGTCGCCAGGCCCCATGTGCGTGAATGCCAGGACCCACCGAGCATGCAGCACAATGATGATGTAACAGGAGAGTGACACAAGGGAGACCCAAGACGAGATGTGCTGAGAAACCAGGAACTGAGGTGGCACAGGTGGTAGGACGCCTCTCTCCCACATTGGAGGTTCCCAGGATTGAATCCCGGTGAAGACAGGAGAAGAAGGATGAGAAGACACTCATCCTTCTTCTCCAGGAAATGGACACTGAGAGTTTCCCAGCAAATGGACACAAAAACAGCAAAAATGGGGGAGGGTAAAAATGGATAAAAGTAAGTAAATAAATAAATCCTTAAAGAAAAAAGTATAGGGGAATAAGATACGTACTATAGTGAGTAGTAATACTTTGACGATGTTCTTTCACGATTTGTTAACAAATGTTTCACAACAATGCAAAGTATTTGTGGTGGGGTGATGTGTGGGAGCCCTGTATGATGTTATGCATGTTTGTTTTGTAAGTTCCCAGTGTTTACTGAACACTTATTGTTTATGTATGTTCATGTATGAATGATATACTTCAATAAATAAATAAAAAAGAGGAGATGTGACAGAAGGTGGTTTCTGCTCCTGGATTTTCTTTCCTTGATTCCAGAGAAGTGAGGAGGAAAAGATCACCACTCAATGACTAAGCCACAGAGGGCAATTGTACAAATCAGACTCATTCAACTGGAACTTTCCTCTTATCAAAGGTGTCCAAAGGAAAAGTAATCTAGGACCAAAGGCCATTAGCAATTGAGAGAACAAATATGGCCACATTCTCGTAATAATATGATTGAGTTATCAGTTGATTTTTCATGGCCTGCCCAAAGACCTTAAAAAGAGGCTGGAGATCAGGATCCTGTGTCGACTGAGCAGGCCTGGTAGATGAATGGGTATGTGGATTTAGTAGTGCTTTTATATAACTTTTCTATTTAAACGTGATAGAGATGTCAAAGGTGTACATCTCTGCTAAGGCCACAACTGAAGAAATAAGAACGAAGGTGTGATAAGAAGGAATGAAACATTGGATCAAATATTGTCTTCACTCTGAACCCTATAAGAAGCTATGCAAAGCAAACCAAAAGAGATGTGGCTCAAATGGTTGGGCGTCCATCCCCCATATGGAGGGACCTGGGTTTGATCCCCAGGACCTCCCAGTAAAATAAAGAAAAATATAGAAGGCACTTGGGCCTCCAGGCCCAGCACGCGGGTGTGCCTCCAGGCCCCACCGAGCCATGCAGCACAATGATGATATAACAGGAGAGTGACACAAAGGGAGAGCCGAGACGAGATGTGCTGAAAAAAAAAAACCAGGAACTGAGGTGGCACAGGTGGTAGGACGCCTCTCTCCCACATTGGAGGTTCCCAGGATCTAATCCTGGTGAAGACAGCAGGAGAAGGATGAGAAAAGAGAGCAGGAAACAATCACAGAGAATTGCCCAGCGAATGGACACAGAAACAGCAAAAACGGGTGGGTGGGGGGTGGGGTTTAAAAATGGATAAAAGTAAAATAAATAAATAAATCTTTAAAAGAGAGAGGGGGGCGGATGTGGCTCAACTGGCTGGGCGTCCGTCTCCCATATGGAGGGACCCGGGTTCGATCCCTGGGACCTCCCGATAAAAAAAAAAAAAAAAAAAAAGAGAGAGAGAGAATGTATCTTCCTGGAAATCCAAACATTCCAAATATTATACCCACTTGAATAGATCCACTAGAATGATGACAGTGTCTTCAGCCACCGACCGATCACCCATGAGGGTGTAGATGATATCTGGTGTACCACACATGACAATCACTAGAGGAGAGAAATAGACAATGGTCTACACACCAGTAGGGAAAGATGGAGTTGTCCAAATGTGAACTTGGCTTGACCATGCTACATTATTTTTTAAAGAATAGAACCAATGCCTCAAATATCCCTTTTTCTTTCATTTATAGTCATTGAGTCAGAATAGAGTTGTATGGGATCTTAAAAAGAATCATCTGGAACAATTCCATAATTTTATAGATTTAAAGAGGCTGAAGGATCAAACAACTAAAAGATGACAGAGCTAGCTCTGATATGCAAGTTCCTGATTTCTGATCCAGTGCTTATTCTATTACACTAGTGGTTACAAAAACTATTTTCATAGATAAGTGCAGTGTACTTCACTATTACCAAAATTTCCTTGTTGAAAAATGTATAATAAAAGTTAATGCAAGAATAATTCATAAAATCTTCCTAATCAGCTCTCCTTGAGCTATGCCTGTAGCTTTTTAACTCAGAACTCAGTAATTTCAGTGACAGAGTTCAATCTGAATCTATAATCTCTACCACTAATGGAGCCAGCTATCTCCCTAATTCCTGGCTTGATAGTCAAGAGGAGTTGGGATCTTTTCATGTGCTGTGCTCTCTACCTGAATTGTAAACCTTTAGAGACATGAAAAATTTTATACTTCATTTTTTCCCGTATCTTGGTCAATGTTTTATAAGTGATAGGTTTCTTAATACAAAAAATGTTTGATAATGGCACTTCATGATGATTTGAGTGATATCAGGAAATCATGCCAAGCCAGCATCTTCCTTTGTAGGAAATTCCCACAATTGATTCCTTTGTCTGTGAACTGTTTTTATTTGTAAAAAGATTTCTGTGGAAGCACAACAAGTTACCCAATACTGTAGTGACAATGGTTTTGTCCCATTGGCCTCCCACACTTGGCCTCTAGCTGGGAGATCACTGGGCAGGGGAGATAGGGAAAAATTAAATAAAGTGAGAGGACATTACAAAGTCATCTTTGCTTACTTCTAATTGTGCCTGAGGCCAGCCATAAATAAATATATCCTCTTGGTCACCAGGGGGCCCAGGTTCAGAATGTATGCAAATTAGTCACAAATACAATAATAGTTGGATTGTGGTGAACTTAAAAAGCAGTTTATTGATGGTGAGTCATGGTATCATTTTGGTTTATAAAACCTGGCTTTTAACATCATTGTTCCTTTCACTTTGGTAATATATTTGCTCAACACTACTTTTCCATTTTCTCTCAGAATATAAGGTTTTAATCAATGAAAGGAACGATATAATGGATTTGCCTGCAACTATATCTCTTCCAAAATACATAAACATATAGAAGTCATGATAGCTCTGTAGTAGTAGATTTGTCAAAATGACACAAGAGGAGGTGGTAGTTGTGAGGAAGAAGTTGGCAAAAATTATCTTAATGTCTTCTTACCATTACTTTTCCTGTTGTGGTCCATTAGGATAGCTTGAAACTGGTCATCTCCTCTCAACATATCCTTGAAGCTGAGTTCTTGAGAAAAATAGGAAACTCCAGCCTCCAGAGCATTGAGGTACCTAGAACAAGGGAAAGAGAAACTCTAACAAACTAGCTTAGTTTCTGTTTGGCCTTCCATACCATTTGCTCATTGTTTTCAGATCTTCCCTGGGATTTATTCATCTAAAGGTCATTTCTGCTATTAGCTCAATATACAAGTGCACACCATGATACCACTGCTTTGCACTGTAGCAATCTAGTTGAGTAAAAATATAGGGGACATTTTAAGGAAACTTCACCTATATAGTCAAATAGTTGAGATTTTGTGAGTCCCTTATAGGAGCGTCCTACTTATAGAAGGAAGGTTCTACTCTGTTCACTAAACCAGTTCCATCATCACAGGTAAGTTGAAACCTTTGAATCTATAGTAGAAAAATTCAGAGTCGATAGGTGTAGCAGTTTGGGATTGTTTATGAATTCCAAAAATAGATATTGGATTGTGTTTATAAACTGGTCTGTTCCTCTGGGCCTATTAGATTATATTGGATTCACAGGTTTCATTTTTACTTGATTAAATAATTACCTGATTGAGTCTCCACTCCCTTGGTGGGCAGAGACTCACAGAGAAAACAACATGCCAAAGGAGTTAGCAGGAGTTTTGATACTGGAGCCCTGGGAAGTAACACACAGAGAAGCAGAATCACGAGGAAGGAGAGAAGGCTCCATTAGACATGGCAGAGGCCCAGGGAAGAGAGAAGTGCCATTAGCCTGATAGTTTACATCTGGCCATGTGGACAGAACAGAGCAGCTGAGCCTGGAGAGAAATGAGTTCAGGAGAGAGACAAGACTGATCCCAGCCTACAGCTGATATTGGAAGAAGCTGGGACTACAGAGCCTTAAGAGGAAGAGGAAGCCTGAACCCTTGCAGACATTGGCAGCCATCTTGCTCCAACAAAGTGGCAACAGACTTTGGTGAGGGAAGTAACTTATGCTTTATGGCCTGGTAACTGTAAGCTTCTACCCCCAATAAATACCCTTTATTAAAGCCAACAGATTTCTGGTATTTTGCATCAGCACCCCTTTGGCTGACTGATACAATAGGAGTAATTTCCCCTTCTTTGGGAATGGGCTTTTGTGTGTTCTAAGTTAAACTCCAAAGTTTCTGGGGTGGAGTCTTGGGATAGGCATTCTGGGTGATGCCCCATCTCAGTCTTCTGCACACACAGGTGGATGAAGACTGCAGACCTAAGCAGCATCTCAGTAATCCAGTAAAAAGATTTCCTCTGCCACGTTTGCTGGAGTTGAGTGAACATTGAGATTTTATTTTAGCAATGATGCCCATTGACACTATATGCCTCTCCTCACCCCCTCTTGTTCCTCTGAAAAACCAGGAAAGTAATTGTAGTTATAGGCAGCAGGTACAAGCACAGCACTGTGAAAGCATTAACTTCTTTTTTCTATTTTCCTGATCTGTAAAATGAGCATCCTAATACTTGTTCTACTTTCTTTAGAGGGCTGACTGTGGGGAATCAATAAAACTAACGTGAGCTCTCTCTGCCTAGAGGAGCCCGCACCAAATCTCGGTGTGTATTTCCATCCTTTTCTCCCATTTCTCAGCAAGCTCTGTACTTTCCCCCCATTTCCCAATAAATTCTTTTTATTGGCTTAACTAAACTGGCATGTTCTTAAATTCTTTTATGCGACATAGCCAAGAATCTAGAGAATCCAGCACCTCCCTGGCTTCATTTGGCAAGCCATTGCCAGGAGACAGAAAGGTGAGTGGTGCTCCCTGACCCCTGCTGGAGACTGGGATTTGCTGCTTGATGGAATTCTCAACCATCCCGCGGCCTAGGACTGGGGCGGGGGGCCTCCCACTTCGATTGTTGGGGTTCCTAAAAGCAGCAATTCATGTGAGAAACCAGCTTCCCTGAGGCTTCAATGACCTCAGTAAGAATATACTGGAATTAACATTTTTCATCCGAGGTCTGCCAAAGTCAAAATGGGAAATAAGCAAAGTTCTGAAGTAAAGGAAAATTGTATTTTAAAGCATTGGGGACAATTTGGTTATAAGCCAATAAGTAAAAGGAATGAAATTCTTGTGCAAAACTGCATGGTCACAGTGCAAATTAGAGTAATTAGAAATAGCCTCCAAAGAAATCTTTTAAATGCTATTTTATAGTTAAACTTATTTTGTAAAAGAATGAAAACTATAAGTACAAAAAAAAAAAAAACAACAACAACAACAAAAAACCTAATGTGAAAGTACTTTGAAAACTAGAAAGAATTTTGTAAGTGTAATAAATACTGATTATGATCCTTATGATACTATGTTTTATTTGCATGTAAAAGAGTGAACTTGTATCCGCTCTCGTGGCTGTTACAGAGGGAAGGTGCGTCTGAATATAACCAGGTGATCTGCCATGAGCCTATGACTTCTCAAGAGTATTAATAATCCTGCTTACCAGAAACAGTCTTCAGACTCAGTATTGTTCTTGAAAACATAGGCAGTGTTCCAGGGAAAGGTTTTGAACGGCAAATCATTGGCCTTCCAAAAGTTAACCAAGAAATACATCAACTTCCTAGATGGAGACATCAGCCTGGTCAAGGTTTCTTTGTAGTCACATGACAATCCAAAACTTCCTGCTGAAATCATGGGGTAGTTCAAGTCTGTGTCAAGGCTATGTCAAGAGACAAGAAAGAAACCAATAGCAACATGAACTTAAGTGGCACAGATAAGATCTCTCTTCAGCCTGCTTCACCATGTGGGTTTAAATGGTAAGAATGAACTTGGTGTCCCTCCACCACAACATGTATTGGGCACATGCTATGTTCCAAGCACACTCCAGGCATTTTCATGAATATGTGGCTTCATTGCTTTGATTTGTTTTAAAATGGGTTGTCATTTGGACTGTCACGATATCTGGACTGGGACCTAGGGACTTTGGGGAATAGACCTAAGAAAATGGAGGTGGACCACCAGAGCTCCCTAGCTACTGCAAAGCCAGAAAGATGCCCTCTGTGCCTTCCTTACAACACATTGCCTTCTTTCTGGCACTTCTATGGACTACCTCTGAGACGGACATCAGTCGAGGATTTAAATATTTCTTTTCCTGCTCAGCACCTGGATCTTCTTGAAGTTCCTTAAACATATCAAGCTTCATTCCAAATCAGGAACTTGACAAATGCGAAGAATTATGCTCCCCTGGCTGACTCTTACTCATCCATCGGGTCCTAGATTAAATATTTATCATCAGGAAAATTTTTCCTGACACCTCAGACCAGGTAATTATTTGGGTGAGTGTCTACTTATTTAATATCTGTCTCCTCCATTAGACTCCAAGCTCCGTGAAGGCAGGGGTCATGACTGGCTTGTTCGCCTCAGTGTCTCCTGTGCTGCACACACTGCCTGGCTCCTATGTGTATGCTCAATCCCCTCCCATCTTCTGTGCTCCATTAAAAGTTTGTACTGGGTGTGCTGCCTGCATCTCAAACTCAGTATGTTCACAGTAAAACTCATCCTTTAAGTTTAAATTTTAAAAACTTCTTCCTTTAATGTTTTGTGATCTCAAAGCCTTCCTTGACTACTTTCCATCCCTCACCTCCACCATCCAGTCATTTATCAAATGCTTTTGATTCTATCTTTAAAAGCTAACCTCCCGGGAAGCGGCTGTGGCTCAATCAGTAGGGCTCCCGTTTACCATATGGGAGGCCCCGGGTTCGGTTCCCGGGGCCTCCTGGTGAATGCAGGCCCGCCCACACGGTGTGGTTAGCTGACCCAGCGAGCACAAGCAGCAAGGGGGGGATAAATGAATAAATAAATAAAATCTTTAAAAAAAAAAAGCTAACCTCCCTTTCCATTTCGACTGCTTTCATGCTAATGAAGGCCCTCCTTCTTCCCTGCTGAATTTCCTGTCATCCATCTGTCCTGTGTGCTCCAATCTTTCCCATGTACTCTTGTCAGTTAAGCTTCCCAAAGTTCAGCTTCTTCTCGTGGCACTCCCCTGCTCAAAACCTTAGTGGTTTCTCATGCAAATCTAATTAAACACAAATTCCCTCACCTGCAATTCATGACCTTCCAAATGTGGGCCTACTTTCTTTTTCTAGTCTTAACTCTATCTTTCCCCTTACATTTCCTGCTCTCCAGTTAAAAGACTTTCACAAATTTTCTACACGTTCTTGCTTATTTCCTTTAACACATACTTTTTCTTCTGTCTGATTGGGATGCATATCACCTTATCTCTACTCACTGAAATTTTACTTATTCTTCAAGACTCAATTTAAATACCACCTCCTTTATGAAGTCTTTTCCCCCTTAAAGCTTAACTCCCTGAACCAGAGGTGACCGTTTCTTTCTGTGCATCCTCGTCACATCTTCTCTGCACCTCTTTAACAGAACCTATCTCTCTCTGCCTTGTCTTGGTCATCAGTGGCCTTGTCACCTCTATTTGGCTAAGCAGGGGCTGTGTTTACTTAATTCTCTCCCAACATACCCCAACATAACTAAAATGGTTCTCTGCATGTGAAAGGCCCACAGTCAGTGGTGAACTAATTTTTCCAATGTTCGCTCCCATCCAGGCGCAGGCAATAGCAATATTAGTCAGGGGTCAGAGAAGAGGACACTGGGGAGTGAGAGTTCAAGGAAGAGTGTCTGTGCCTGCCTGCATTTTGATAAGGAAGATGGGCTGCAAATGTGCATCCATGGTGTGTCCTTGGTACATGGTGGAACTGGGCTTCTGAGTATATCTGTATAGTTGGGTGTGAGATGTCAGAAGCAGACTTTGCAACCGAAATTTTGGTGGTCCAATGTTTATCCTCCAAAGTCTGTTGCAAGGGGTCTTTCAGCATAGCTTTTTTTTTTTTTTTTTTTCCTGTGTCGACAAAAGGTAACCCTTGAAAATGGGGGAAGATTGAATGGGTGAAAGAAAGGTTTATGAGGGGGATTTGGGGGAAGGTGTGAACTGGCAGAAAAAAAGCGTTTTGTGGTCATGTGAATTACACTGAATGAAATGAATGAGAGGGAGTAAGCTGGCTTGATTTTCTTAAAGCCAGAGAAATATTTTCATGCTGGAGTATATTGAAGGCTTTTTTTCTAAGATGATAAGGGCACTGTGCAAAGTGATTTAATATGCCATAGACGTAATCCTCAAATAACCTTCTGAAGTAGATACTCGGCTCCTTTCCCTACCCTTACAGACCTAGGAATAGAGCGGAACTCTGCTAATACCTATCCTTTGTATTTCCCTACACTCTGCACCTATCTTTGTAAATAGTTCCTTTATTAAACTCCTCAAATATCCAAGCTCCCTTCCCTGTCTCCTACCAGGACACCGACTGATTTTCTGAACAGTGTTGCTTCTCAAGCTTGGATGTTAGTGACTGTCCAGAACGGCTACCATAATTTACCCCACTCTGGATAAAGGCGCAGTTTTACGGATAAGGGAATGGCAGCTTTAGAGAGGTGGCCAAAGACTAGGACCCCGACATTCCTGATTTTACTGCCTTGACTAGACTGTTGTTTGAGAAGTCACTCAAGCAGCTGTCATGCCATGTCTTGTCTTCATAGCACAGTGTATTAAAGCAACATAACACTTACTACATCTGGAAGGTGGAATATGTGCACGAGGGCCCCATGAGGACACAACCCATCCTTTGCTCTTTCTGTAAGAGGAAAAAATAGTTAATCAAAAGAAATGTCAAGGGGAAGCCTCCAAGAAGGTTATAAGGTGGGTCTCCCCAAATATTAGAATGCAGAGAAGAAAGGAGAAACCTAGGGTGCTTGGGCTGGACAACGAGTGGAGGAATAAAGAGGTCGAGAGCGATGAGGTGCAGCAGGCGGAGGGGGAAAGCATTTCACTATTTCACAGAAGGTGAACTTGGATTTTATTTTATTTTTTTCAGGTACGGGGGCCAGAGATTGAACCCGGGACCTCGCAGCCAGTGCTCATCTGCTCCCTGGATTCTTTATCGAGTGGAGAATGTAGAGTGGCTGGAAGAGGGACTGGCAGACTGTAACGTTAGTAGGATCAGTACGCCAGAGTGTGGGGAAATCAGATTTGGAGATGTTTCGAAGGGAGAGGACATTAGGTTTTAGGAAGCGCTACAAGGCAGGGCTGAAGTGAACAAATGCAAAGCAATGATTGATCTCATTTTCTACTATTTCACAAGGGGAATCTGAGAATCAGAATATAAGTCCCTCTGTAGAAGTAGGTGGAAAAGCACACGCTCCTAGAAACTTAAAGTTGACTTCACGACGCTACCCTCACCCATTCTCAGCCTCTCAAGACAGAGAATCATGGCTATGGTCAGCCCCTCTTCCAGATGTGAGTCTGTCTTGTCTGGTCTGTCTGATGTTTTTGATGAAAGTCTTGGGGCCAGGGCTCTGCTCCTTTGAGAGCCTTTTCTTGGGTTTCTAAAGTAAAGGTGCATCCTGCATACCTGCTTGTCTCTAGATAGCTTGTAACACTCCATAAAGTTCTGGTTCGGGTTGGGAGTTGGGAGGAGGAAACTAGGTAGGAATCTCTCTTCCCTTTTCCATCTTGTGACCTTCTAGTTACCACATCACAGTTATGTTTCAGACTCAGCCCTTAAGCAATTCCTCCGTGACCAGCTGGCTGGTGGTGATGTCAGCCAGAGGCCCATGCATTGTACACCTGGGACCTCAGACGCACACAAAGGGAACCCAGTTAAGTCTAGCATTTACATTTTTTAAAAAGCTTTTAAAACAAAATCATTCCCCTCTATTCCACTCTGAGTGCACAGTTAATACATAGCTGAGGCTCTCCCTAGTTCCTGTCTGTCTAGAGAGCCGTTGTCACTGTAGAGGGATTAGGGGGTGGAGCCAGAGCACCCTGTCTTCAAGCCATCCCGCTACATGGCTGGAGACGAGGCTAATGGAAATCCACCCGATTCCCCGCTTAGATCATCCTCTGTGGTAAGAGGGCATTTGCTGCGTACACAAAGCCAATACTTACTGAAATCTTCCTGAGCAGGTCCAGGCCTTCACAGGTGCTACTCCGGCAGTCACTTGACCTATAAATCATGCTGTCCGACTGGATAAAGGTAGCATTCACAGTCACATTTATGCCTGTTATCCAAAAACGGGAGAGAATAGTTTATACCAGCCAAGAGATTTCTTTCTTACCAGTTGTTTCTGGGTAAAATGCATATCCATTTTCAGGCCTAGTACATTTCAGTACTGAGTCTTCCTAGTATTCCCAGTTACTACTCTCCTCCTTTCCCACTCACCCTCCTACCTCACTCTTTATTTCTCTTTACATAGCTTTATCGAGGTAAAATCTACCCACCATAAAATTCACCCATTTTAAGTAGACAATGCAATGATTTTCAGCAAATATGTAGAGTTGTGTCACCATCACCACAGTCCAGTTGTAGAACATTTCCATTATGCTCACTGCTCTCTTAATCGTTTTACAACCCAGACTCAGCAAGTTTTCTACATGGGAGTGGGGAGTGTAGGAAAACAAAGACATAAACATTACGATATCCTGTTCTTTCATGTTCCCAAAGTGCTGGTTCTGTTTGCTGCTGGTGTGCTTAAGACAACAGTCCTGCTTGGTCTCTGCTCTCCATTCATCCATCCCTTCAACAAACAGTAAGTTCCTGTTATGCGCCAGTCCCTCTTCCATGTACTCAGGATACAGCACTGAACAAAACAAAAGTTTTTGCTTCCATGGAGCTTACGTTCTATTGGGGGAATCAGACCGAATGAGAAGGAGGTACTATTTCAGACAAGGCAGCCATGGAAGGCTCTTGGAGAAGCCGGGACCTGAGTGAAGTGAGAGTGTGAACTGAGGCGATATCTGGGTCCCAGTCAGAGGGAAAAGCAAGGGCAAAAGTCCGGGGCAGGGTTGTTCTTGGAATGTTCCAGAAACAGCAAGGAGTCTGGTGGTATGGCAGAGTGAGCTAAGGGAGGATGGGCAGGAGATAAGGAGAGAGAGAGACCACATTATTCTTGGCCAGGTAGACCTTAGGAAGGACCTTGGGTTTAGTTTGAGATGGAAGGTCTTTGGAGAGTTTTGAGCAGAGAAAAGATATTGTCTGATTTTAAAGGGCAATGCAGGATTCTGATGTAGAGAATAGATTGTGGGGAATGAGAATAGAAGCAGGGAAACGAGTTAGAAGACTATTAATGAGCTAGGTTAGCGTGGACTGGGGTAGTGGCAGCAAAAGTAGAGAAAAGTAGTTGAATTTTTAATATACTTTGAAGGTAAGGCCAAAAAGGAAATTGCTAAGGGACAGGATAGGAGTTATGAGAAAAAGAGAATTCAAGGATAACTCCAAGATCTGTGGCCTGAACAAGTGGGCAGAGGGAACTACTATTGCCCAGGATGGGAAGGAAGGTGGGAGGAGCAGGCTTGCGAGTGTGGTAGTGGTGACGGGAGGAATCAAGAGTTCAGGTGGACGTGACAAGTGTGAGATGCTTATTAGCCTTCCAAGTAGAGGTGACAAGTAATCAATTGAATACACAGGTCCAGGAATAATTATCAATGCAGAATTGTTGATAAGCTGCCTCAACTGGGACTTAAGTTTTATAATTTTAGCACAAGTGGAATGTCTTAGCCAAAGTTTTCTAGAAGTAGAACCTGCGACGAAAGCTTGATTGGGGGACATTGTCCCAGAGTCCCACATCTAGTAAATGGTGGGATCTGAAATTGTAGTCATGATATTTGCCAATTGTTTCTGGGTAAAATGCAGTTTTGATAACTCAGATCCAAACTCATGCCTAAGGAGATGATCTTTACCAGCTTAATGATCCACTAAAAAGTTAAATCAAAATGTATCATGGGTATGACTACGTGGCCTCAAAGAATCCTGCTATATCATACATTTTAGCCCCTTTGGCTCCTAACATCAGGATAAGGAGCAAGTAGTATATGTGAACAATATGTCCCCATAGGAAACCCCCATGTGGGTCTGAGAGACCCTGGCAGCACTTCTCAGAGGACATGAATGTGGCTAAGAGTCTGACTTCCATAAAGAAGGTGCTAGAAAGTTCTTTCTTCCCTTTCCCAATAGACAGTGAAATAGAGTGCATGCTATTGCAAAATTCCCTCTTTGTCTTGAAAATATTCTCTTACTTTCAAATGTTTCTCTTAAAGGATGAAGAAGAAAAAATATGCTCATCGGTGTCACTAAGAAGATAAGATGGAAGTGGATGTGGCTCAGGTGACTGGGCTCCCGCCTACCAAATGGGAGGTCACTGGTTTGGATCCCAGTGCCTCCTAAAGAAGACAGCGAGCTGCCGCGACAGGTAGGCATGGCAATCTGACACAAGAGACACAAGAAGAAAAAACATAATGAGAGACACAACAAAGCAGGGAGCTTTAGAGGTTCCCAGTACCTCCTAAAAGAAAGACAGTGAGCTGACATGACGGGCAGGTGCGTCGAGCTGAAGCAACAAGATGATGCAACAAGAGATGTGGGGAGGAAAAACATAATGAAAGACGCAACAAAGTGGGGAGCGGCGGTGGCTCAAGTGATTAGGCACCTCTCTTCCACATCAGAGGTCCCGGGTTTGGTTCCCGGTGCCTCCTAAAGAAACAAGGAAGATGAAGAGACACAGCACAGTGCAAACAACAAGGGGGTGGGGAGAAAGAAATAAAATCTTAAAGGAAAAAAAAAAAAAGAAGATAAGAGTTTTGATTGGATTCCCCCCTGGTTCACAAATCTCTCCTCTAAGAAAACAATACTAGGTTCAAAACATCTTTCTCTTTAACATGATTGCTGGGTCCTACTGGCCAGAATACTAACCCTGATGCCAGGCATTTCACTGTGGTCTGCCCCAAAGCCAGAGCCATCAGTGCATTCTGGCCTGGGATTGTTGGATAGTGGAGAACTTCCACCTTCAGATGAAGGGGTAAAGGGCACTGACAGTGATATCCCTGAGTCTTGCTAGGTGCTGCATTTTGGAAGGAAATAAAGAGAAAGAAGAACCTTTTTGACCTCCTTCCAGTAAAAAATAATAATCAGGACAAATGTCTGATTCCAAAGCAGATATGTCCTTAATTTTGGCAAGTCCTTCTACAGGGTATCTGGAAACCTCAGCTGTTAGTCTGGCATTACTAGTGACTCTATGTGTCCTTGCAGAGGCCATTTTAATTTCTCCAACTTGTTTTACTCACATGTAAGATGGGATTAAAACCAGTTTTGTCAAACGTGATCATTTTTAATAAAGTCTTTGAAAGAGTAAACCACATCAACGAGAGAAGTTGTTCTTCTCCCAACTAGGGAGCATTTTGGTCTATGTTTGCTTGGCTAGTTCAAGAACACTTCCTCTGATACTTTGATCAGTGAAAGTTTCAAATAGGAGATGGCAGTACTTTGATTGGCAGTACTAGCCAAACAGTATCGGTCAAGGTGATTAGAGCAGTTAGAAAAGAGTTCATGGAACAGGTGGGGTCAATGATGGGTCTAATAACAGCTGACACTTAATTGGCAGCACTAATCACTTTATGCTCTTTATCTAACTTAATTCTTGCAACAGTAGGGAGAATGTAGAATATCTGAAGCTGGGAGAACAGTATGAGTGAGGCTGTGGAGGACCTGAGGAAATAGGAGAGAACTTGTGGGGAGTGTAGAAAATACGGCTGGAGAGGGTCTTGAAAATGGCAAGAGGAGTCAGGGAATGAAATGGAAGTGAGTGCACAGTCATGGATGAAAGCAGAGCTTCAGGAAGAGGGCCACAAAGAGCAATGCCTAATGTGTCCGGTGGCCTCTCCACCTCTACCCCCTGTCCCTGTTAGGACTCTGTACCACCTCCTCTCTTCTACTGAAGATGACCCTCTTGAAAATCCCAAGCTCCCGGCAGACCCATGAGTGGCACAGCAGAATCCAAGTGTAAAACCTGCACAGGGCCCAGGGGAAGGAGAGCCAACACCTATTGAGTGTGACCTTGGGCGATTGACTTCATCACTAGGGGCCCAGTTCCTTATCCATTTATTGATAGCATGACCTATCAATCCTTGATCTCTGTTACTATATGCCTGGCATTGGGCTATGAATTTTTACATGCACTGTTTCACAGAAACCTCCTTGAAATCTTATGAGGTAATTAATATTTCACCAACTTAATTTAAAAATGGGCAAATGGATATCTAGAGAGGTTGGTCAACTTGCTTAGAGCTACACAGCAAGCATGTAGTGGAGCTGGGATTTGAACCTAGGGCTGTCTGAGGCTAGAACCTGATATGCTCTAGAATAGAAGTTCTCAAAGTATGGGCCACAGATTCCTGAGGGACACTGAGACCATTTCATGGAGTCCATGAGGTCAAAACTATTTTCATAACAATACTAAGACAATTGTTTGCCTTTTCCATTCTCATTCTGTCATAAGCATATATTGGCATTTTCCAGAAGCTACATGACATGTAGTATTGCAACAGATTGACTGCAGAAGCAGATATGAAAATCCGACCATCTTCTATTAAGCCTGGCATTAAAAAGATTTATACAAAATGTAAACCAATACCACTCTTCTCACTTTTTTTATTTGAGAAATTTAGGTTTCTTTTAATTAAAAAAAAAAAAAAAAGTTAAGGGGGGCCAGATGTAGCTCAAGTGGTTGAGCACCTGTTTCCCATGTATGAAGTATGAGGTCCAGGGTTCAATCCCCGGTATCTCCAAAAAAAAAATAAGTTAGTATGTTAACAGGTAAAGTGTTTAAAATTGTTATTTTTAATGAATTAATAGGCAAATATATAAAACATTTTTCAGTTTTAGTTTTCAATACAATAAATGTAACCATATAAACAAAACTCTTCAGGGTCCTCAATAACATTTTTTGGGGGTGTGTGTGTGTTTTGTTTGTTTGTTTGTTTCTCAATAACATTTAAGAGTGTAAAGAGATACTAAGACCAAAAAGTTTGAGAACTACGTCTGTGGAATATACCATAGAATTCTGCCTCTCAATATTTTACAGTTATGTGAACTTTTCTAGAATTAACTTTTAATTTGGGAAGGGGATCTTTTTCCTTTTGTCTCTCCAAATCCCAATGGTTTCTGAGGAAAATATGGATCAAACGTTTTTCAGACAATGGCGGGGCTTCCAGTCAGAAGCTTGTCTTTTAAAATAAATAGTTTTGGGAAGTGGATGTGGCTCAAGTGCTCAGGCTCCCATTAACCATATGGGAGTCCCAGGGAATCGAACCCGGGACCTCCTGGTGAAGGCGAGCCAGCCCACTCACTGCAGGTCACCGCGCCCCACGGTGAGCTGACAGCCCACGTGGCATGGTGAGCTGATGCAGCAAGATGACACAACAAAGGCAGACAAGCAGACACAGAAAAATGCACAGCAAATGGACACAGTGAACACAAGCAGCAAGGAAGGGGGATAAATAAATAAAAATAAAATAAATCTTTAAAAAATAAAAAATAAATAAGTAATTCTCCCTAACGCTGCTTCTCCTCCCTCCCTGCCCACCAGGCTATCTCGGTCCTAGGACAACATGGAATGCTGAAGAATATAGGGTCCTCCTATTTAGTGCTTTGAGGTTGGGGATGGACCACGGCAGAGCTGGAATCAAGGTGCAGGAGTCTAGGACATGAAAGTATGTGGACCATGTGGGCTTAGCCATGGAACATACAACCTTGAGGAGGTGACGTCCAGAGGCTGAATCTTTTTTTTTTTTTTTTTTCATATTGTTTTATGCTAAATCCTACTTTGTCCTTGAAGATCCACAAAACTTTCCTAAGTCCTAGAAAAATATGTTGATGTCCTCTTTTGGATATCACTCATAACTTTTGAACTCAATTTTCTTCAATTTAGCTCTTAATTATATCATCTTACAATTTTTCTCAAATAATAGTGCTCGTTATGCTTAGAACATAAGCCCATCTTCCCCCTAAGACCTGCTCCTCGCGAGCTAGCTCTTACAGAACACCCATCCAACAAAATGCGCCAGGATGACAAAGCTGGGTGTCATCATTTATTCCTCCATCTCCGAAACTGTGCTTGAGGTCACACAGGTGGTAAATGGTGGGGATCTGTCAGGTCCCAAGTCCCTGCTTTTAGCCGCAATGTTCCGCCGTCTTATTTTAATGAGAAAATGAGTTCGTGGTGGGTGGAGATCTTACAGCGGCGACACCACACACTCTTGGGAATCCAACAGATCTGGGGTTGAAGCTCATACAGCCCGTGTGCCCTTAGCAAAGGTATTAAATCCCCACTGGGAAGCAAGGATAGCAATACCAACCTCTCGGAGTTGAGGTGATTAAAGAGACTATATGTGCAGAGTATCTGGAACTGACCAAGAACTTGGCAGGTACTTAATACAGAAGGAAAGTGAGGCTCAGGGAGATTAAAGGCCACAGACTCAGTGTCACGAAAAGAGAAAGCCCTGGGGCAGGGACTCCAAGCCAGGTCATCAGACTTTAAATCCAATGTTCTTTCCACTATACAACACTGACTTGGTAAATAGGGGTCATTTGATCAAATGACTGCCTAGTTCCATTAATGCATCCATTTACATATAAATCTAGTCTCAGGCAAGATTAGAGAAATGTTGTATATTGCATAGAGGAAAATTATTATACATATCCAAATGGTTGCTATTATTACCAGATTATTTAAAGTACCATTCTTAAAACCATAAATAACCACGAAGATGCACTAAATACTCATTGCCTCAGTACTTTTACTTCCGGTAATCTAGTCGCAGGGAATGGAGAAAAACTATAGATATGAAAATGTTCATTGTAGTATTTTTAAAATAAACATGAGAAATGAATAACAAATAAAATAACCTGCAATAGGGAATTATTAGGTAGCTCTGTGGGATATCTACTCGAAGGAATATTATACATACAGTCATATGATGACTATGAAAACGATGCGGCTACAGGAAAGCCACGTGTGGAATAATGTTAGGTAAAATCAGAAGGATTCTTTCTATGCTATACTTACCCCCAAACATGTTCTGAGAACAAGAAACTAAGAAGCATATTAGGAGACTGGGAACATCTGGGTGGCTGGAAATTATTAGGGACCATTTTTTTCCTCTGTATTTTTTACATTTTAAGTAATGCTATAAAATTTATTTTTATAATTAAGAGATGCAATGATAGATAGCAACAATGAGTGCAAATGTGTTATAGTGACTATGTCTGATACTGGCAGCCACCAGCGATGTAAAAAGCAAACAGATGGACGAGAGGCCCAGCACCTCAATGCATCGACTTGGCCAGTAAACCTGTAAAATCTCACTTCCAGACCAAATTTCGCCTCTGAGCAGCTGTGGAAATAAAAATGATGACTCCCCCAAACTGAGCGATCAACCCAGTTTTATCTGGGGCCTTTCACTGCCTTGAACACCTGATATTCCCTGAGTGGTTTGTGAATGAGCTCCCCTCAGTGGGGTTCAAATCCCTCTCTCTGAGAATCGACTGCCTTGAAACAGAAAAGGGTCATGGGCCGGGCCCTTGGAGCAGGCTGGAGGATGAGGCTAAGAACATAAGGTCTTTGTTTAGCAGCCCTGGACTCCAGAGTGGTAAGGGGGGGTGGGCTGGGGAGCCTGGTCTCCCATTCTTACCGGCTTCATGCAGACGCTTTCTCACTATGTCCAATCCCATGTTCACTGCTGCTTCCAGGTTCCCCAGGGACTCTGGGAAGGCTGAGTTGTTCATCATCAGGACGCTGAGCTCGTAGCTGCCTTTCTCGCAGTTCTGTCTCACCTGGGAGAATCCGGACGTCAGCGCAGGCTGGAGGAAGAGTGACCAGCACAAAGCCAGGTCCAGCAGGAGCGTCTTCATGGTCTCGCTCACCTCAGCACCATTGTCCTTGCGCTCGCTCGCTGGGCTCTGAGGCAGGAGCTGCAGCCGGGCAGCTGAAACCTGGGTCCCTTGGTCCACTCGGCCCCACGCTCCTTTCTGGTCGTGCCCCACCAGTCACGTGGGGCACGGAACACAGGCTCCCTGCCAGCAATGAGCAGCTACCTTATGGTAGGAGATGAGCCAAAGTTCACTTTGTGTGTTTGCTTGCATTACGGTCAGAGCTATAAAGCAGGGCGATTACCTGGGCCTCGCCCAATAAAAATACATCAATTTGTGTCACATCACTGGTAAGAGGGAAAAGAGGAAGTGGGCAGTGTATTATATACATAAAAAGCTGTGTAGAGTGGAAAATACAGGTTGAAGGGCTAAGAAAAGCACAAATACGATGGTCTATTAGTGCTTCGGTTTCAGATGCACATCCAAACCGAATCCTCATCTAGGAAGAAGCTGTGTTTCAGTTATCCACCAAGCCAATATTTATAGAGTTTGGGATATGTGTTGGGCATGTACAGCCATGAATGGTTCAGAAACATTTCTTTCCTCATGGAACATAGTAAGGAAGACAAACATTGAAGAAACTATGAATAACTAAGTAACTCAATAATGAAAACTAAGTGCTAAGGGAGCACATGGCAGATTAGCATAACCTATTCTGGAAAATTAGGGAAATTTCCCTGAGAAAGTGTCCCTTAGGCTGAGCCCTGAAGGATGAATAGGAGTTAGTTGGATAGAAAGAGAGGGGTGGCATGGCAGGCAGAGGGGACCACTTGTGAAAAGGCCCAAAAGTGGGAAGGGACTTGACATGGTTGAGGAATTGGGAGAGCTACCGCCTGATTGCAGTGGAGAGAGCTGAAGTTGAGTAGCAAGAGAGGAGTCAGAAGAATAGCCGGGCAGGCCATCGAGTTGTCTAAAAGCTATTAAGGATTTGGGACTTTATCCTAAAGTCAAGAGAGAGACATAATCAGATGAATTTTGTAAAGTCCATTCAGGCTGCCATGGAAGGAATGACCCAAGAGGCAGGAGTGGGTGCAGGGAGAGGGTTAGGAGGTATTTCTGTGGTCCTAGTGAGAGTTAAGGAGGCCTGGACCAGGGCACTGGCAATGGGGATGGGATCAAGAGATAGCTAGTAGGGAAAACGGATGGGGCTTGATGTTTCATTGTATTTGGGAATTAGGGAGAGGGAGGAGGCAAAAGTGACCTCTGATGTGCTCAGCCAGGCAGATGGTCTAGAATTCTAGAAGAGGAACAGGTCTGAGGGAGAAGATTATGAATTCTGTTTTTGGACATGCTGATTTTAAGGTATCAGCACAGGTGTCAGCAAGCCCCTGTGGAGTTTTGGGGGTTATTTTGGATTTAAGTTGGGGCTGGGAAATAGAATCAGAGGGCAGACAGTACATTTCAGGACTTGGGCTGCAAAGGTGTGTGTGCTTGATGAAATAATGTCATTTATTTGTAATAAGGACTTGATTACTATTACTGCAAAAATTGTTTTAAGCTTAAAATAGTGAAAAGTAAATGTGTTAACTAGCACTGCAACTCTTCCCTAGAAGAAACTTGTTTAGAGTTTAAGACAAAAATATGTGAATTGCTGATCAGCTAACCCATCAAAATGGAGGTAATCCCTCCAAAAATTATCCCATAAAACCTGGACCGCAGCCACTCCAGGTCCCTTGAATGGCCCGTAAGAGACCTTCTATGTCTCAGCAGATGACACTGCTGCATTGGGAGTTGCAGCCCTCGTTGCATGGCCTAAAAGAAGGGACTTCCTTAGGACACAGCTGGGACTAGACCTGTGGGTGATTACAGTCATTTGGCCTCTGGAGCTCCTGGGGCAGAGGCTGCTGGGTGTAGCACGCAGATTCCTTTGGCTTTGTCTAGCTGGTCCTTCTGTTCATCCTGGTAAAAGAGGAAATGCATTTGGGCCATACGATAGACCAAAACATCAATGGATGGGATCAGCAAAGTTTAACAGTAGAGTACTTGTGATTCTTAGTAGTTCACGGAAGACCAGAGCCTGGAGAATAGGCTGGTTCTAGAAATTCAGAAGCTGCATTAGGGGTGTGATGAGAAAGCTGATTCAGAGCTCTAATCAGGAGACTTATGCTCAAAGAAAAGTCTTGCTCTGTCATCAACAGATTGAAGAAAAAAATTAACATGAATGTGTTTTGAGATAAAAATAAGAGTAGAGTTTTTTATGTCTAATTAATTTTTTCCTGTTAAAAAAATACTGCTCAAAAAAAAAAAAAATAAAGAAAGAAAGAAAGAAAGAAAGAAAGAAAGAAAGAAAGAAAGAAAGAAAGAAAGAAAGAAAGAAAGAAAGAAAGAAAGAAAGAAAAAAGATTAAAAAATACTGCTCCTATTCACATTTTATAACATAATGCCAGATGGATTCAGGTAACTAAAAGGCTATGTGGTTCTCTGAACCCTTGAATGGTTTGGGTATGCACACATTCTGAGTTAAGCACAGAGAAGTGTAAATTGCTTTATGTAATAAAATGAGAAACTTTTGAAGTTTCTGGGGGCAATCTGGGGGTGGGGAGTGGGGAGGAGAGATGAGAACAGACAGAAAGGAGGAGCCAAGATGGCAAGATGGTTGGGACCGATGTAGAAAGAACAGGCTGGTGGCTGAAGACTTTTAAGAACAAGGAAGTCTACAATAAATACGGGATTGCTGGTATTTTCCTCGAGGTGAGATGCCTCACTTCCTTTATACAGCGGATATCTGTTGCTAACCCTCTGTGGTAAGCATCGTTCTGAGCACTGAAGCTATAACACAATGAACAAATTTCTGCCTTTGTGAAAATGGTGCTTTAGTGGGCCTTACAACTGACAAAGCCGATGAACTCTTCCCAAACCTTCAGTCAAGTCTGTGCCACATACACTTTGCCAAATTTGTGGGGATTATGGGACAGTGCTCAGATTTGCATCTAATCAATGGAATGAGAACAGGAATGGGATGCTCACCTAATTCACTGAAGCAGGAATTTGAAGTCAGAGGTGACCATGGTAAGAGAAGGACCTCAGGGATTTGAGGAAATATTGGGGTGGGTTTGGGGCCTTTCTGCAAGTATCGAATGAGATTCAAGGTGATTTTGTCTAGATTATAAGATAGAGTGATCCTACTGACACAGAATCACTATTTTAGACTAGTCTCCTGTAATTAATTTCTTTTTTTTTTTTAAGATTTATTTACCCCCCACTGCCTTGTTGTTTTGTGCTTGCTGTTTGTTCTCTGTGTGTTCTTCTGTGTCTTCTCATCTTCTCTTTAGGCAGCACTGGGAACTGATCCTGGGACCTTCCAGAGTGGGAGAGAGGCGCTCAATCTCTTGCTCCACCTCAGCTCCCTGGTCTGCTGTGTCTCATATTGTCTCTCCTCTGTGTCTCTTTTTGTTGCGTCATCTTGCTGCACCAGCTGTCCATGTGGGCCAGCTCTCCTGCATGGGCCAGCACTCCTGTGCTGGCCAGCTCTCCAAATGGGCCAGCTTGCCTTCACCAGGAGGCCCCGGGAATTGAACCCTGGACCTCCTATATGGTAGATGGGAGCCCAATTGCTTGAGCCACATCCGCTTCCCCCCTTGTAATTAAATTCTAGCATCAGTGCCTTTGATGCTTTGCAATGACAGATGTGTTTATTTCCCTTATTGTACCCATTTCCTGGGTTCTCCCCTACCCCCGTTCCAAGATAAACTCTTTTTCATCTTTGAGCAATTTCTTCCTTACCCTCCTTCCTGAACCCATTTTGTACAGTATTCCTATGTGCTCAGGAAAGACTGGAGTAGATAGATAACCATTGGACTTTGCCAGGGGTTGCTGAAAAAAATCTGTTAAATTTGCTCGTGACTTTTGGGTTAGCTCTTCTGTCCAGGTGGCTGTGCTCTACATTCCCTAGGAAGTGTGTGCTAGAGACAGTGGTGATGTCTCTCCACTGTAACCAAGTCCTCTGTGCTCTGGAATAACTCTGCTTTCTTACCTCAAACGTAACAGAAGGAACAGGCACAGCCACTCCCTAGCTGTCAAAGTTGGGCTCATATTTCATCCCTGAGAAGGGAACTCTGTACTTCCCTATAGAGAACCCAGATATTCCTCTTGATTTTGTCCTTTGGGGCCACTGAAGGATTACTTCCTCATAGATATATAGGTTACAATGATAGCTTGGGAAAGAAGGAAGGAAGACAGTGATCAATTCCCTGAAGTGTAAATTCTTCAAGGGCAGAGTAATGAGAAGTTTTGTTTATTGATGTATCCTTATCAGGTGGTTGGAAAAGCAGGAAGAGTATTTAAAAAACAGAATGGTATATCAAGTAGGAGTCTTCTTTGAGTTTCTGGAGGCAACTAGATATTGTTGAAACAAAACAAACAACGAACAAAAACAAAAACAAAAAAACCCCACACAACCTGGAGCTGGATTTGAACCTCGTTTTAGCTGCTTGCTAAGCCTAAGAACTTGAGCAGATATGTAAATTTGCCAACCTTCAATTTTCTTATCTCTAAAATGAATTTAATGGGGAATGGATGTGGCTCAAGCAGCTGGGAGCCCACCTCCCACATGGGAGGTCTCGGGTTCTGTTCCTGATGCCTCCTAAAGAAGACAAGCAGACACCACAACAAGCAGATGCCGCATCTGGCAGATACCACAACTGCCACAATGAGCAGATGCCACAATGAGCAGGTGCTGCAACCAGCAGATGACGCAGCCAGCAGGGAGCAGATGTGGCTCTGGTGGTTGGGTACTTACCTCCCACATGGGAGGTCCCGGGTTCGGTTCCCAGCGCCTCCTAAAAAAGATGAGCAGACACAGCCAGCAGACAACGAGCAGACAGATGAAGGAGCCATTGGGGGGTGGAGGTGGAGAGGAGGGAAAAAACAAAATAATTAAACAACAACAAAAAAAGAATTTAATGCCTATTCTATCCAATTTTACAGCTTGAGCCCAAGCTGTGATCCTTTGGAGATAGGCATGTGTGGACATGCTAGGTGATTGATAGTATGTGCCCAAAACATATCCAATTATCAGGGGTTGAAGAGCCACTTTGGAGTAATTCATCCCCAAGGAAACAGCCAAGCATTGAACAGTAGAGCTTGGTTCCACATTACTCAAATCCATCTCTAGTCCAGCCCACAGATGCATGTCTAAGCCCAAGGAAGAAAAAGGCCAGGAACAACAACAACAAAAAAAGAAAAAACCCACAAAAAACTGAAAGCGCTAACTCACAAAGCACTTGGTGGCACATTAAGTCACAGATGCCATTGCTTAGGAGCCCTTCTAAGAGGCTCCATCTCATTAGGGAGAGAGTTGTTTTCTACTTGGTCAAACATCAGCAACATACTTTGGGACTTCGAGGGTCTCATGTGATAGTATCAGAGCTGTGGCTCCCACCCAGTGGGTGACTGCAATGTACTACCAACTGGTACCTGCTGAGGGGCAGCACCCATTGGAGACCCTATGCTCATGGGGCCTGAAGCAGTACCAAGCACAAGTAGGCTCCACCCAGGAACTTCTAGAAAAACTCACAGGGACAACAGCAAGTGAAAATTAATTTACTCATGCTGCCAAGAACTTCACAGATTCTTGTCTGAGAAAGTTTGGGTGAAAGTTTGGGTGAATTTAAAAAGGATGTTGTAAAGTTCCTGGCACCAACTATGTGCTCAACAAATGTTAGTTGTTATCATTTGATGCCCTCCTCTAAGACAGCAGAATCAATTACTCCTTCCTTTGTGCCACTTTTATGCATAGTATGTGTTTTAGTTTATTAGACTGCTTCATCAAATACCATGAAATGGGTTGGGCTTAAACAATGGAAACTTATTCACTAATGGTTAAAGTCCAGGAAAATCAAGGCATCATCAAGGTAATGCCAAAGACCAGCTGTCAGAGATCTTTGGCTCTTCTGTCCCATGGCAAAGCACATAAATGCATCTGCTGGTCTCTCGTTACTCTTCCCAGTTCTGCTGATTTCAGCTTCTTGCTTCTGTGACTCTCTCTCTCTCTCTCTCTCTCTCTCTCTCTCTCTCTCTCTCTCTATATATATATATATATATATATATATATACATACATATTCATTCCTTTTATAAAAGAGTCCAATAATAGGATTGCGACCCACCCCGAATGATGTAGGTGGCACCTTAACTGAATCAGCCTCATCTGAAGGTCCTACTTACACCCATAGTAATGGATTAGATTTAAGAACATGTTTTTCTGGGGTACACACAGCTTCAGACCACCATTGTATATATTTCTACATATTATGAGGAAATTAGAGGGACTTATGGGAAGATGGCAGACTAGAAAGACACTGGACTCTTCTCCTCCAGGAAAATAGCTAGAGGATAGGCTGAAACAGCCTGGAAAAAGATCACCTAGGGATTAGGACACCAGGCAAAGGCTGGACATTGCCCAGAGGAGAAAGGGACAAAGCAGGGGAATCCCAAAGACAGAACTGTGAGTTGAAACCAGCAGCTGCTGCTGCTGTCACCCTCCTCCACACTAAAGACACTTCAGAATTCTCAGGCCACTGGGCCTGCTGCTACAGACAAAGTGAGCTCCAGGGATCCATCACCCCAGAAAAAGGGAGAGAGAGGGACACAGCCTAAGGCTGACCTAGCTTCTGGCCCACATATTTGGTCTGCTGTGTCCCACCAGCCCTTCCAAGCCTGGTGGGAATATACCATGGTTTGTCCTGGGAACCAGCACAGGACTGGAGAAATCCAACCCTCACAATCTCCCTCTCTTCTAGGGCAGACTGATTGTTAAGGACATACCTCCCCAGGAAAGAGGAGAGAGAGGGACACAGCCTAAGGCTGACTCAGTTTTTGAATCACAAATTTGGTCTGCTGTGTCCCAGGAGACCTTCCAGGCTGGGTGGGGCCACACCATTGGTTGCCCTGGGAACCAGCAAGGGGCTAAAGATGTAGAACCCTCCCAATCTCCTTCTCAACTAAATGGGACTGATTGTTGAGGACTCAGAGAAGAGTGGAGATGTTTCCTACCTGGGAAAAGGGAGGGGGCTGCTAGAGAAGGCTGGTGAACTGTCTCTGAGAAAGTTTGAATTACAAGGCTCTAAGCCTCCAGGCAGGAAACTCTATCACATTTATCCAGTCTATGTTGCAACAAATACACCCTGACCAGGCATTGAATGAGAGCTGCCAAAGAGTGCCATCTGCTGGCAACCAAGGATGTGCACATGAGAAAATTAAAAATAAGTAAGAGAGGATTTTTCTGACCTTTATAGCTTCCCTCCCCAAGGCCCTAAGAAGCGGGTCTGGAACCAATTACTGGGTCCAGAGCCCTGTTTTGAGCAACTAGCAGGGATATCCTAACAATCCAGGTCAAGCCAAGAATCAAAGAAGAGTGGTAACACACAGCCTCCAGCCAATAAATCCCTATGAAAGAAAGAAATTGAGCATCTGAGTAAACTACATCCTAATCAGATGCCTAGACATCAGCAAAAAATTACGAGCCATACTAAGAAAATGAAAGACATGGCCCAAGAAAAGGAATATGTCAAAGCCCCAGAAGAGATGCAGGATTTGAGAGAACTAATCAGCAAGATGCACACAAATTTCCAAAATCAAATTAATGAGTTGAAAGACAATATGGCTGAAAAGATAAATGGCATCAAGAAGACATTGAGCGAAAAAGAAAAAAGAAAAAGAAGAAGAAGAAGAAAAAGAAGACATTGAGCGAGCGCAAAGAAGAATTTGAAATCCTGAACAGAAAAGTAACAGAGCTCATGGGAATGAAATACACAGTAGGTGAAATTAAAAACACATTAGAGAAATACAACAGCAGACTTGAAATGATAGAAGAAAGAATAAGTGATACAGAAGACAGAAAAGCTGAAACTGAAGAGAGAAAAGAACACAGAGAGAAAAGAATAGAAAAAAATGATCAGGGGCTCAGAGAGTTGAATGACAATATTAAACACAACAACATACATGTCATGGGAGTTCCAGAAGGGGAAGAGAAGGGAAAGGGAGGCAGAAAGAGTATTTGAGGAAATAATAGCCGAAAATTTCCCAACTCTCACAAAAGAAATGAACTTACATGTCCAAGAAGCACACCGTACACCAAGCAGAGTAAATCCAAATAGACCTACTCCAAGACTTATACTACTCAGAATGTCAAATGTCAAAGATAAGAGAAAATTCTCAGAGCAGCAAGGGAGAAGCAAACCATCACATACAAGGGATGCCCAGTAAGACTTAGTATGGATTTCTCTTCAGAAACCATGGAGGTGGGAAGACAGTGGTATGGTACAATCAGGATACTGAAAGAGAAAAACTGCCAGCCAAGAATTCTTTATCCTGCAAAATTGTCCTTCAAATATGAAGGTGAGTATAAAATATTCACAAACAAAAACTAAGAGAGTTTGCAAAAAAGAATCCACCTTTGCAGGAAATATTAATGGAAGCCTTAGAACCTGAAATAAAAAGACAGGAGAGAGAGGTCTGGAGGAGAGTATAGAAGAAAGAATAGAGAAAGGATAATCAAAAGAATGAAAAGACAAAAATATGATATGACATAAGAAAACCAGAGAATAAAATGGTAGAAGTAAATAATGCATTTACAGTAATATCATTGAAAGTGAATAGATTAAGCTCCCCAATTAAAAGATACAGAATGGATAAAAAAACGTGAGCCATCCATATGCTGCTGCAAGAAAGTCTCCTTATACCCAGGGATACAAACTGGCTGAAAGTGAAAGGTTGGAAAAAGGTACTCCATGCAAATAGAGTACCAAAAAAGAGCAGGGGTAGCTAAATTAATATCAGACAAAACAGACTAAATGCAAAAAAAGTTATAAGAGATACAGAAGGCCATTATATAATAATAAAAAGGACAATCCATCAGGAAGAAATAACAGTAATAAATATCTATGCACCTAACCAGGGTACCCCAAAATACATAAGACAAACTCTGGCAAAACTGAAGAGAGAAATAGACATCACTACAATAATCAATGGAGACTTCAACACCCCACTCACATCATTAGATAGAACAACTAGACAGAAGATCAACAAGGAAACAGAGAAATTAACAGCATGATAAACGGGTTAGACCTAACAGATGAATACAGAACACTGTATCCAGACTCAGGAGGTTATACACTCTTCTCAAGTGTCCAAGGATCTTTCTCCAGGACAGACCATATGTTAGGGCACAATACCACTTTCAGTTAATATAAAAAGATTGCAATTATACAAAGCACCTTCTCAGATCATAATGGAATGAAACTGGAAATCAATAATAGACAGGAAAAAAGGAAATTCACAAATGTGTGGAGCCTGAACAAAACACTCCTAAATAATCAGTGGGTCAAAGAAGAAATTGCAAGTGAAATCAGTAAATATTTTGAGGCAAATGAAAATGAGAACACGACTTATCAAAACTCATGGGATAGAGTGAAGGCAGACTTGGGAGGAAAATTTAGAGCCCTAAACGCCTATATTAGTAATGAAGAAAGAGCTAAACTCAAAGACTTAACTGAACAATTAGAGAAACTAGAAAAAGAACAGCAAACCAATCCCAAAGCAAGTAGAAGGAAAGAAATAATAAAGGTGAGAGCAGAAATAAATGAAATTGAGAACAAAGAAACAATAGAGAAAATCAACAAAAGCTGGTTCTTTGAGAAGATCAATAAAATTGACAAACCCTAGATAGACTAACAAAAAATAAATAAAGAGAGAGAGAGAGAGAGAGAGAGAGAGAAGATGCAAATAAATACAACCAGAAATGAAAGGGGGGGGGAGTTACAACTGACCCAACAGAAATAAAAAGGATCATAAGAGGATATTATGACAAACTGTATACTAACAAACTAGACAACTTAGATGAAATGGACAAATTCCTAGAAATGCACAACCTACACTGATGCTACAAGAAATACAAGAACTTAACAAACCAATCACATTTAAAGAGATTGAATATGTCATAAAAAATCTCCTAGCAAAGAAAAGTCCAGGACCAGGTGGTTTCACAGGTGAATTCTACCAAGCATTTCGTAAAGAATTAACGCCAATCCTGTTTAAACTCTTCCAAAAAATTGAAGAAGAGGGAAAATTAGCCAACACATTTCGTGAAGCCAACATTACCCTAATACCAAAGCCAGATAAAGATACAAGAAAAGAAAATTACAGACCAATCTCTCTAATGAACATAGATGCAAAACTTCTCAACAAAATACTTGCAAATCAAATCCAACAGCATATCAAATGACTTATACATCACAACCAAGTGGGATTTATTCCTGGTATGCAAGGCTGCTTCAACATATGAAACTCAATCAATGTAATATATCACACTAACAAATTGAAGGAAAAACCCACATGATCATCTCAATAGATGCAGAAAAGGCATTCAACAAAATCCAGCATTGTTTTTTGATTAAAAAAAACAAAAAAACAAAAAACAAAACACTTCGAAAGATAGGAATAGAAGGAAAATTCCTTAATCTGATAAAAGGCATATATGAAAAACCCACAGCCAAGTGTATTCAATGGGGAAAGGCTGAAAACTTTCCCTCTAAGATCTGGAACAAGACAAGGGTGCCCATTGTTACCATTCTTATTCAACATTGTACTAGAAGTTCTAGCTAGGGCAATTCAACAAGAAAAAAAAATTAAAGGCATCCAAATAGGAAAAGAGGAAGTAAAACTCTCACTGTTTGCAGATGACATGATCATGTATTTAGAAAATTCTGAAGTATCCATGACAAAGCTGCTTGAGCTAATAAATGAGTTCAGCAAAGTGGCAGGATACAAGATCAACACACAAAAATCAGTAATGTTTTTGTACAATAGTACTAAACAATCTGAGGAGGAAATCAGGGGAAAATTCCATGTACAATAGCAACAAAAAAGACTAAAATATCTAGGAATTAATTCAACCCAAGAAGTTTTTTATATGCAGAATACTACAAAACGATGCTAAAAGAAATTTAGAAAGACCTAAACAAAAGGAAAGACATTCTGTGTTCATGAATTGGAAGAATAAATATCGTGAAGATGTCAATCTTACCCAAACTGATTTATAGATTCAATGCAATACCAATCAAAAATCCAACAGCCTACTTTACAGAATTAGAAAAGGCATTTGCCAAATTCATTTGGAAGGGAAAGTGCACCCAAATAGCCAAAAGCATTCTGAAAAAGGAGAGCAATGTGGGAGGGATTTCACTGCCTGACCTTGAAACATATTACAAAGCTACAGTGGGCAAAACAGCATGGTAATGGCATAAAGATAGACACATCAATCAGTGGAATAGCATTGAGAATCCAGAAATAAACCCTTACCTCTACAGCTAACTGTTTTTTTGACAAACCTGCCAAGTGTATGTTAGTGGGACAAAACAGTCTCTCAACAAATGTTGCTGGGAGAACTAGGTATCTACAACCAAAAGAATGAAAGAAGACCCCTATCTCACTCCCTATACAACAACCAATCAAAATGGATCAAAGATCTAAATATAAAAGCCAGGACCATAAAACTACTAGAAGAAAATGTAGGGAAACATCTTCAAGACCTTGTAGTAAGTGTTGGTTTCTTGGACCTTACACCAAAAGCACATGCAACAAAAGAAAAAATAGATAAATGGGACCTCCTCAAAATTAAACACTTTTGCACGTCACAGGACTTTGTCAAAAGGCTGAAAAGGCAGTTAACTCAATGGGAGAAATTATTTAGAAATCACATGTCTGATAAGGGTTTAATATCCATGATACATAAAGAGATGTTACAACTCAACAATAAAAAGACAAACAACTCAATTTAAAAAATGGGCAAAAGATTTGAATAGACATTTGTCCAAAGAAGAAATACAAATGGCAAAACAAACAAACAAACAAAAAAACACATGAAAAAACGTTCAACATCACTCATGATTAGGGAAATGCAAATCAAAACTACAATGAGATCATTTCACACCTAACAGAATGGCCACTATTAAAAAGACAGAGAACTACAAGTGTTGGAGAGGATGTGGAGAGATAGGAACACTTCTTCACTGTTGGTGGGAATGCAGGATGGTACAACCACTATGGAGGACTGTTTGGCAGTTCCTAAAGAAGTTGAATATAGACTTGCCACGTGATCCAGCAATACCACTACTGGGTATATACCCAGAAGAACTGAGAGCAGTGACACGAACAGACATCTGCACACCGATGTTCATAGCCACATTATTCATCATTGCCAAAAGTTGGAAACAACCCAGGTGTCCATCAAAGATGAATGGATAAACAAACTCTGGTCTATTCACACGATGGAATATTATGCAGCTGTAAAAAGAAATGAAATCGTAAAGCATGCGACAACATAGATGAACTGGGAGGACATTATGCTGAACGAAGCAAGCCAAACACAAAAGGACAAATACTGTATGATTGTGTTACTATGAACCAAATATATTGTGTAACATATTGTATGATTGAAAAAAAAATTATATGTACATTTAATTGAGCAATGTATGTTTTTATTCAATGGTGGGAAAAAAAGAAATTAAAAATTTTGGTTGAAATTTTTATTTAATTAGAAGTAATTTAATTGAAAATTTTAACTATATGCTAAATATACTACATAAGAAGAGAATGGTATTGGGAGGAAATTGCAGTTGTATATAAGAAATGATGATACAGCTAGATGTGATTTAAAAATTATTATTCCCTAAAATAAATATTTGGAATCTACCATAGGAGCAAATGTTTAAAGTACATTTATTTAGCTCTGCTTCTCTGTTATTTTAATTAGAGAAGTTGTAGGTTTACAGAAAAAATCATGCCAAAAATACAGAGTTCCCATATGCCCAGCCTATAATTAACATTTTGCATTAGTGTGGTACCTTGGCTACAAATGATGAAAGAATATTATTATAATGGTATTATTAACTATAGTCCATAGTTTACATTAGAGTTTGCAGTTTGTGTTGTACAGTCCTATGATTTTTGTTTTTTAATTTATTCCAGTGACATATATATAACCTAAAAATTTTCCAATTTACCACATTCCAATATAAATCATACCCACACTCATGTGATGTATGACTACGCATGTTTTTTTTTTTTTTTTTTTTTACGCATGTTTTGAAACAGCACATGTTCAGCTAAGACCCACCTCCCTACCAGTGTAATCTACTGCATCTGCCTCATTATACTAAACCAGTGCCCACAACATCACATGAGAATCAGGACAGCTGTCAGCCTGGGGATTCTGATTTGAGGAAATTATTAAATTACTGTCCTCGGGTCTCTGCTGGGCTGGCCCTTGCTAATAAACACTTCCTTTTCTCAAAATCCTGGAGTCACTTGTATTGGTATTGTGTGCATCAGGCAAAAGGACTCACTTAATCGATTTCAATTGATTTGGCGAGAACTTCCAGTACAATGTTGAATAGCAGTGGTGGCAGTGGACATCCTTGTCTTGTTTCTATCTTAGAAGGAACGCTTTCACTCTTTCACCACTGAGTATGATGTTACCTGTGGGTTTTCCATATCTGTTCTTTTATCATGTTGAGGAAGTTTCCTTCTTTTCCTAGTTTTTTAAGTGTTTTTATGAAGATGTGGTGCTGGATTTCGGCAAATGCCTCTTCTGCTTCAATTGAGATGGTCGTGTGTTTTGTGGTGTATTACATTAATTGATTTTCTTATGCTGAGCTACCTTTGCACACCTGGGATAGAATCCACTTGATCATGATTGTGGCAGTTTGAGATTATTTTATGAATCCCAAAAAAGAAAGATAACGTTTGAAAACTAATCTATTTCTCTGAGGGGGATACCCTCTGATTGTATTAAATTCAGTTGAGGGGACTTTGATTAGATTACTTGTTAAGATTATTTTAGGGCTTTTGATTCGACTACATCAGAAAGGGGTGACTTAGTTTGAGTTCCCACCCCCTTGTTGGGTTTGATATAAATGGACACTCACTGAGACAGAAACAGGAAGACAGAGCTCTGTCATTTTTTTATCCTGCCATGTGACACAAAGGAGAAGCCTCAAACAGTTGAAGCCCCTGGGATAGATGAGCCATTTGCCTGATAGTTTACAGATGAAATTGGGAAGAGAGTGGAACAGCTGTGACTGATATAGGAAGTCCTAAGAGACAAGCCCTATGCCAGCTTGCAGCTGAAATCTGGAAGAAAGTAGAGCATCTGAGCCTGAGAGAGAAAGCCCAGAGGGGAAGGAGAGACCAGGCAGAGATTGGCGGCCATCTTGCTTCAACATGTGGCAGCTGACTTTGGTGAGAAAGCACCTCTTATGGAGCCTTGAGTTGGACTTTGAACAGCCTTGGAACTGTAACCTTTTACCCCAAATAAATCCCCTCTATAAAAGCCAATGCATTTTTGGGTACTCCGCATTGGCAGCCCTTTGGCAGACTAAGACAATTGTGTATAATGGTTTTAATGTACTGTAGGATTTGGTTTGCTAGTATTTTGTTGAGGATTTTTGCATCTATATTCATAAAGGATTTGGGTGTGTACTTTTCTTTTCTTGTGGTATCTTTATCTGGCCTTGGTATTAGGATGGTGTTGCCCTCATAGAATGAATTAGGGAGTGTTCCTTCCTCTTCAATTTTTTGGAAGAGTTTGAGCAGGATTGGTGTTAATTCTTCCTGAAATGTTTGGTAAAATTCACCCATGAAGCCTGGGCTTTTCTGTTCGGAGCTGTTTGAGGACTGATTCAATCTATTTACTTGTTATTAGTCTATTGAGATCTTCTATCTCTTCTTCAGTTAGTGTGGTTTTTTTTTTTTTAAGATTTATTTTTATTTATTTATGTCTCCCCACCCCCTCATTGTTTGCACTTGCTGTGTCTGTTCATCTTCCTTGTTTCTTTAGGAGGCACCAGAAACCGAACCCAGGACCTCCGATGTGGGAGGGAGGCACCTAAACACTTAAGCCACCTCCATTCCCTGCTTTGTTGTGTCTCTCATTATGTTTTTCTTCTTGTGTCTCTTGTCAAGTCATTTTGTTGCATCAGCTTGCCATGCCTACTGTCACGTCAGCTCTCTGTCTTCTTTAGGAGGATGGGGAACCAAACCAGGGACTTCCCATGTGGTAGGTGGGAGCCCAATCACTTGGGCCACATCCACTTCTCTAGTGTAGGTGGTTTGTGTGTTTCTAGGAATGTGTCCATTTCATAGATTATCTAATGTGTTACTATCTTTTTATAATCCTTTTTATTTCTGTGGGATTTGTGTCCTCTCATTTTTTTCTTATCAGACTAGCTAAAGGTTTGTAGAATTCATTGATTTTTTTTTCAATGATCCAACTTTTGGTTTTATTGATTCTCTTGGGTTTTTTTTAATGTTTATTTTTATTCACCACCCCCTCCCCCCTAAGATGGCTCCCTTGTCTGTCTGCTCATTGTCGTATCATCGTCTTTAGGAGACACCAGGAACCGAACCCAGGACTTCCTATGTGGGAGGCCAGTGCCCAGCTATTTGAGCCACTTCCACTCCCTGCTGTTTGCGTCATCTGCTGGTTGTAGTGTCTGCTCGTTGTGACATCTGCTCATTGTGGCCTCTGCTCATCTTCTTTAGGAGGCACCGGGAACCAAACTTGGGACCTCCCATGTGGGAGGCAGGCACCCAATTGCTTGAGCCACATTCGCTCCCTCTCTATTGCTTTTTTATTCTGTAATTCATTTATCTCTGCTTTCATCTTTGTTATTTCCTTTCTTCTGCTTGTTTTGTGTTAATTTGCTCTTCTTTTTCTTGGTCCTCCAGTTGTGAGGCTAGGTTTCTGATCTGATATCTTTCTTCCTTTTTAATGTTAGCATTTAGAGCTATAAACTTCCTTCTCAGGACTGTCTTTGCTGCATCCCACTAATTTTGGTATGTTGCGTTTTCATTTTCATTCACCTTGATACTTCCTAATTTACCTTGTGATTTAACCCATTGGTTGTTTAAGAGCACATTGTTTAATTTCCACATAATTGTGAATTTTCCAATTCGCCTTCTGCTCTTGATTTCTAGCTTCATTCCCTTGTGTATGGAGAAAATATCTTGTATTATTTCAATATTTGTTAATTTATTGAGGCTTGTTTTGTGTCCTAACATATGGTCTTTTCTGGATAATGGTCCATGTGCACTAGAGAAGAATGTATATTCTGCTATTACTGGGTGAAGTGTTCTTAGATCTAGTTGGTTTAAAGTATTATTCAAATCTTCTATTTCCTTACTGATCTTCTGTCTAGATGCTCTATCCATTATTGAAAGTGGTATATTGAAGTTTTCTACTGTTAGTGTAGAACTGTCTATTTCTCCCTTCAAAATATTAAAAATATTCTCCCTATCACTATTTGCTTCATATGTTTTGGGGCTCTGCCATTAGGTACATATATATTTATAATTGCTGTCTTTTCGTTGAATTAACCCCTTATCTAGCTATGCTTCTTACATGTTTACAGTGAACAAACAGGACATAATTAAAGAAAGAAGTTTTGAAATGTAGAGTGGATGTATTTCTTTCTTGGTTATATATGAGATTAGGAAAAAATAATTTCTCAAATGCTTAAAACTTGGCAAAATTATTTCACAGATGAACAAATGCCTGTTGGAATAGGAAAGATCTAAAATGATAAAAAGATCAAGGGAGAGAAAAAAAATGTTCTTATTCCTTCAAGATTGCACAAACTGGTCACCCCAATATATATCGTATCAAATGAATTAAACACATCCAGATCCCACATACATTACTTTTATGTTAAAAATTGGAAGGATTTTTACAATTTTGCTATTGGAATTTTATGTCAGTTTTTATCTTGCAGTTATCTTTTTTTGTGTGTATGTTGGAGCCAACACTTTTGTTTTCATGTCTCAAACATTTGTATAGACTCACTGAGAAGCTAGGAGTCAATAAAACAAAGTAGAAAGCTGCAAATTTTGGGAGAAAGAAAATATAATTGCATTGACCGTGTGAGTATGGAGAATAGGCTAGTGAGATTTCTTGATGGAATTTTAGAAAGAAAGCTGCGAGGCGGGTAGAAACATAAACATGAAAGAAACAGGAAAGGTAGCAACAGGGGCAGGAGGTTTGGACGTGATCATTAGAAAATGGAGGAGGTCTGATCAAGAAGTTTCTGGTGTCAGTTTTCTTGTGTATCTTTGCCCCCTTCCAAGCCTTGGGTGTGTGGTATTGCCAGTGGGTGCTTTCTGCATGGTCCTCACAGAGCAATTGGAGAATTTAAAAGGCAGATCATGTATTTGCTCTTGAAAGAAGAATGGTTGGGAATAATCAATAATAATTCAACGTTACCATTGAATGCCTTTGAGTTTCACTTTAAAAAAGAAAGGAAGTGATGACAGCGGTGAGATACAACTTTCAAATTCCACCTATTCAAGTTGAAGAGCTTCCAGACTTGTTATACCCAGGCGAAGAGGAAAAAATTACATCACAGTGGAAAAGGCAAATGACAATTTAGTATTCTTATGAAACTAATTTTGCCCTTGCTGAGCCATTAAGGCATCTTGGAGGGACACTTCCCTAATGGGCGTATGTGCCACCCCTTGGTAACCACTGCTTCACGTGATCTTTATTTTGCCCGCATCACCGGCCTCGTCTGTTATGACAGGTTAGTACAGGGAATGAGAGAAGATGAGTCACAGCTGGGACCCAGCAGAGACCAGGGCCGTGAGCCCCTCCCAGAAACCCCCTGAGGGAAGGCCGCTCCTAAGAACAAAGCCAAAGAGACCCCAATGGGACCCTGGGACCTTCCGGGCTCAAGACAGTCCTTCCCATTGGTCCCGGATCCCTGCCAACAAAAAGCCTTCTCATTGGTCCCCTGAGAGCTAACAGGTGGGAATCGAAAAGCAACCGATCAGAACAGCACACAGCTGAGGCCCCTCCCCAGCATTAGGAAAGGGGAGGGGCGAGGATCGGCATTCCTAAAGGCAGACCCCTGACCCCAGGCGCTCCTCTTTTCCTGCATCCATGTCTCAGGTGTGCACTTTTCTTTTCTCTCGTTTCTCAAAAAACTCTTTTTCCTGGCCTAGCTAAACTGGCGTGTTCTTAAATTCTTTCATGCAACATAGCCAAGATCCTAGAGGGATCCAGCGCCTTCTGACTTCACTAGGGTCCGTTCATTTATGGGTGTTTGCGTTAGAGTTTACATTTGTTGTCCTCTCTGCCCCATGATGTCTGTCTGAGTTTCTAAGGGCTGCTTGTAACTATGTGCCACAAACTAGGAGGCTTAAGGAAAAAAATTTTTTTTGTATTGTCTCACTGTTCTGGAGGCTTTAAGTCTGAAATTAAGGAGTTGGCAGAGCCATGCTCCCTCTGAGGTTTGTAACATTCTGCCTGGCAATCCATGGCATTCTTTTGTTTATGGCAGACTCAGTCTGTGCCTCAGTCACATGGCCATCTTCTCTCTCTGTGTCCAGGTTTCCTCTCTATAAGGACACCAGTCATAGTGGGTTAGGACCCACCCTAATCCAATTTGGCTTCATCTTAACTAATAACATCTTCAAAGACCCTATTTCCAAACAGGATCACATTTGCAAGACCAGGGTTTAGGACTTGAACTTACCTTTCTGAGGAACACAATTCAACCCATAAACATGTCCTTATGATTATCAGGTCTCAGCTCAAATAGCACTTCAATAGAGTTACCTTTTCTGATGACCAGGAAAAGTAGACCAAATTCACAAGTATAATTGGAAATCGGTACCTGGTCTGGACTCCCCCCTCAGGAAGAAAAGGCTGTGAAGGAACCTGTGGTGTCCACCGGACTCAGAAAACTCAAAACTCAACCTGGGGCCTGGAAATCCTGCCTGGGGCTGCCTGGAGGGGTGCACTGTGGTCCTATACCCGAGGTGAATTCTGTGAGGTAGGAGCCCAAGGGGAGGTGGTGGGTGGATCTCCACATCCCTCTGCCCTCCCCACCCCCATCCTCCTCTTTAATCATCACAACAGCCCTGGGAGTAATGGGCTCAGACCTGCAGATTTATCTCGCACCTTCCCATCCTCCTCTTTAATCATCACAACAGCCCTGGGAGTAATGGGCTCAGACCTGCAGATTTATCTCCACACCTTTGCTATGAACGATAACCTCCGGGCTCTGACGTACAAGGGCCAGAGGCTTTGCCTGTGTCCTGTAGACAACAAGTGGGATGGGATGACAAAAGTAATTTTTTTCCACTTTTCTCCCTCCCCAATTAACCTCATTTGCACTTTAATTACTGTGGCTGAGTGGCAATCCTGTTTCTTTCTTGTTTTGTATTAATGGCACTTAGTACCTTGGTTACCTCTTTTGAATTCAGAGTTGAGCCTCTATCCCACATCTTACCTGAAAGTTTTGTAGTAATTTCAATTGCAGGCTGTGTCATGTCACATTGAGAGTGGCCCTCAATGCCTGGCAGCTCCCCTTTATAATGAACATTTTCTCCCATGAATAATGGAACTCCAAAGCCCCTTGTAAGAATTCCTTAATAGCTCGATAGTCCAGGAATCAAGTTCTCTTGCTCTAAATACTTTATGTGTGAGGAACTTACGTGTTGTCAACTCTTTCCACAATGGTTTGATTTGGGGCTAATTCTGGATTTCTGTGTTTCTTTCCATCCACACTTCATAATGCACTTCAGAGAACAGAAAACCCCAATTACTTTTTTGTTTCCACAATTGAACAACAGCTCTTTTATCTCTTTTCCTTTTGTGTTTCCAAATGTGTTCAGTGACACATTTGACTTTGCTGATTTCCATCCTATTTATTTAGCTGATTCTGTGTGTGTAGGTGGTCTTAAAGGAGAGGATGTAATCTTTTTAGTTTTGTTTTAAAGAAGAATATAAACCAGAGAAAGATTATTTTAAGAAAGCAAAGGATGGAAAGAAGGTGTTAAGTAGAGTAAAATGACCACTTGCAGTAGGCATTGCTGAGAGGGACCCCTTTCTAAGAAATTTTCCAGAAAACAAAAGCAATTGACCTGCAAGGGCTTTCTGAGAAAACAGCATGCACCCAGCAGGGTTGCAGATAAGCATACCTGGTGATAGCTTATCAGAATTGACAAGCATACCATACTAATCAATGTATCTATGCACCTCAGTTTACATAAGACCTCCCCCACGTAAAGTGGAAACTTAACATCAGCTGACCAGAACATTTCCTCACTTGCTTCTGCACTTGCCTTGTATTAGTCCCCCCATTCCACCCCCTGAGCAGAGCTCCCTTCTGTTTCCTGATTGGGATGTTGCTTGGTTCATAAATCAACTAATAAAGGCCTGAGATCCTAAATTTAATGTTTTTGCAAAGTTTTTCTTTTAACAAAGTTCTCTTTGTTGATATTCTGTTGGGGAAAAAAAAAAAATCACCAAGTAGCACTCATCTAGCTTATCAAAGACTTCATAGTGAAGTGTAATTATTCCCATTTTGGTGTTGATGTTTTCTTTGGAAATCCTCTGTCTAATCTGGAACTGGGTTTCCTGAAGAACTTAAAAAAATAGTGCCCAAATGTTAGGGATTCTAAATGATTAGCAGAAGTGTCCCTAAATCCTGTCCTTCTGTAATTGAGCTTGATATGCGTATTGCTAGAAGAGTTATCATAGCAGGTGTTCTACTGATGCTGGAGAAAGTCCCATCCGATCCTATCAATGCTTTCAGGCCTTATTAAACAAAATATTTAAGGCCGTCATTGTACACAAATTAGTGTATTTAGATATTTCACAGAAATACAACAAAAGAAAAGAAGGACTAAGTAGACTCAACTTAATTGATTTGGAACCTATTTTGCCATTGAATAAAAAGTCCAAAATTATTCAGGGAGGGGATTTGGCTCAAATAGTTGGGCGCCCACCTCTCACATGGGAGGTCCCAGGTTTGGTTCCCCGTGCCTCCTACAGAAAACGTGCAAGACAATGAGCTGATGCAACGAGATGATGTTATGAGATGACACAACAAGCAGACACAATGAGACACAAAAAGCAGGGAGCAGATGTGGCTCAAGCAATTGGGCACCTCCCTCCCACATAGGAGGTCCCAGGTTTAGTTCCTGGTGCCTCCTAAAAGAAGACAAGCAGACACAGAGAGCCCACAATGAACAGAAACAGAGAATAGACAGAGAGTGCAAACAATGGGGGGGGGGGATAAATCTTTAAAAAAAATTATTCTTTCAACAAACATTTATTGACTGGATATTAAGTGCTAGCTGGTGCTTCTGGCACTGGATATACAAAGGCAAACACAGCCAAAGGTCCATGCTCTCATGAAATGTAGATGGAGTGGGAAGTATGAGGCTAGAGAGACAGATAATAAATAAGCAAATAAAGCAGATTTTGAAAAGTGCTGAATAAAATAGTGATGTAATAGGAAGTGTCAGTCAAGGAAGAAATTTCTGAGGAGATGACACATAAGCTGAGCTTTCAATAAAAAAGGGGGCCAGCCATACAAAGGTAAGGGGAGGAGCCTTCCAGGTTCAGGGACAAGCTAGCACAGAAACTGGCAGGAATGAAAATAGAAGAACATGAGTTCCAGAAAATGGGAGAAGTCTGATCAAGAAGTGTGGAGAGAATATCAAAGTGTGATTACAGAAAGCATTTAAAAAATGGGAAATAATCATCAGGAGATAGTCATTAGGAGATTAATATCAAATCAAAATATAATAAAACCACCTTATAAGGCTTCATACTTTTCAAGTCACTATCATATCCACTTTTTAAAAATTTCTTGAGGTTTTTAAAAACCTATTAATAAAAATATACTGAATGCTTACTGTACTTACTGTTCTAGGAGATGGTGATACAGAAATGAACAAGGCAATCCTTGAACTCATAGAGTGAAATGGCTGCCTGGTTCCATATTCAGTTAAACCCTCACATGGAACACTGTTCTCTGGGGACTTGTTTTCCAGAAGCTCAGAATTTTCCAGAGCTTCAATTTCTGGTTTCTTTGTGCCCAGGAGTTCAGTTCTCAGCTTATCCTTTCCCATTTGCATTTTACTATAAGCTGCAAGGAGAAATAATGCTGCACTTTCCACATTTAGTTTGTAAATCTCCTCAGCTAAATATCCAAGCTTGTCACTTTCTAGTAGCCTCATCAAAAGATCCTACTTAAAGCTAAAAACTGTAACATGGGACTGTATAAGATAGTAAAACCTCATATAAAACATGAATATGGGTGATATTGCATATATAAGACTGTTTTTACGAAGTATAAATACAAATATACTAGAGAGAAGGAAAAAGAATAGCAGTTATGTATGGTAGGCGAGGCAGAGAGATTGAGAGGTAATGAGTTTGTTTTTTGTTTATTATTATTATTGGAGTAATGAAAGTGGTCTGGGAATGATTGAGGCACAAATATGTGATTACACTGAATACCATTGATTGTACTCCTTGGATGGATTTATGCTTTATTAATATGTATCATTAAATTCGATTTGTTAAAAAAGAGATCCTGCTTACAATGGGACCACATCCACAGGAATGGATTAACTTTAAGAACATGCTTTTCTGGGGTACATACAGTTTCAAACCACCACAACATGTTAGGGTTTATGCATGACTTTTTTGTTCTTTTCTGTTGACTCTCCCTGTTTTCCATCTCTCTATTTTATTTTTGTTGCCTTCTGTGTGTTACCTGAATATTTTGTAGAATTCCATTTTGGTTTATCTGTACTGTTTTTTGGTGTATTTCTGTGTAAAGTTTATTAGTAGTTGCTCTGGGTATTATGTATACATGACTTATTATGATCTACTGTTGTCATAATGCTAACAGTTCAAGTGAAGTACAGACACCTTACCTTCTTTTTTTTTTTTTTTTAAAGATTTTATTTATTTATTCATTTATTCCCCCCCTTGCTGCTTGTGCTCGCTGGGTCAGCTAACCACGCCGCGTGGGCGGGCTTGCCTTCACCAGGAGGCCCCGGGAACTGAACCCGGGGCCTCCCATATGGTAAATGGGAGCCCTACTGATTGAGCCACAGCCGCTTCCCACCTTACCTTCTTTTACATCCCTTTACCCTCTCCCATTCAAAATAGAATTGTGTTCAATATTTTCTCTGCAAACATTTAGAACCACATCATATGTGTTTTATCCAACTATCAGTAATTTTAATTTCAACCATCAAATATAACTTAGAAAACTCAAGAAACTAAGTCTATCATAATTACTCTTATTTTTGCTTACTATGTTCTTTCTTCCATTGTGATGTTTCATGATTCCTTCTTTTATTGTTTCCTTTATCTTTAGAGAACTTCAATGAGCAATTCTTTTAGGATAGGGCTGCTTGCAAGAAATTATCATAGTTTTTCTTCAGTTGAGGATATTTTTATTTCCCTTTCATTCCTGAAGTATATTTTTGCTAGACACAGAGTTCCAGGTTGTCAATTCTTTACTTTCAGCATATGAAAATTTTTGTAACACTTTCTTCTGGCTTCCATAGTTTCTGGTGAGAAATCGGCTGTCATGGAATTGTTTTTCCCTATTTGTAAGGTGTCAATTCTCTCCTGCTCTTTTCAAGATTTTTTTATTTGTCTTTTATTTTCAGAACTTTGATTATAATTTGTATTAGTGTGGGATTTTTTTTTGTGGGGGTGCTTATTCTGTTAGGAGTTCACTCAGCTTCTTGAATCTGTAGATTTATTTCTTTTGCCAGATTTGGTTAGTTATTATTTCTTTGAGTACTTTTTGAGTCCTCTTTCTGCTCTCTTTCAGGGACTCAAAAAAACAAGGATTTTAAATCTTTTATTACAGTCCCACAGATCCCTGAGGCTCAGCTCATCTTTCTCAGTCTATTTTTTCTTTATTCAGATCAGATATTTTCTATTGTTTCATCTTCAAGTTCACTGATTCTTTCCTCTGTCTCCTCCATTCTATTATTATGCCTATCTAATGAGGGTTTTGTGTGTGTGTGTTTCAGTTATTATAGTTTTCAGTTCTAAAATTTCTATGTGGTTCTTCTTTATGTCTTCTACTTCTGGGCTAAGACTTTCTATTTTTATCTGTTTCAGGTATGTTCATAATTGATCAGTGATGTATTTTTATGATGGCTGCTTTAAAATCTTTGACATGATTCTAACATTTCATCATCTTGATGTTGGAATCTATTGATTTCTTTTCTTCATTCAATGTTAGATTTTTCTGGCTTGTGGTATAATGTGATTTCCAATTGAAATCTTGATATTTAGGGTATTATGCTATGAAACTCTTGATTTAATTTTATCCTGCTATTTTAGTTGGCTTCCTTTGTCACCACTCTGTCAGAGAAAGAGAGGGGCACTCACTCATTACTGCCAAGTGGAAGTTCTCCACTTGGCCTCTGTTGACACCTGAGAGGTAGACACTCCTTGTTTCTGCTGCAGAGAGATAGGAATTCTAGCTCCCCTCCAGGCCCCCACTGGTAACTCTCTGGCTGGGTACAACTGCAGTGCCTTGTTACTGGTCCCCACATGGCTTCATTCACCACACCAGGGGGGTGGTCTCATTACTACTGGTGAAAGTTCTGACTCTGCAGTAGGCCTCCTCTGACTACCTCAGTAGGAATGGTGAGGGGTACCCATTTATTGCCAGGTGGGTTGGAAGGGGTTGGGGGAGGTTCATTACCACCTGGCCTCCTACTCAGCCCTCTCTGACAATACCACAGGAGGCAGGGTTGGAGCATCTCATTACAAATTGGCAAGGGTAGACATGTGTATTCCCCATTCAGCTTCTGCTAGTGTGAGTGAGGATACAGTCTTTTTTTCCTGTGGTGTTTGGCTGGAATAGAGCTGTTATTGTCTAAAAGTTTTTTTTATCTCACTGGGCTGCCTCTTTCTTGGTACTCTGGCTGGAGACAGCAGGCTTTTGTTGAGGTTTCTTTTATCTGTGACCATTGTTGATACTGGGTTGCCAGCTTCTTCAACTCCAAGTCTGGGATATATGAGGCAAAAAGAAAACCCAGGGAACTCACCACTATGTTGTTCATTGGGTCTCAAAGTCCCTAGCTAGTCTGTCTTCTTTCAGAGTTTTTTTTTTTTTTTTAAAGGATTTATTTACTTTTATCCATTTTTAGCCACCACCCCCACCCCACCACTCGTTTTTTGCTGTTTTTGTGTCCATTCACTGGGCAACTCTCTGTGTCCATTTCCTGCCCTCTTCTTCTCCTTCTCCTCCTGTCTTCACTGGGAGTCAATCCTCGGAATCTCTGATGTGGGAGAGAGGCATCCTACCACTTGTGCCACCTTAGTTCCTGGTTTTTTGGTGCGTCTTGTCTTGGCTCTCCCTTGTGTCACTCTCTTGTTACATCATCATCTTCCTGTGTGGCTCATGGGGCCTGACGGCACACCTGTGCACGGGGTCTAGGGGGCTCACCCGCCCGTGGGGCCTGGCGGTGCACCCATGCACAGGGCCTGGTGGTCTGCGCGCTTTCTATATTTCTCTCTCTCTTTTTTTTAAATATTTACCAGGAGGCCCCAGGGATTGAACCCAGGTCCCTCCATATGGGAGACGGATGCCCAACCACTCGAGCCACATCTGTCCCCCTGCTTTATCTCTTGAGGTTGACCAAAGATACCCAAAGTTACAGTCTTTTCCCTTACAGGATGGTCATATAATAAATCAAGTTTAGTTTATCACCAGCACTCTAAAAACCAGACCTAGAGAGAAAAACTAGGTCTGGGGACACAGGCATGGTTTCTAATATAGCGAATATTTAGTCTACCTTGATTATCACACAATCAGGACAGCAAGAATATTCGCGGGCAGAGTATTTTTAAAAATATATATAATATCCAGGGCTTTTGGTGTGTACAGCAGGAGGAATAAGGAAAAGTACATCTACTCCATTTTCTCAGAAGTGAAAGACTACTATTGAATTCCCTCCCCCAGCCATGGCTTTCTCATCTGTTTGCTCTAGTTGTTTTTGCTCATTGTCTGCTCATTGTCTGTTTGTTTGTTTGTTTGCTCATTGCCTGCTGTTTTTTTTCTTCTTCTTCTTCTTTTTCTTGTTTTTGCTCATCTGCTTGTTGTTTTTGCTCAATGTTTGCTCATTGTCTGCTTGTTGTCTGTCTTCTTTAGGAGGCACAGGGAACCAAAACTGGGACCTCCTGTGTGGGAGGCATGCGCTCAACTGCTTGAGTCACATTCGCTCCCCTACCATTGAATTTTGTCTTTAATTCTCTTCCTCTGCACTATGACTAGCTTGGTTCCCAGATCCTTAGCTCATAGCTTGCCTAGTTTGCAAGATCAGACAGTTTTTATATGGTATTCAATTAACTGAGTAATAAACAAAGACCTGAGATGCAGAAGCTGTTGTCCAATTTCGTGAGGGAAAAAGGAAAGGAGGTTAGACTTAAGTTGTGTTACTGACCCAGTGCAAATCTGTTCTGTGGGTATTTGATTAAAGGAGGTTATAAGTTTTCAAAGAATATTTATCTGAATTCCTTTTCTAGAATAATGGTGTGCTGGAATTGTGAATTTTGCAAGTAAGTTTCTTGTTTTTTTCAAGAAACTATATTATTTAGTTTAGCTTATATACAGCAAAGAAAATTATTTTGATATACAAAATGAATTTTGTATAAATGAAACAGCAGCTCGAAGGCAAAAGTAAAGATAAGACAAGAACAGACTTAGGTATCTAAGTGACAGTTTTTCCAAGATCAAATTAAGGTAAATAATGAAAGTATGACTTCATGGCAAAGTATTTTGTGGAAAGTTATTTGGGTATGCTTGGATATAAATTGATATGGTGGCAACTTTCATTCCCTGGCCTCTTTTGGGAAAGTACGACATGTTACAATGAAAATAAAATACCTTTTGACCTGTGTGGCAGTTTTTCCTGTATTAAATAGTCTTATGAGATAAACCCTAATGGAAACCTCTTTTCAGTAAGTAAATTTTATTAGCTAAGAGTCTACCAGTTTTGACATAAACTAAGCTGGGTTCATCATTGTATTGACATTTAATAATAAGGATAATAACCAAAAGATATATTTAGATTAATAGCACACTACTTGAATGCTATGTACCAGTGAGACAGGCAGCTTCTACTGTGGTGTACCTTGATGGGTACCAAAAGGTCCTCTGTTCTAAAATAAGACTCTAATTCTTTGTGTGAAGCACTGAATGCCTAGTATCTTATCCTCCTAAAGGTCCAGCTCTTAGTTGGGAGAAGTAAGCCAATATTAAGTACGAACAGCTTCCTTCTAATCAGATTATTGAACTAATTAACAGGATCCTGAAAGAAGGGGACAGAAGACTGCCAAATTTTGATAGGGGATAAGGATTGTAAATGTTCCAGAAGGGCAATCCCAGGTGGAGACCCAGAGAGGAGCCTGGGAAGCAGGAGGCCAGGAGGACAACGATGAGTAGGAAGGGTAACAAGAGACCAAAAGAGAAAGGAAGTCCAGGACAGAGGGAGTGAAGAGATGCCTCCTGGCAGGAATTCTTGACAAGCATTTTCCTATCCATTATTTCAGGTCTTGGAACAAATTTTAAAATATGACAAATACATTTCTTTAAAATATAATGTAGACTTACTTAGTTTGAAAAGTATTTTTACCAATGAAGTGAAAGCATTCAGAAAAACTTGCCAGTTGGAAATGAAGATATAAATTAAAACAAAGTATGTGTATATAATGCATTAAGATGGTTTCTTTATGTAGAACGTCTTCATTTCTTTTGGTCTTTAAGAGATTTTTATTTTCTTCTCATAAGACTATCTGGAGATTAATCATGCTTATCTAAGGCTATATCACAACTTTAATGAATTTGGGTTAACTTTGTATTGGTGTTTGAATTGCTCCTTCTACATAGCTTCTGGATGTTTACCTGATGTGATTATGAGAGTGAAGTTTATAATTCCTCATTTGGGGGAACTCTGAGCTACATCTGCTCCCTGACCTCCATACTTTGATGTTTCTCATTTCCATGTGAAATTAGTTTTTCTGAACTTTTAGAAAGAGTTGTGATTCAATGTAGCTTTTCTAATGCCACAGAGCTTTCTCTTTACCGTGGTATTTACAAATATAGTAACTTACTTTTTGATATTTTCTGAATCTACCTCTTTCTTACTTTTATCTTGACCATCACTTCCTTTGACTCAACTGTCCCTATTCTACACAATTTTGGTTCTGCTCCCAGGAATTTCTCCTTAATGTAGGAACTTGTACTAGAAAGGGAGTTCTGGCTGGTAAATCTTGAGAGTTTTTAGGGTATAGACTGCTCCCATCTCTTCAGACTTACTGTGGATCCCTTGAACTCACTCATTATTGGATGGGCAATTTCATCTGCTATTCTGCAGTTGGCTTGCCTGTGCATTCTAGTAGATATGTTGGTTATATTGGTATTCACCCACTCTCAGGGTCTTTGGACTTCCGCATTTGGGGGAAGTGATATTGAATACAGATCATGAAAACTCCTAGCCAAGCTGGTAAAAGCTGATCATCTGCTCTCTCTGTCTAGATGCTTCATTCATTGCCATCTTAGATTCTGTTAATAAAGAAAGCAGGGCTGTCTTTATGTGCCTCATTTCTATTTCAGTTCAGCAGTCTTGCTGTGAAAGTTGGTTTTCATCTCCACCATCAAAATAAAAAGCAGGGAAACCATATGTAGTAAAACTTATTTCAACTTAAAGATATTTTGTTTAAATCAATGATTTTACAAGATCAGAGTTAGACCAAAGGCTGCCCTTTTCTCCATCTGGCAGTGACTCCATGGAGCTCGGAGTCAATGTAATTGCCTCAGACTCAACAAAGTAACACATGGCCAATATTGTAAATGCTGTAAGTGAAGGAAATCAGTGAATCTAGGTGGCGGTATAGCTTTGCATTCTCCTCTAATCTCATAAAACTTCACATAGAAAATATGTAGCAATACTATAAACCCATGGACAAAATGTACAAAACAAACAAAACCACAAACAAACAAAACACTAGATAACACCATGTCCCAAACTCCAAAATACTAGGGTGTGAAGACAATCCACTGATAACTTCAATACCTGGGTGGTCTCTGTGACTGTGAGGAAGGAAACTAATTTCACATGGAAATGAGAAACATAAAAGTATGGAGGTCAGGGAGTGGATGTAGCTCAGTGTTTGAGCACCTGCTTTCCGTGTACGAGGTCTTGGGTTCAATCCTTGATACCTCCTAAAAAATATATAGAAGTCAAATTCCAATTAAATATATTTTTAGAAAGGGAGAAAATGGAGAATAATAAAAATATTTATGGCCAAAGAAAGCACACCAGAAGGATTTGCCCACAAAACAGAACAAAACTAATAGCCTACTATTCTATAATGAGATAAAAATTCCAAAAATACCACTGCTCCCACCCTGATGATGGTTGGAAGCTGGACGGACCCCAGAAAATCACGTCCTTAGAGATAATCCATACTTGTGGGTGTGAACCTATTGAAGGTGGGACCTTATGATTAGATCATTTCCCTTAAAGGACTTTGTTTAGATTACTTCAGCAAGGTGTGACCCAGGACTAAGCTCTTACTGGAGTCCTTTTTAAATGGGATGAATAAGGAGAGACAGAGAGAAAAGACCCAGGAACTCTGTGAGGAATGCACAGACACTGAGAGAGAAAGCCATGAAAGGAAAAAGCTGGAATCAACAGAACTCACGAGAGAGAAAGCCACAGGAGCAGCCAGAAGCTGAAAGCAATAGAGCCTGGAGAAGGCAGCGACTGGCAGATGTCGCCATGTGCTTTCCCATGTGTATCAGTCAAGGTTCACTAGGGAAACAGAATCAGCAGGAGATATCTGTAAATACTATGAGATTTTATAAGGCTCTCTCATGTGACTGTGGGGGTGCACAAGTCCAGGCAGGTTGCAAACCAGGGGCTCCAATGAAAGTCCAATGAAGGTCCTTGATGAGTTTCCGGGAGATGTTGGCTGTCCAGAGATGAGCTGGGAAATTCTCTCTGAATGTTGAAATCACTTCCTCTTTTAAGGCATTCAACTGATTGGATAAAGCATCACTCATTGCTGAAGGCAATCTCCCTGGTTGATGTAGATATAATCAGCCATCTATGCAGTAAACTCACTGATGACTAAAGCCCATAAATGTCCTTATATTACAATTAGCCCAGTGCTTCCTTGACCAAACAACTGGGCACAATTACATGGCCGAGTTGATACATTAGCCTAACCATCACACCATGTAATAGAGAAGTCCAGTGTATTAGTCAGCCAAAGGGGTGGCTGATGCAAACTACCAGAATCTGTTGGCTTTTATAAAGGGTATTTATCTGGGGTAAAAGGCCCTAAAGAGTCCAATTCAAGGTACCGTAAGAGGTACTTTCTCATCCAAGTCAGTTGCCACGTGTTGAAGCAAGATGGCGGGTGGTCTCTGCCTGGTCTCTTGGGCCTTAGCTGCTCTGCTGCTCTGTTCTCTTTGGCTGCAAACTGTCAGGCGAATGGCTTATCTCATCCAGGGACCACAGGATCAAAATTCTCTCCTCTTCCGTGTCCATGAAGCTCTCTTTTCTCTTGTGTCATCTTGAGTGAGTGTCCATTTATATCAGCCCACCAAGGGGATGGGGACTTAACCTGAGTTATACCCTACTGACTTGGTCGAATCAAAGTCCTAATCTTAACATAATTTAATCAAAGACATCTAAACTGAATTTAATACAATCAAAGGATCACACCCAAGAGGAACAGATCAGTTTACAAATCTAATCTCTCTTTTTAGAATTCATAAATAATCTCAAACTGCCACATCGAGGATTGCCTGTAGATGGTCTTCGGGGAGAAAAGCTTTGCCCGATGGAGCCTTGATTTGGACATTTTTCACAGCCCCAGAACTGTAAGTTTATAAGTTAATAAATCCCTATTGTAAAAGCCAACCCATGTTCTGGTATATTGCTTTGGAAGCCTTTAGCAAACTACAACATCCAGCTAGATGAATTATAAAATCATAGTTAAATTTTTTTCCTGAGAGTTGAGGATGCAAAGAAACCTGAATGAATTTTTTTTTTAAGAGTGCTTCCTAAGGTGGATGAATTCCACAGGTGCTTTCATCTCAGGGATCAAGGCAGAAAGAGGAGCAATCACACATAAATGGGAATAAGGAGAACTTAGCCTAAATTTTAACAATTTTAAATTGGTTGCATACTGTTTTAATCACCTCCCTTTCACCCTATTGGTGAGGGAGGAATTCTCATCCAAGGTTATAGGGATGGCTGAACACATAACACCTGACACTGCACAGACGAGACTGACAGAAGTTTATTAGTCACAAACACTCACAGCAAGTGTGTGCATGTGGGGGGAGGACATTACATGCCACGCAGGGCCACATGGGGGTTGCACTCAGGAACAGAGTGGACAACCAGGGCCTGTGGGAAGTGCCCCCTGGCTCCATAGGAGTATGTGATTGGCTTATTTGATTACATGGGCTGACAGGAAACCGAACACACTACTCAGGAATAAACAAGCAAGCATTGGTCTGATTGTTACTGTGAGGATATTTTGTGGGTTTAAATATTTAGTTGATTGCATCTATGGCTGATTACATCTACAATCAAAAGGAGATTGCCTTCAGCAGTGAGAGACATCTCACCCAATCAGCTGAAGGCCTTAAAACAGGGGTTCTTAACAAGGGGTCCATGAGCTTGAACAGAAATTAAAAAAAAAACAAAAATGTTGTGGGGATGTGTTGGTACAGGCGCGATGTATTTATTAATACACAGGATAGTGTGGACTTAGTAAGGGGTCTGTGGAACAAAAACGGTTAAGAACCCCTGTCTTAAAAGGAGAAAGAATGATTTTAACAATTAGAAAAGAGAATTTCCATCTCTACTTCAGCCAGCCAGCTTCTCCTCGGGGAACTCGTCAAAACCTTCAAGGGCGTTCCCAGCTTGTGACCTGCCCTATGGAATTCGGACTTGCCAATCCCTGTGGTCATGTGAGCCAATCTCTATAATAAATCTCATAATAGTTACATACCTATATGTACTGTCAGTTCTGTATCTCTGGCGAACACTAAGACAGGACCTAACCTTCATCCTCAATAATTTGATCCACACCGAATTGAAGATTAAATAGGTGATTGTGTATTCTTTGTCTACCCAAGCTCCCTCACTCAACAAATATTAAGGGCACGGTAGGGCCATTTCTTTTAAGTAGCTCAGTTTTTCACTTACGTTAAAGAAACCTGAGCTTCTGGCACTGTCTCCCTTACCCTAAAAACTGACAAAAACATGTGAAGCCCAAAACTAAGACTTTTAAACTCGCCTAGAGCAACCCCAGCCCACCATCATCAGGAAGCTAAGTGACTTCATGATGCTTGTTACACACAGACCTGGAGATTAGTTAGCGCTGCATGGAATCCCACCGCAATTTTAGGTTCCAAAGCCCTTTTCTCAATTCCCTCGTATGAACAGAGAAATTGGGAGCAACAGAAGCAGTAGAGCGAGGCTGAGCCTACCGCCACAGGTTCCCGCCTCGCCTCACGGCTGACTCCTGCGGGCCTGTACGTAGGTGGATCCCCCAGCTTTCCCCTCCAGTCCCTTCTCTCGCCAGCGGTCCTGCCTGGGATGCGGATTCCCAGGAACAGGTGGGGTGGAGCCGGCTTTTTTTTTTGTTTGTTTTTTACATTTTTAAACTTTATTTTGTACATTTAATAATTGAAAATATAAACAATTAAAAACTAAAAAGTAAACACAGATGAATAAATACATTTCTCAATTAAATGTAATGGATACATATAAATTTTTTTTTTGAATCAAACAATATAGTACACAATATATTTGGTTCATAGTAACACATTCATACAGTATTTGTCCTTTTGTGTCTGGCTTGCTTCACTCAACATAATGTCCTCCAGGGTCATCCATGTTGTCATATGCTTTATGACTTCATTTCTTCTTACAGCTGCATAATATTCCATCCTGTGAATAGACCACAGTTTGTTTATCCATTCCTCTGTTGATGGACATCTGGGTTCTTTCCAACGCAGCCTGCCTTTTGCCCCCGCCAACCCATGCGGGCTCTCGGGTCAGGCACTCGGGGGCACGGTCACCCACCCCCTCGGTGTAGCCACCTTTGCGCAGCCGCCCACGGGGAACCGCAGGGGCCCGCGAGCTTTGACCCGGCCGTGGTCAATAAATTGGTCACCTCTTACTCAAAACATCGGCTCCAGCGCGCCACCCTAGGCACGCCTTTCCCGGTGTCCGGTTTGCGTGCCGAGGCGCTTCCCACTGAACGCCCCGCGGGGACCCCCTCGGGAGCGCAGTCGTCCCCTCTGGCCCCGTTTGCAGGGAAGCCACTGTATTTGTGTATTCTGAGCCCCAGGGCTCAGCTACAGAAGGCCCGCGGGCAACCCCAAGTAAGGACGGCCCTTCTTCCACACAGAAGGAAACAACAAAGCCAGGCCGCTGCCGCCCCGCACCTCCCAGGCCCCGTCCCGCGCGCGGCGCCCCTTCTCATCCGCTCTGCCCTGGAAGCCCCACCAAGAGCAGCTGCTCAAACAAGCTTTCCACCAATGCCACCCCGAACACCACACCCCAGCCCACCTTCGTGTTAGACCCACACACCCACACGGTATATAAAAGCGTCTTCCTTGGAGACCTTAGAGGCCCGGAAAAGGACCCTCGGGGGCCTAGAGAAGCCGCCGCCACCCTAGAGGGCGGCCCTGGCTTTCCAAGCGCACACCGCATCCATGGCCGTGGCTGGCGTGCGCGGTGTCAGTCACGGCGTCGCGGATCACGTGCTCCAGGAAGCCTCTGAGCACTCCCCGGTCTCCTCACCGATGAGCCCAGAGCTGCCCTGACGCCGGCCCGGCGGGCGAGGCGGCGAGTGGAGGGCTCCCTAGAACCCCCGGCGGCGCTCGGCGCCCCCCTTTGCCAGCCTTTTGCCTCCCTGGCCTCGACCAGACACCCTCGCGGGACACAGAGCCTAGCAGGAAAGCAGACAGTGAACCAGTAACCCCCAGATCACAGATTAAGGTCGCTTGAAGCGGACCTGTTTGAAAGCCTGAAGCAAGTGGGCGGAGCTCTAGGCCCCATTTCCGGAGACTTCTCTCCCTAGGACTGACCCGTTTCTTTCTTGCAGGGATAAATTGCGTAAGCAATAAGCAAAACAAGACTCAATTTTTTGTTTGTTCGCATTTTGGGAAAACTGATATTTTTGAAGAAGCACTCAATATGATATATTAGAAAATTTTAACAGAATGAGCTAATAGAATTTAGATTGCGTTTTCTCAGCGCTTTTAGAAGAAGTAGGAGAGAGCCTTTGCCCTAATTCTGTTTTTCAAACGGAATGCATGCTCATATAATACCATTCCCTGACTAATATGAAAGTCAGACCTGATAATAGGAACAAAACACTTGTTACATTTTATTAGATTTCAAAGCAATTTTTTTACAGCTTTATTTGGGGGGGGGGTGGGTAGGGGGATCTTTTTTTTCTCTTTTATAGCTGAGGCTAAATCTAATCATCAAAATTATTTCGATAGGTCCAGGCCTTCCTCCTCATCCCAGCCTTGTCCCTTTTAGCTTCCTCTGAGCAATTTGCAAATTTTCCGACCCCACCCCACCCTTGAAGTATTTACCTTTCAAACTGTTATTTAGTTGAATTATTGTAAATTTCTTACTTATTCGAATCTGAGGTTTTTACCTCTTCCACTTAAAAATTTAAAGCTCTTTTAAAATAATGAGGGGAACCAATGTGGCTCAGTGGTTGAGTGCCGGCTTCCCACATACCAGGTCCTGGGTTCAATCCCTGGCCCTAGCACCTCAAAAAATAAAAACAAAATAAAGGAAAAAAAATAATAAAAGAACATAAAATAATGGATGCCACAATCTTTGAGTCTTGTACGGCAAATGCCCTAACAGGAGGCTCTCAAGCCCTTTCTTCAGAGAATCCCTGAACAAAAACAAGAGTAATTTTCAGTAAAATGTCACCGCTCTTGGAGGGAGACAGGTTTTACTGCGTTAAAAGGCAGCATTTTTAAAAGGATGATTCATAACTTTTTGCCAGGTACTTAACATTTGGAGGAATATTTTAGTAAATCGAGCTCCCTGTTTCTAATTTTGAAGGATGAGCCTTTCCAGAAGGAAAGCTTTATGGTAAAAATTTATTAAATTTCTAAATGCTTTTAATTTTGCTTCAATCCACGCCCAACTCCAAACTCCAAAAACTGCATTTTTGTTAATGATGGATTAAAAGACCCCAGGGAAGATTCTCTGGATGGCTGGGGGGAAAAATCCTGACTAGTCAAAACCGTGCTTCACGATTTTAATCCTTGTGAGGGAAACCCTGCTGGGGTCCTCTGGGACAAGCCAGCTTGTTCCTGCCACTTGGGCAGAAAGCAAATATTAGACCTCAGGAGCGAAGATATGCGGCCTGTGAGCAGCACAACTTGGGAGGTCGGGAGACCAGTAACATCCGGTCAAGTTCAGAAGGTCAGCTGTCCAGATTCCCACGCCACCGCCTAAGAGCGGGCGCACCTGGGTTTGCAGGGGCTGGTTTAGAGGAACAGGCCACGGATCCTGCACTGGGCTGGCACAGGTCGGTAGCGAGGCTGTGATTTCGCTAGGCAGTGTCGCCTTCAAGCGCGGGCTCTGCAGCCCATCACCCCTCGCTAGGACGCAGTATTAGATGAGAAAACCCACCCAGAGAGCGCAGCGAGGCCCGGCACACAGGGCACCCTCCAGGCTAGGGCCACGTCTTGCTCCAGCGTTTCGAATTCGGGCCTGGAGGAGCTCTCCTTCCGGGCTTTTTGTTTCCAACCACGCTTCCTTCACTCTTCACAGCTTTCCTTGGCAGCGAGCGCGGATGCCGAACGCCAGTATCCGCTAAATTCAGCGGGACCCCCACCGCGGAGACTGCACTCCGGACCCCGGAAAGAGAGGCTGTGCAAACGCGGGCCGGGAGCTCCCTCTCCCGGTGGGAGCGAGCTGGAGAAGGCGGTCCCTCCGCGCGCGCTGCTTGCGGGCAGCGCCTGCCTGGCATTGGCCACTGGAGCCGGGGGCTGTTGCGGCGCCCAGTGGGAAGGCGCGGCTTGGTGACACCGACCAGGTAGAGGCAGTTCCGGCGCGGCTCGCGGCATTCTCGAGCCGGGACGCGGGCGGCGTGTCTTCTGTCCTCTCTGGAGTCTGGGTGGGAGCCGAGCGGAGCATGTCCGGTCGCGGGAAGCAGGGCGGTAAAGTGCGGGCGAAGGCCAAGTCGCGGTCGTCCCGCGCGGGCCTGCAGTTCCCGGTGGGGCGAGTGCACAGGCTGCTGCGCAAAGGCAACTACGCGGAGCGCGTGGGCGCGGGCGCGCCCGTGTACCTGGCGGCCGTGCTGGAGTACCTGACCGCCGAGATCCTGGAGCTGGCCGGCAACGCGGCGCGCGACAACAAGAAGACCAGGATAATCCCCCGCCACCTGCAGCTGGCCATCCGCAACGACGAGGAGCTCAACAAGCTGCTGGGCAAGGTGACCATCGCCCAGGGCGGCGTCCTGCCCAACATCCAGGCCGTGCTGCTGCCCAAGAAGACGGAGAGCCAGAAGACCAAGAGCAAGTGACCCCGCCGCCGCCCAGCGCAGCGCCGCGGGCCGCGCGCCGCGTCGCGGAATGTGCCGCCTGTCACGGAGGGCCGGCGCGATCTCGTGGGGATCAAGAGGGGCCCGGCGGGGTCAGGGGACCAATAAAGTCGGTGAAAATCATGTGGTCGAGAGAGCTGTGTGGTCGCGGGGACCTGCCGGCTGACCCCGGGAGGCGGCCGGGAACCCCCTGGCGCTGTTCTGGCGGTCGGTGTGAGCCGCTTGGTGGCCGTTTGGGCCCGCACGTCAACCTTGAGGCGTTGCGGGCTGAGCAGGGAGGCCTGCAGGGACCCGCCGGCCTGGAAGTGAGCGGGGTCAGGCGCGCCTCGCTCGCCGCAAGGCAGAGGAAGAGCCGAAGTATGTGCGGGAGCGGCGGCAGGCGGTGTTTTCCAGCCCTTCCCTGGGCCTCCGCTCTCCGGTGCTGGCTCGGCCCAGTTTTGAGAAGCGGACCAAAGGGCGGGTCGGTGCGTGCCGACCAGGAAATTGTTTCTGTGGCCATTTTCACTCCCCATGCTTTCCAAAAGGGCGAAGGGTGGCTTTGATGACACAGTATCAACTTGAGAGTTTTTATTTTTTTAAGCCTAATAACTGTGTTGTTGGGTTTTGGATTTCAGGTATTTTATTCAGCATACTTGTGCTTGGTTCACCTTTCTTTAAAATGTTCTCCCGGCATTCATATGCCTAACCGGAGTGCCTTTAGTCATGGCTTCCCTACCCTACAAGATTTTTTAAAATGTGATTTCCTTATTTTAGAATGATTTTTAGGCTCTTGACTCCATATTACATTCTTTTGGAAATGTAATCGGTTTGGTTTTGCTTTATAACAACAGTAAAATCTCCCTTTAAGGGGTTATTCTTAACAAATAACTTCCCTGAAATCCATATGGTCTACCACTGGCCTGAAGTAAGGACCTCACTGCAACAATTCCTGCAGGGGTTCTGTTGCTTCATGGAGGTTGTCCTAATTAATAGGTGAGCAACGGTAAGGCCAAATGGTAAGCGCAGGGAGAAATGCATTTCAAGTCAAGAATCCACATTTAAAAGCTAAACACCAGCAATCTTATTCTGCCCTTGGTTGATATTTCCATTTCATCTTGACGCACTGGGTCCACAGTAGAGATCCGGGTTTAGATCTCATGTCTTTGGCGTTGTCTTTCCAATTCTTTGAAGTCTTCCTGAGAAAAAATTATAGTATGTCTTCATCTTTGGTAGTGGTTGGCCCATTTTGCCACGTGGCCTTTATTTTTCCTCTCCCCAGTATTTATTGAGTGTCAGTGTATGTCATGCTCTGTACTGGGGGGTGGGAGTACAGTTGTGAATGAGGCCAGCCACAGAAGGTCACTTTTTTTTTCCTTGGCTCCTGAAAACAAGACAGTGAACAAATAAATAAACTAATATTAGAGAAAGGATTCCCTTTCAGCTTCCATTAATATTTGGGTCTCTCTGTGGAATTGATGTTGGGATTATATCTTCCATAGGGCCATACCTGATTTGCAAAATTCAGATCACCCCTGAAGGCAGACTATCCCCCTAATGTCTGAGGAGAATAGATCCCAAGGGTACCTGAGGCATGTTCCAGTATGTCCACCCATTTCCTCTAATACTACCCTCCATCCAGAATAACCTGGCCTTTCTCTGAGGCTCAGTTTCCTTGTGTAAAATAGTCATAATCCCTGCTTTGAGGATTGAGATTGTTTGTTTACTTCATGTGCTCAAAAAGTGAAAGAAGTTCTTTTTTCCAATGGATATAGGTTTACCCTTACAGGTTAAGGTGTAGTTACCCATAACTGTGGTGGGGATTTTTTTTTCCTTTGTGCCCAATGGTTGGGATTCATTCTTAATATCATCACTTGAGGGGAGGGTAAAGCAGTGAACAATAACAAAAATAATAATTATGGAAATATCAAGTGCTGTTTTGACATTTAAGAATGATTTCTAAAAGATTTGAGGTATATGAAAGATTATGACCAAAATGGTGGAGAAATGGGGACAAATGGTGGAGAAATGTCATCAAGACATTTCTAAGAAAAAAGTGCTTTTCCTTTTCCTTTGCAGCTCCTCTTAGGAGCCTGCCTCAGCCTGTCAGTGGAAGAGCCAAACAAGCACCATACAAAGTATGGTAACTACCCCTCAGCCCACCCCTTCCAGCTGTCACCGCCCCAGGGATTTCCCTCAATACTGTCCCTGCCTCAGAATTCAATTATCCCTTCACTATTTCAATTTTTGATGGTTTTTTAACTTGATGATTTATTAGAAGTTAAAAATGCATGGCTCCTGCAAAATCTATTCAGCCTGTGATCTTCGATGACAGGTAGCTCTTGCCAATGTATCGTTAACTTAAAGGCCAGTCTTTCTTCCAGCACGAGATGGTCTGTATGGAAGAAGGAAGAAGCCATGACACATAACTGAATTCTGGTTTTCAGTAGATTTATTAATCCATAGTTTTTACAGACATGTTCCCTTTCCTGTAGAGATAAGCCATTTTGGTGCGGCAAGCTGTGACTTGGCCACGATTTATTTGATCTTTGTTTTTCCTGCAGGGCCTTGTGTCCCTGAGAACTGGTCTGTCTAGTTTTGTCTGCCTGGAATCAAAAGATTGAGTCCAGCCCCATGATTGGTGATGACTGGCATATTATATTCAAATGCTTCACAATGTAATACTGAAAATACAGAGTATCTCACCCTTTGTTGAAAGGTCATACATGGTATTCACAAGATCAAGATCAAGCTCAAGCTCTTTGGAATAAGACCTAGGTTTAAATGTCTTCTGCTCCTTACTAGTTGTGTGATTTTGGAAAAGTTACTCAGCCTTTTTAAAACTCTGTTTCAGCTATGAGTATTCTAGTAGTGTATACCTTGGAGAGTTTGGGGGAGGTTTCAGTGAAATAATGTGAATGAGGGCACTAAGTTCTGCATACAGAAAATGCTCAATGTCTAGTAGCTATTATTTCTAAGTGAAACTGGGTTTAGAGTGAGTAGAATTATGGGACCTACCGGAACAGGTAAACATATGGCATTCTAGCAATTCTGTGACTTGTGGCAATAAACCACAAAAATAAGTCTAGTGCTATTTTCCTAATTGTAAGAAATTCACAATTCCAACTATAACAGAAAAGAGTAATAAGTAGTTAAAGTTTGAAATTTGGATATGCATTTTTACCTTTCACATTTTTGCATTGTACTTACCGAAGTGCAAGGTATATATATGGTCACAAGAAAAACATTTTTTAAAAAAAGTCTAGTAGAATATTGGTAAAGAAACCCTTTAAAAGATAGCTCTGGGGAGTGGATGTAGCTCAAGAGGTTGAGCGCCTCCTTCCCATGTATGAGGTCCTGGGTTCAATTCCCAGTACCTCCTATCCTAAAAACAAACAAAAACGAATGAATGAACCAACTCTCGCATTGGGGAATGGATGTTGCTCAGTGGTTGAGCACCTGCTTTCCATGTACGAGGTCCTGGGTTCAATTTCTGGTACCTCTTTAAAAAAATAAATAATAAAATAAAAGATAGCCCTTATTATCATTCTATTTGGCCGAGTATTGGTTTTGTTTACATATAAGTTTAACTTTAAACAAGCTACTAATTCATAAAATTAATGTAGGAAATTTAGAACATTTAAATTATGAGAAAATTTACCCTAACAAACCTTTTAGATCTGTTGGTTTTTTAAAAAATCAGTTTTATTGATATATATTAATAAAGCATACAGTCTATCCAAAGTATACAATCAATGGTATTTGGTATAATCACATAGTTGTGCATTCATGAATTCAATCATTATTAGAGTATTTTCATTATTCCAATATTAATAGTAATAATTAACATAAAAACCCAGACAAAAAACTGTACCCCTTAATATTCATCTCTCAATCTCTCTAAGCTTCCCCTGCCATATATAGCTGCTATTTCATTTCCGTCTCTCTAGTTTATTTTGTACATTCATATTTTTCTTTTCTTAGCATTTTTTTCAATTTTATTTATAAATATTAATAAAGCATAAATCCATCCAAAGAGTGGTATTTGGTGTAATCATATGTTTGTACATTCATCACCCCAGTCACTCCCAGAGCACTCTCATTATTCCAATAATAATAAAAAACAAAACTCATCTCCTCTCAATCTCTCTATGCTTCCCCTGCCGTACATAGCTGATGTTCTTTTTCCTTCTCTCTAGTATATTTGTATATATATTTTGTAAAAATCAGTCTTATATATGCAATATCACCTGTATTCGTGTTTTACATGAGGTTTTACTATCATACAGTCCCATGTTAGTTTTTAGTTTTCCTTCTAGTAGTATACATGACTTTAGATCAGTTGATGTTTTGATGTTTAGTTTCACAAGAGAGGAAAATGAAGAAAAAGATTTAAAAAAAAAACAAAGCAAAAACTGACTTTAGGCAGTAATGAAATTATCACTGTAAAGCTTCAGTTTTTCTCTCTCTTCAAGGACAGGAACGAAATTAGGTGTGAACAGATTTTGACCTATACAGACACAAAAGAGAATGACAGCAGGTTTAGACAGTAACTCTGGTCTTTGGTAAGTTTATCAAGCTGTACAATGAAATAGCATTTATTACCCCCCAAAGTATGGAAATGAAAGAGGAATGAGTCCTGTGTTAAACAAACTGATCTCTCTCAGACAATGTAATCTGCTTATATAGGGTTTCCTCACTTTCTATTTTAAAATACTTTTCAAATGACCTATCTTGTTCATTGAAAATCCCCAAGGGGCCACTGCAATTCCAAAATGTCCCTGGTGAAACTGTGCCAATTAGAGAGAAGAGTACAAGTTAGCATTATAGTGAGGAAATACGAAGAAAGCAGATGGCTGGCCTGGGGGAGGCACAGTTTTAGATGCAGACCCCAGGGGAAATGCAATGTCTGTAAGAGGGTGTTTGTGTAACTTCTCATCTCCAGGGCTTGGCCAAAGGCCAGGCATCAGGGGGTCAGACTACACATTTTGATTCCCTGCAGACTGACTAAACAACTTTCTCAGGAATACAAAGACAAGACTGAGGAAGAAGTCCTTACAAGGTTTGGGAACGTTGACCCGAAGCAAAATTTGTCCTAAGGTTGGGGGTCTGAGGAGCCCTTCTGAACTCAGCTCCTGGGGATGAGCTCGAGAAGAGATTTATGAGACCTATGTCTATTCTCTATAGACTTTCCTTAGACAACACTGAAAACTTTAAACAAGCTGACAGGCATAGGGGGTAGGGGGCTAAAAACAGTTTTACTACAGAACAATACTAACCTGGTCAGACAACTAGAATGGAAACACAATAAATTCAGCATTGAAGTGCTTCAACAAAACACAGACACTCATTTCAGCATGAAGTTGCTTCCCAGGTATGAGCAGGTGGCATCTCAAACAGGTCAAATCACAAGGGGTCTCAGATGTTTGCACTACCCCTGAGTCGAGGGTCCTGGTGCAAGGCAACACGTACGGTAGGTGAATCTCAGTGAATCTGTATTTCTGTCTGTGCCCTCCAGTTAAGGACCATCAGGAACACACTTGTAGTTGAACAAGTTGGGTTTATTGCTCGTTACAGCAAGAGACAACACACAGTGAGAAAATATGGGGCATCTCAGAGTGTCAAAAGGGATTTAATATAGGATTTGGGTTTGTGCTAGTTGATTTGGGGGCTTTTCTCTGGATTGCATGCTGTCAGGAAATAGGCATAAGTTCATGATCGGATATCTTAATAAATCTTATCTATAAGGTGTAGTTGGCTAAAGCGGTAATTGGTAAACCCGCTAATACATATTGGCCAGGATACGGGGCTATTTCGTGTTTGTGGTTTGGACAATGCTCGTGTTTTTGTTTGTGTTCAGGCCTGATTACAGAATGGCCTTATTTTTGTTTTGCTCCTTCAGTCACAGGGTGGCCCTCGTCTGGCGTTGGTTTTCTGTGAAATTGTTGATGTTTAGAGACCGCTGCACGGTTGTGGGTGTTGGGCCAACTCTGAGCAGCACAAGGCCCAGCCCATCACGCGAGGGCGGCTGCCAGCCGTCGCAGAGCGCTTGTCCTTCTTCAATAGCTAGAGAAATAATGTGACGCTTAGAAGAGGTGCTACTCAGCAGTGAAGGAGACAGAGACGGCTCAAGGCAGATGCTGGTGTCACGCGCCAGGCAAATGCAGGAGCAACCGTCTTTGTGCATTTCAGTCTCACGTTTATGTGTTTTTAACACCCGAATGCTCTACTAGCATCCCTTGTTTTCATGTTCATCAGTGAACTTTCTATCTTGCATTTATCTTTTTGTATACATCTCCATTTAGGGTATGAATATTGTGGTTCCTTTAACATGGTATTCCGTGTTTCTTCGATAATAAATTATGTTTTAATGATAGTTGATATTATTATATCGACTACATTATTCTGATTTGAACTCATGTCAGAAAAAAATTAGCACAGTGAGAATCTAGACATTTATTCATAAGCCTGCTCAGCCTTGGTTTTTCTCATGCATAAAAGCAGAATAATCTCTCTCCCTATTTATAAAGCAGTTAGTGACAGATTTGTGTACGGTAAAAGCTCAAAAGGTTTACTACTGTTGTGATGATTACTTTTGATTTCCTGCTTCACTTTTCTTTCCCTTTTTTGTGCCCCTATTTCTCATTCAGTGCTTGTATATGTCCCCTACCTGCCCTTCTGAGCGTCATACTTACCTGCCTACTTACTATCACGACAGTATCTCACATAAATCTCAGCCTCAGACTCTTTCAAACGGGACCAGTTCTCATCCCTCTGCACCCAAGCCTCCCAGTTTACTAAATCAGTCTGCAGAGAACGAAACTCTGCTCCCCTCCTTCCTAATTGTGGAACTGTGGGCAAGCACATCTGTAAAACAGGGGCGTGCCGGGACCTACCTCGTAGGCTTTTGTAAGGATTAAATAAACTGATCTGCACAAAGCACCTAGAAGAATTCTGGCACACAGTAAATGTTCGATAAATGTTGGCTGCTGCTACCTGAATCATGACACCCCCGTGCAACCAAGGCCCTAAGCTAAAGACCCTAAATTCTTACTTCTCTTTCTGCCTCATCCCCCATATCCAACTCTGAAATAGGCCTCCCACCTCCTCTCCTGCACCCTCTGCATTAGCCCGGGTGCTCATCACCTCTTCCCTGCAGTGGTCTCTGAATATGTCTTCCCATCCCTACTCTTTCCCCCTTCTATGTACTCCCCACACGGCAGTGGAGCTCTCACTCTGAAATACAAATGTTGTTCTAGCAAGCACCTGACGTTGTTTTACCAGGAGCCAGACTCTGCGAGTTTTCTAACTATTAACTCATTGTTATGTGATATACATAAGACAGCCAGGCAGAAGCTTCTGACACCGGGAAGCAGCCAGCCTTCTAGCTCTGAAACCGTGAGCCAATGAATTCCTGTTGTTAAGCTGATGCATTGTATGGTGTTTATTTTAGCAGCTGGAAAACTAAAACAGGGTGTGAGGACCCTAGAATACTCACAGTCCCCCTGTGACGTCGCAGCCCTGGGACCCCTTTCCCATGGCCCTCCCATCAGGAAAGCTGCCGCTCTAGGCCTCCTGCCGTCAGTGGTGCCCTGCCTCCTCGGCACAGCACCTCTCCAGACCCTGCAGGCCACCTGCCTGGGGCGGCACCCTCACTTCCTCTGTATGTGGCCCACCAGCAGTGGGCACAGGCACTTCTTGCTTGCCTGGCAATTGCGGACCTTCTCTGGCCTGGGCAAGCCAGCAACGTCTCTACGATCTAATGGCTGCAACCACACCTTTTCCAATGAGTTCTGAACCCCAGCCTCGGGGAGGGGGGCCCTTCTAATTTGTCCTGCCTTGGACAGTCTCCTTCAGGCCTAGTGTGCCTTTCAAAGTGTGCTTTACATATTATAGTTACTCTCTTATCATAGTTCAATAATTCTTTATATTAAACCTCTCTTAAATCAGCGTGTGGTTTCTGTCTCCTGATTGTACCTAGACTGAGATATCACATCCTCACCCATCACTAGTTTGTAAGATGTTTGAAAGACATTCAAACATAGTATGGAGATTTATATTATTTTAAGACAATTAGATGAGTAGTTTATAAAAATATTGTATTAGGGTTCTCTTGCAAAACAGAACTGACAGGAGATAACTATAAATAGAATGAGATTTTATAAAATTGTCTCACGTGATTGTGGGAATGCACAAGTCCAAGTTCCATAGGGCAGGCTGCAAACAGGGACTCTGATGACAGTCTTGATGAGTTCCCAGGAGACGCTCGCTGTCTGAAGTAGAGATGGAGATTCTCTTTCTGAATACTGAAATCACTTCCCCTTCTAAGACCTTCAACTGATTGGATGAGACATCACTCATTGCTGACGGCAAGCTCCTCAGTTGATTGTAGATGTAACCAGCCATCTATGCAATCAACTCACCAATTAAAGTCTATGAAATGTCCTTGTATTACAGTTAGCCCAGTGCGTGCTTGACCAAATAACTGGGTACCAGTAACCTAGCTGAGTTGACACATTAGTCTAAGCATCACAAATATATAGGTGTTTCCTGAGTTTCTTCATATGACCAGTGTGGCAGTTTGATAGTTATGAATTCCAAAAATAGATATTGGATTATGCTTGTAAACAGGTCTGTTTCTCATGATTTAGTTATGATTAGGGATTTGATTGGGCCACATCAGTATGATGTTAAGTCCCTGCCCCTTGGTGGGCGGGGACTCAGAGACAAAACTACATGGCAGAGCAGAGGAGTGAGTTGGAGTTTTGATGTTGGAGTTCTGATGCTGGAGCCTAGAGAAGTAAGCGCACAGAGGAGCTTGGTCATGAGGAAGGAGAGAAGGCCCTGGGAGAAGAGACGAGCCGTTCGCCTGACAGTTCACAGCTGGCCTTGTGGAGAAAGGCAAAGCCTAGTGAGCCTCATAGTCTACAGCTGACCTTGTGGAGGAAACAGAGGAGCTGAGCCCAGAGAGAAACACAGCCCTGGGAGGAGAGGAACCCAAGAAGCCTGAACTCTTGGCAGCCATTGGCAACCATCTTGCCTCAACACATGGCAACAGACTTTGGTGAGGGAAGAAACTTATGCTTTATGGCCTGGTAACTATGGACTTCTACCCTAAATAAATACCCTTTATAAAAATCAACCAGTTTCTGGTATTTTGCATTAGCACCCCTTTGGCTGACTTATACAACCAGTAACAGTTCAGAGTAAAAGAACTCCATGAAACCCAAGTTATTAGCACTCCAGTGATTCAGAAATGGTCATTCTTTCCAATGTGAAAGGACATCTGAATATACTGAACTTTGACCACAGCAAAGATTGTTGCTGAATTATTTAGGGAAGTGCATGTATTCAACTTTAGATATAAATTAAATGGGTGAAAAATGTTTTTTTTCTCAATTTCTAAACTGAAAGAGTTGGTAGGTTTTAAAGAATTAAGGGATTTTCAACAGAAACGGAATCAGTTTCAGAAGAGATTTTTAGATTTTGTTGAGCATTATCCATATTAAAAATTCCTATTACTGTCCATGGAATGCAGATTTCATAATGTAACCAAATTTACAATTAGAATTCTCTATTTTCAGTACTGTTTATTTTTATTTTATCTATGTTGTACATGGGAACCACTGAGCTACATCCGTTCCCCAGTGAGAGTTGGTTTTTTTCGTTCATTTGTGTTTATTGTTTTATAGGAGGTACTGGGAATGGAACATGGGACCTCATACATGGGAAGCAGGCACTCAACCACTTGAGCTACATCAGCTCCCCAGTACTATTTATTTTGATCTTCATCTTTCTACTTACAGTAAATTCCACTTAGGCAGGGACTACACCTGTTGTTAATCATCACTGCAGCTCCAGGATATAAGTCCCTTTCACATAGGAGATAGTCAGTAAATATTAAGTTTATTATTATCACCGTCATTGTTGTTATCATTTCTATCAAGCATTTCCCCCATCAATAAGGCCTAGTTTAAGAAGAGCTGACTTAGCTGAAAGTTAGCTTTGCACACCCAGAAGACCCAGTATTTTTGGAATTGTAAGGATGAAATTTCACTGTAAGGGGCCAAACAATGAACAGTTCTTATAAGCATATAACTGCACATTGCAAGTAAACTGGGGATCACTTTTGCAATACTACTTCAGATTATGGTTGTGGATAACAGGCATGAATATATTTTTAAAAAATCCTGTCTGAATAGGTAAACTTCTGACTTGGTCAGCAAACTATAGCTTTGTGGGCCAAATCCAGCCCACTGCCGGTTTTTTGTTAATAAGGTTTTTTTTTTTTTTTTTTTTCACCGGGAAGTACCGGGGATCAAACCCCGGTCTCTCCATATGGTAGAAGGACGCCGAACCTCTTGAGCCATATCCGTTCCCCCCCCCCTTTTTTAATAAGGTTTTATTGGAACACAGACATACCAATTCATTTTTATATTCTATGACAGCTTTCACACTACAAAGGCGAGTTGAGTAGTTGTGAGATTGTATGGCTTATGAAGCAAAAAATATTTACTGTCTGGCCCTTTAAAGAAAGTTTGTTGTTGAACCCTGCTTCATTCTTTCATTGGAAACAAAAAACCCCAAAGCATTTATCTAAATAACTGATGTTGCTTTACTAGTGACTTCATGGTAAATGTGGTATTTTCATGCTGCTTTTTACTTTTTTGTTAACAAAGCCTTTTTAAAAATATATATATATATATATATGAATGAAAATGTATTTTATGAATAAACCTGAGTTTAAGATTAAAAAAAAAACCCTTGTGTGTGATCTGGCTTTCTTTGTAAGAGTGGTCTTAGTAGCTGTATTCTGTGGATTTGTACTGTTTTAATTCCTTCCTCACTCAAAAAAGCCAAGAGGAATTCTTTGAAGGTATGATTTTCTTTGCAATAAGTCTTTAAATATGGCATCCTTTATCACTTCCAGAAAAAAAAGTCCAGCACTCATGAAAGTAAGATAAGATAGACTTTTCATTTGTGGGTGTTGTATTTTTAAAAACTTGACAGGATTGCATACCTATACTTATATTTGTTTTCCCTCTCTCTGAAATTTGGCAGCCACCTCCCTACTTTCTGTACCTCACTCCCCATTTTCTTGGGGTCAGAGTTGCTGGGTACAGTGATAATGAATAGTACAGTTAATTCTGTTCTTCTTTGGGCTCTAATTTTTCTTAAGATTCCATGGATATAAACACTATTGCTTTTAATTTTCTTCACAAATAATTTTTGTGACCAAAAAACTCAAAATTTTTTTTTTGTATTTCTCACTCCATTTTTAAAAATGTTAATTTTCCAACATAGGCTATCTCCTGCAAATGTGGTATAATCTTTACTAAATATGGAAGTATTATGATAAATTTCAATAGAAGACATAGCTTATTTTTTAAGCTTAAGATACCTAAGAAAGCACTGTTTTGAATGGGATGATATAACAAGGAAAAATATTTGGGTATCATCTATCGTCTTCTCTTTGCAGACTTTAGAAATTTTAAAATAAAAATGTTTTCTCTATTGGGTTGCAGCAACATTAGACAAGAGTGATATTTAGTATTTTTAAACTTACAGAAAAAAATATTTATTTTTAAAAACCTCTCGTTTAAAGTTAACATAAAAATTATAAAGGTAAAATGACTATGTCTTCATGGGCACCTGGCCTACATTGCTGTTGGATTTTGTTTTCCAAGCTGTGCACTAATAAAGTTAAGAAAAAAGTTTCACATCCCCTCAAATCCTCAGGTTATCTCTTTCCATCAATTATCCTCATTCTTCAACCTCTCCCTCTACTGGCTATTATTCCTCAGCAAAACTAACATGTTGATTAAGCAAAACCCCAGCTTGCACCCAGTCCACGCCATCTGTTCTCTATCCTATTTCTACTTTTCTTCACAGGCAAAGTGCATGGCCCTCTTAAAGAAAAGAGAACTGAAATAGGAAGGCAGTTATTTTGGACTCCCTAAAGTCCCAGCTCCAATCTTTGCTAAATGCCCTTATTTCCTGGAATATAAAGATGAGAACATTTTCCCCTCAGTTCATCTGAAATTTATCTGCAGCTCAGCTCAGCTGCAGCTTTGAGACCCAGAAGTCCTGCAATAAGGCTTTGTCCCACAAACCAATTCTCACCAAGAAAATTTCAGGTAATAAAAAAAAGATTAAAAAAATAAATATCCCTATCCCCTCGACTATATTAATATAAGGAAATATTTTAGTAAAGATCACAAACTAGAATATGTAAGAGAATTGAAACTAAACAGAAGCTTGGATATCATCTTGGGCTTTATGCTGATCCCGTGCCATGGCAAAGAGTATTATCATGATGATCCTTTATTCACATCTTGTCACACCTTATAGCCCAGTTTGAAAAAGAGTAAAAGGAATTTCAAAATGATTTGAAGGGGCAACTGATGTGTAATAAAGTGATGCTTTGATAAGGAACAGTAACAAATCTATATACCTGATACAAGATTTTCTTTAAAAAAGATTCACCCACTCCGTTGTTGCGCTGCTGTCTGCTCTGTGTCCATTCGCTGTGTGTTCTTCTGTGTCTGCTTGTCTTCTCTTTAGGCAGCACTGGGAACAAATCCTGGGACCTTCTGGAGTGGGAGACAGGCGCTCAATCTCTTGTGCTACCTCAGCTCCCTGGTCTGCTGCGTCTCTCACTGTCTCTCCTCTGTGTCTTTTTGTTGCATCATCTTGCTGCACAAGCTCTCTGCTTGGGACAGCACTCCTGCGTGGGCCAGCTCTCCGCTTGGCCCAGCTTGCTTTTCAGCAGGAGGCCCTGGGAATTGAACCCTGGACCTCCCACATGGTAGACAGGAGCCCAATTGCTTGAGCCACATCTGCTTCCCCTGAAGGTTTATAACAAGCTTAAATTTCATAGCAGTGATCTGAACAGAGCAAGCATTTTTATGAAATCATGAATGCAGTTGATATATCAAATGTTTCAGATTTTAACACTAGAAGGATTTTCAGAAAACAAAACTAGTAATATTAGGAAAGACCTTTAAGACAAACTGTTAAGAGTTTATCTTACCACGAGAGTAACATGAAACAAATCTCTCCCAGAAAGAATGTAAATCTCAAGCAAGGATATTAAAAATATTACAGACCATATATTTGGGAATAATTCTAAATATGGTGAAATTATAATATAAAATATTGATTAGATGCTGTAATTAATTGTATTCCCTCCTTGCTTCTAGCCAATCAAAAGATCAGTTCACCCACTGACCTATATATTACACTGAAAATAATCCAAATGGTCTGTGGAGTGCTTTGGCAAGACTTGCTTTAATCTGAAAGAAAGGACGAACTTCCAAGCAAAGCCATATAACCTCTGATCTCAGAACAAAAATCCATCATAGGAATTAGGGTTATATGAATGTGCTATCTTTTAAAGCTATCACTTATTGATGTTTGATGTTATGGGATTAATACCATAAAGACATTTAAAATTCAGAGGAAAGAAAAGGTGCGCCTATCTTAAACACAATGCAAACATACGTGAGAGAGAGAGAGAGAGAGAAATATATACTTTGGGTTGCTAAATTAATCACATGAGCCCTAGAAGCTTCAATGCTTTCATCTGTAAAATGGAGAAAATATCTGTGAAACTTATATCCCAGGATTTACTGGGTAGATAAGTTATTTAAACATTTTGTAAAGAAAATCATATAAATGCAAATGAATAGTGTTTATTCATTAATGTCTTAATAAAAAGTATAAAGCCCACCAATTCTAAAAAGAAAGAGAGTAACTTTTTCTGATTCTCTATTACTTGTTGAGAAATTTAAAACAATCAAATCACAAAGCTCTAGAGGATGTAAGTAATCTTTGAGGATTAAACTCATTACCTTCTAAGCAATAAAAGGTAAGTCATGTTATTGGTAATACCTCTCAATCTCCCTAAAACCAATATGATAATCCTGAAGAAAAACAATTATTTCTTCTTTAGCTCTTGACATTTAAAAACTTAGTTTTTGCTACAGTTTAAGATTCTCATTCGGTACCAGAAATGGTAGTCTTTAAACCCAAGTTCTAAATACCTGCTTCTTTTCTGCCTCTAAGACAGGTTTATCATGTTTATACATTACCAGTAATACAGAGCACTGTTGGTATAGAACGTTTATTTATTTTTTTCCATGAAACACTCAAAGTTTAGGTCAGTGGGAAATAAGCTTAATCAAAGAATTGTACATTTCCTTCCCACGAATCCTGCTTTGTATTAGGAAACGACATTGTGATCCACTTCACTACAAGAAAAATATTACAAAATATTTACAAGAAAATATTTAAAATAACTCAAACACAAAAGCCAAGATGGGGTGAAATAAACTATTTCCTCAGAAATCTCTACTCCAGTGCCCACAGCACACGAGAGGAGAGTGAAAACAAATAAGTAACTAAGATCCCCCTGGTCACATGTTTCAAAAGAAGTGGAGAGGAGAAGAAATGGGATGGAAACGGTGATATGAAAGGGAATGGATGTTAGCAGCACTGCTTCAATAATCAATCTATTCTCAATGAAATGCCCTTTCTTATATGCAGTACATTCTGACCAAGGCTAAACTTTAGGATATTCTTTGCTCTGAAATTAGAAAACACCCTGACAGTGGAAGTAGCTCTTTCACCTATCCTTAACAAGAGCCTCTTTTTCTATGAACAACTGATGTGAACAGAAGCCTGTAATGGCATCAAAAGCTGTCACAGTAGCCCTTCCATTTCTTTCATGAAAGCTTCATACACATCATCCTTAGTTTGCACTGAGACAGGAACAGAAGGACCAGATTTGGGGGCTGCTTTGGCAAGAGGCACAGCCGAATCATCCTCTGACTTTCTTTGGGGAGTAGCAGTAGCCCCTTTATTCTCCCGACGTACCCTCAGTGCAGTGGGCACAAATCGAGTGATCTCTGCCTTGGGATTAGTGATCTGTGGCTTGGCACTGATGGTTGCTGTGGCTTTCTTCTCAATGGTGGCTGCACTTGTATCATCCGCCTTGGGTCGCTGAATCAAATTGGGTGGTGCACTTAAAACCCCTGGGTTTGGCAAGGGCGCTGGCGGGAAAAGCCCAGGTGGGGCAGGTCCAAGTGGAGGCACCAAAGGTGGGCGCATCATGCCAGGACGAGGTGGAGGGATACCTAAATGAAGAAAACAGGTAGAATGAACACCACAAGAACTATTACAATTATTATTAAGAACAGTAAAAACATAGGTTGACAATTTTTCTTAAATGGGCAACACTTTACAGAAAACAAGCTGAACCCATGATGCTTGTTATCTGAAATTCAGGGATAATATTCTGATAGTAAGGAATATTTTATTATAAAACAATATTCACCTTCAGTGTGTATCCCTATACTTACAGTCATGATCTATTTTTCTTCCTCCCCAAATAATGTACTATTCTAAAATATAAAGTAAAATTGATACCAACTGGTTTCAAGTACTATTCATACTTTTATATGTAGTATATGTATTTTAGCTGTAGTGAGATGCTAATGCGTCTGAGGCTGGAAGATTGATCCCAATGTATATTTACTTATTTCTACACCCCCAATACCCAAAAAAGTAATTCAATGGGCAGGAAATATAACTCTAATCAGGACCAGTCATTAAATGCACATGTACTAGGAATTAGAGAATGTAGCTAATTACAATCTGTCATGAATACTGGAAAAGAATGTATGTCTTATTGATGGTGCAGACATACACTCATCGTATATCAAAAAGTCAGATTTTAAATTTTCTCCAAATGCCATTTTTAAGATCAAATGTAAAGTACCATATTTCATGACATCTATGATGCTACTACTGATTACACAGATGCAGAATCATTCTATATACCTTAAAGGAAGAAAGCCCTAGCTGGGGAGCTTAAAAGGAGACCTTCACGTTAAATCAGGACATTCAGTGTTGTAAACCAGAAACATACCTGCCACATATTAGACCAGTTTCCTATATGTCTAAATCGTGGCACTGGGTAAAGAGAGGAAAAATTGCCCCTGTGATTTTGAATTTTTAGGTTGGTACTTATGCTGATTAATGGGGCAAATTCACAATTACAAGTATAGCTCTAAAAAAAGTCTCAAATAAGAATATAATCCAAGTGGTCTCCAGCTGGGAGAAGTACCTCAAGTGACAAGCAGTATCAAATGCAAATCCCTTCTGGAAGAACTCAATTTCAATCAGGCCCAAAGCAGTTTAAACAAACCAATTATAAGATACTCCTTGATTTCAGGACATTGAAATGTGAAAATATGTCTCAGGGCAGATGACATATATATATCAGACTAAGTGTTCGTCACAGAACTTGAAAATTTCACCTGGAGGTGCAGGGGGAGGTAGCCGTGGTGGAGGTCCCCGAGGAGGAGGGCCAGGAGGCAGACCTGGAGGTGGACCTGGGGGAGGGCCAGGGGGTCGGCCTGGTGGTGGTCCTGGAGGTAAAAGTCGGGGCAAAGGCCCTCGGAGTCCTGGCATTCCAGGTGGTCTCAGGAACGGAGGAGCTCCTGAAAAGAGAAAAATATAAATTTAAAGTCAAACAAGTATTCAAGAAGTAATAACTGTGGCATAAAGGCAATTCCAGTATGGTATGATTTAATGTGAAATCAGGTAACTTCAAAAACTGACTGAAATGTGCAGAAATAGAATCACTCAACAAATATCTAAGCACCAGAGACAGGGTGTTAAATGTTTTATGGATTCTTTCCTCTTATATCCTGGCACTGACAAAAAAACATAGTCACAGCTTTCCTGCACTGGAAATATACAAAAAAGAGAGGACTCATTAAGATACAGACAAGCACCACTCTGCTTCAATCAGAACTCAATTTAAGAAAACTTAATAGGTTTATTATAGGATGAGGGACAAGAATCAAACAGGCAAGAGGTTCTATATGCTGTTTCAAATTGCAAAGGCTTTAATATTCTTAAGCAAAAGACCTGACAAAATAGACGAATCATTATTTTCTTCAACTATGAAGATTACAGTGAAATCCAAATATTCCCATTCTAAGAAAAGCACGAGATAGTATTAACTATCTGAGTCCCACCTGTGACCAATTTAGAACTGGGTCAACCAAGCACATTAAAAAGTAGTACGAAAGAAAGACTCAGATACATGCTCTAATTTCTGTCTGCAATAATCAGAAATAAAAAATCCTAAAAAGAAGAGCTTTTGAGAAAAACAGGGGGCTGTCAGAAGCACAATGAGTTGCAAACAATGTTTTAGGAATAAAAACATTTCACCAATCCTTTCAGAATTCTTGATTTCTTATAGTTACACTAGGAAGAAACAAAAACATCAATATGCATGACATACGATATCTGTTGTTCGCTCTCTAATCTCATTTAACTTGAACATTTATTCACATTATTTAAGTGCTTACCTGGAGGTGGGCCAGGTGGAAGGCCTGTAGGTGGTCCAGGTGGCCGTAAAGGTGGTGCAGGTGGTGGTCCAAGAGGAGGTGGTCCTGGCATGGGAGGTGCTTGTATCTGAGAAGGAGGAACAGATTGTGGAGGAGCCTGCTGTTGTGAAGAAGCTGTAGATGTGCCATCAGAAAGAGATTCTTCTTTATGCTGTTTTTGTGACTGCTTTTCTGCTTCAGAATCATCAGAATCATCATCATCATCATCCTCTGAAAATTCTTCTACTTCTCGTCCCTCCTCTGGGATTTCCTGACCTGAAACAAAATTTAAACCAGGTTAAGTAAAGCTGACTCATTTTTTTGTACAGCCTATAGAACAGCAATATGATTGATAAATGCTTTCTTAAAATTATGGCCAAATAGTCTTCTTCAATAGATGTGGAAGAGTCAAACAATTTTCTGCTTATCTATGCTAGCAGATATGCTTTGCTAGCACAGTAGACTGAATCTAGGCTTTAGAATAAGGCAGACCTGGATTTAAATGCCAGCTCAATCACTTACTAGCTGTGTAACTTTGGGCAAACTATCTTAAGTCTACAAGCCATAATTTTTGTAAAACAAGAATTTATTATTTATTGCAGGGTTGCTGAGATACTAAATGTGAAAATATATAAAGCAACTGGCATAAGGAAATATCAAAAGGTGGTTCACTCTTCTTGCTCTGCCTTACCTGCCATTCGAAGCATCATGGCTTGAAGAGGAGTCAGTTCCTTCATGTTCTTCTTTTTTTTCCTCGACTTTCCCGGCATATCTGCAAATCGTACACTCAGACCTAAAGGGACAGAGTAGGGATGTGGTGAGGGTGGGGAATCAACAAAATTTAGTAAATGCTTACAGTGTAACAAACACTATAAAGTACTAGATGTGACTGCTGCCCATTAGTTGGCAGGGGGAGAGAGCCACATTAAGGATAGTAAACGAAGTGTCAACTAGTGCTAAATACATGCTATGGAAAAAAATTTAAAAATTAGAGAATACTATTAATAAGCTTATGCCAATAAAATTGAAAACCCAAATTAAAATAAGATACAATTTCCTAGAACTATATTTTACTAAAATTAAAAGAAATGATAAAACTGGAACATATAAAATTGAAATAGGATAATCAAAGACTCTAACAGGCACTTGGCCCAAATAATTTTATGAAGGGATTCAATCAATCTTTCAAGTTAAAGAAACTTCCTATTAAAAGACACAGGAAGAGATAGAATGCTATCCAACTCATGAAGCTAGCAAAAACCTAATAACCTACATTATGGGCCCATATAGAAGCAAACTGAATCCAACAGTTTACAACAATCCCAAAAGAAGTTCTGAAACTACCGAAATGTTACAGAACCATCATACATTTAGATATCTAAAATCTAGAGCGTAAAAAAAAAAAAAATCTTGTCTTATGAACTCAAGAAATTATAAGGTAGTAATCTGTATTACTTTTAGTGCAAGAACAGCATACCATAATTATTTCATAGTTTAGTACCTATTACAATTCTTTGATAGGTGCTTAAAATTTTATTGATGATTCAATGTCCATAATCACCCTTATTTAACTTAGTCAGAATTTGTAATAATCAAATAAATACATCCATAACAGATACAATGTTCCATGAAACCACCAAGATTTCATTAACAGATGTACCTAAATTATAATTATGGTTCAGGTTTTTGTAAAATACCATGAACACAGAAAAACCAAAGGGCTTCAAAAAAAAGATTAAAACAAACAAACAAAACCCAATGTATGGCTGCAGTTCTCTCCTGCATGAGAGGTGCTGCAGACACCCGCGGGCTTAGCTCAATAAACTTCATAAAAGTGGTTAAAGTCTGAGTGTGGTTGATCTCCTGGGTTATAACATTTGGAGGCCCCAGCGAGATCAACCGCGAGGTCCCCCTTAATTAGGGTCGACCTCCTCAGACTAAGCGGGAAGTGCCTCCACTTCCTCGCCTTTGCTTTTAATTCGTGATCGGATTCGGACTAGGACAGTGGCCTCGAGGAATCTGGTAAGGGATTCTCCCTTTTGTGTTGGCTCCGGAGCATTTGTGGGGGCTGTTGCAGGCGGGACGCCGCAGTACTGCACACCCTGAATCAGGGACGGGACGCCCTCTCCTGATTTTGGAAACCGTTAGGTTTCACTTTGGTATTTGTTGTGTGAGTGGGAGTGAGACTAGTCTCCAGTGTTTTGTTCGTTTGTCTGTCTATGTTCAGTGGTTCTTGGTGTTTTAACTGTTTCAACCCTAACAGGATGGTTCAAGGAAAATCTACTCCGCGGACTCCTCTTGAATGCATTCTTGCTAATTTTTCTGATTTCTTTAAGAGATCCTGTGACTATGGGAAGCCAGCAGATCCAGGCTTCCTACGGACCCTCTGTGAACTTGAATGGCCAGCCTTCCGAATAGATTTATTAAAAAAAAAAAAAAAAAAAAAAAAAAAAACCCAATGTATGCTTGTTTTGCAACATATGTACTGGAATTAGAGTGATACAGAGAAGACTGACATGGCCTCTGAAATAGAATGAAATGTAAATTCATAAAGCAGCCCATATTAAAAGCAACTACTGACTACTTACATGTGAAAACTTTGAAGTTTTAGAGATAAAAATGAATAGAGCTAGGATCCCTGCTTTCAAGGAGCTCACAATTACTTTCACAGATCTGTTACTAAATTAGGACCTTTGACTTATGAGCTATTGATCAATACCACGGCGCTTTCACATGCACATACCTGACTTTTTTTCTTCATTGTTGTCTCTCTCATTATCATCACGGTGCACAAATTCATCCCCCTCACTTTCTCCATCTGATCTGTCAGTGTCACTGTCATCAGTGCTGTCATCATGCTTATCCTGATCCATGTCCTCAGGATAGCCATCATCCTCACTGGTGCTGGAAACATCATCATCATGACCTCGCTGAGCTAAAGGAGGAAGGGAGCATGGAACAAGTACCATGATTGGATCCACCACTACATGGCACCCAGAAGTAATGAAGACATGTTCACTACTTAACTCAGAACATAACAACTTAATTGTTTAAACAAATTTTTGTGTATCCATACAGTCTGGCCATATTTTTCACTTGGCAATAGTTTTAAATTCTCCTTTTGGGTAATATAAGATTTAAAAAAAAATGTGTTCAAAATTGAAAACAAATTCCATTTAGAAACAATTATGTATATATACACATAGTCACACTGACTGCATACATGGATACCTTAATCTGATGACCATAAAGCTGAAAGGGAAACAGGTATCCAGGTGTTAAGAGACTGATAATAACAGTGACATCTCTAAGGAAAGCCTAATTTAAAATGCAATAAGCATTTCTATACTTCCTTATGCATGATGCTTTTAACTGACTTGGGTAGCAAGCATGATGTATCCATCTGTATGTACTAGTCTACATAATATCCCCCTTTATTTCCTAAGTTCTAAGGGTAGTCAACAATATGTTAAACCAGGCCAGCATAAAAGCTGACAGTGGAAAGATTAAGAGCAAAAGGAACCTAGCCACTCCTTACCAAGATCAGGACTATATAACATATCTTCATCTCTCCTACGAGGAGGAAGATCTAGGGCAAAGCCCACCTTACGGCCATACATCTGCAAGACTTGAGGAGGAGGTGGACCAGGGGGAGGACCAGGAGGTTTTCTGCCAGGGGGCAAACGTGGAACACCATGTCCAAGAAGAGGAAGTATAGAAACTGTCCGAGTTGGAGGTCTGTAAAGACAATTTTACAGTAATTATATAATAAAAATGAGATATTTACTACTTCTAAACAATTTTCAAGGGATTTCTTATTTTTCATTTAATCAAATGAAGCACTGTTGACAGCCACATTATCTTTTATTTCCCATTGCATGAATTTTGGCACTAGATAAGAGGTGCTTTTAATAAATGCTCTTTGACTACAATACTGCTGTCTTACCCGTAGGCTGAAGTCTTCTTAAGGATGGAAGGTGGCTGGGCACCAGGAAGTGGAATATCCTGGATCAAGATGTTCGAAGGAGCATGAGGCATATCTGGCAAAGGAATACTTTCAACTTCCACATGCTGAGCATTCTGAAATACAGATAATCTTTCAATAGTATGACAAACTCAACACTAAAATTCAATGTCAGCTGTTTTATTAACCTGGATTTGCTTTCCAATGAACTTAAGTATCATGGGGAAACAAAATAAAACAAAACAAAAAAACCCCCACAAGAATAAAAAACTTCAAGTCAATACTTCCAAAGACTGTCAAAGAATTGAAATTAATTTTTAGCTTCTCTAAAAGAGCTGTTTTATCCCCCCTTATTATCAATTGTTTCTTTTTTATTATGACTTGAAAAAGCTGTTTAGAAGTTTAAAACTGTTAAAAGTACCTGATATCAAAGCCATCCTACTTAATATGCTAGATAGAACAACACTATATATATATTTAATAAAAAAAATAAAATCCAAACTTAGAAATAGTATATTTTCAGTGGTAAAGTATTTGGGCTTTGAAATTATTGTCTGGGGTGAATCTCTACATGTACTAGCTGTATGACACTGAGCAAGCTATAATACTTCTTCATCATAGTTTCCTTAATTGCAAAATGGGGGCCATACTGCCTACTTAACAAAAAATTATACCATTAGGATTTTTTTCTTACATTTAAAAAATTTTGAGGTAAAATTTATAATGAATGTACAAATTCAGTGAATTTTGTCAAATCCATAAACTCAGAAAGTTCCCTCATGCCTGTTCCCAATCAATCCCTGATCCTGTCTCAAAGCAACCATTGTTAGTTTTTCTTTGATAGATTAGTTTTGTCTGTTCTAGAATTTCATACAAATGGAGTTATAAGTATAAAAGGAGCTGAACATGTTTTTTGAGATTTATCTATGTTGTTTTATCAGTATCATTCCTTTTTCTTGCTGAGTATTTATTCATTACCCTATTGATGAAATGATCATGAGGAAGTTCAACATGATCAGTTCCATTAACCCTTTGAGAGCAAATTTAAGTATGACATTTTAGGTTATCTATTAAAAGAAATCCAATTACCTTGACAGCATCAAAATATTGGCTAAGTTGAGCCCTCTTCTGTTCATATTCTACTTCTAACTTTCTCAATTCTTTGTAAATATCTGGATTCTCTTTTTCATAGAGTCGTAGAATACGTTCAAAGGTTTCACGCAGCTTTTTACGTTTGTCTTTCAGCACCTTCTCATTTAACTGTGGCTGTTGCACAGGGTTAAACTCTGAGAGTAAAAGCAGGTTATGGAATGAAACACACAAAAAGGTCACTTCATTTATGTATTAACTGGTTATATTTCATAAAACCTCTTGATATGCTAAAAACTTTAATAAGAGCTCTAGACACCAGATATTTTTTTCAGATATATTCTTTTCAATTTTACTCAAAAGAACTACAGTAAACATTAAAAATTCAACCCCTTAAAAATGCCCATTAATTTTACTTTTTCTGAGAAATTTCACCTAATTAAACATCGTCACTGTAATAAAGATAAATTATCACTCCTTATGACAGTTTGAAGTTATTTTATGAATCCCAAAAAGAAAAAGATTATGTTCCTGAACTAATCCATTCCCCTGGGTGTAACACCCTTTGATTGGACTATATCAGTGAGGCATGAGCCAGCCTGGGTCTCTGCCCTCTTGCTAGGTCTGATATAAACAGAGATACAGAAAGAGAGACATATACAGAGAAAGGAAGTTGCAATATTGGTCCTGCCATATGAAAGACAGGACTGCAGGAAAACAGAGAAGCCCTGAGAGGCTGAGAGAGGTCCCGGAGCGGAGCAGCTCAAGGCTGGGAAGATGAGCCCTGCCATATGCCTGATCATCATGTGGCCGGACACCAAGATCAACAATAGCTGACTCTGGTAGGAAAGCATCTCAGATGGTGCCTTGATTTAGGCATTTCACAGCCTCGGAATTGTAAGCCTTAACCCCAAATAAATCCCTTCTATAAAAGCCAACCCATTTCTGGTACTTTGCTTTGGCAGCCCCGTAGCAAACTAAGACATTCTTCTATGCTGAAAATCTGATATAGTGCAGTTTCAGGACAGACCTGGGTTTGCATAATGGTTCTCTCATTTAGTTTGAGATCCTGGGTACTTTACTTGAACTCTGAGCCTCATCTAGAAAAATGAGGATATCAACTACTTCAAAACAAAGCTCTGATGATTAAGTAGTATCATAAACAAAATATCCAGTGGTGTCTAGATTATCACAGGGGCCTAACTACTATTTTTATAATGGACTCATTATTTTTGTCTAGCTATCATACGATCCTTGCTCTCTTCAACTGATCTTATGTCAATATGGGATTAGCACAAGACCCAAGTCAGCCTGGGGTCAATCCTAGGCCCCATTCCCTTCACCAATTATTGACTCAGTGGGATTTCAAACATAGATGTGGGAAAGAGAAGCTCTCACATTCTTTTCTGGAACTGTTAAGCAGGGATGAAATAAACCTAGAGCTGTTGGTGGCCTTGACTCGTAGCCACCACTACTCCAACACACACGCCCCCACCTCACATTGCAAAGATAAGTTTCTATCAGTATATGGAAGGACATTAACAAAGAGCAGATGAGATGGAGAGTCCTGATATATCCAGGATTCCAGCTGGCTTCCCTCTGGGATTTCCCAATTATGGGAATCAATAGATATATGCTATTTTCTGCTTAGTTTGTGTTGAGTTTTACAAACTGTAAGCACAGCCTAAATGAACAGTGTTCCCCTGAAGAACAAGTTTGATTACCTTCTTTCCCAATCATATTAACTATTAACCTTGTTGATTTATTCAAATCTACAAAGTACATTCTTACATTATACTAGTTTAACTATAACCTAACGAATTAAAGTGCTAAAATGCCTGTTTTAATGCCAGCTTTGCCACTTCACAGCAGTGTGACCTTGGGAAAGCTACCTAATAAGTAAGTAAATAAATAAAAACCTCCTTTTGCATCAGTTTCCAAATCTGTAAAATGGAGACAATACCCTAAAAAGGTTGTTGTAAAGATTAAGTTAAAAAAAGTGGAAAAAAAAAAAACTGGCACATAGTGTGTTAAGTACCAATAAGCTCCCATTATTACTATTATCTTCTCTTACAATAACATAATCAATTTGGATCACCTAGTAGATGATACCACGGCACCCTAGGGAAAATAATTTTCCCTACTGGTATTTAGACCCGAGGCAACAACTGGATCCAATTACAGATGACTTAGGAAAGATTTGGGATCATGCAGCTCTCCCACATTATTTCAAAAACCCTGTAATACCATAATCCCACATTTTATTATGACTGAAATTCTGAACTCCACTTATTGTATTGAAGGGTTCTACTGTACCCTTTACACTCGCTGTATCTGTGTTTTTCAGCCAATCATGGAACTTTTTTTTGGGTATCTTTGTAAACAAAACTTGTAATTATCACTGTAAAATGCAATTTTAAAAAGGTGGCAAGAGACAGAAGAAATAGGATTGGCAACAAGCTGACAGCTAAAGGGCACACAGGCATTAACGATTTTTGCGTGTTTGAAAACATCCATTTGTAAAAAAATGACAAGAAAACCACAAATGTTTTAAAGTTTTGAGAATGGATATTTGTGGGTTGGGATAAAATTTCCAGTGGCAGAACCATACAGATGATTCTCAAGCATCTTCAATGCAAAGAAAGGGTAACATGCTGTTATCTCACATGATTTTAGTAATGACAAAGCAGTGAGTGATATTCAAGATGCATATGGGCTGACAATAAAATTATCCTATGAAATGTGTAAAAGGGGTGGAGGAATCCTAATATATTTTATATAATTTGATGTTAAGCATTTAATAGTAATTTCTACATCCTTACAAAATGGACAAATATCTCTGGATCTTCTCACTGGAGAAATGGGAAATTGTCTTATATTCATGGCAACCTAACAGGAAAAATGGGAAAATGCCTTAATTCATAGTGGCATAATATTTAGATTTATATGGTAGTCAACATTAAAAACAAAACAGAAACAAATAACAAGCAGACAATGAGCAGACATCAAGCAAAAACAACAAGCAAGATAACAAGCAAGAACAAATGAGCAGAGAGCGGATGTGGCTCAAGCAGTTGAGTGCCCGCCTTCCACATGGGAGGTCCCTGGTTCAGTTCCTGGTGGCTCCTAAAGAAAAAACAGACAAGGGGGAAAAAAAAAAAAAGGAAAAACCAAAACCAAAACCAAAACCAAAACCAAAAACCCAAGCAGATGAGAAACAAACAAAAAAACCCAACAATGACATAAAAGGTGATTTCATAAATCAAATTTCAGTCTTGACTCTCAAGAAATGAGCTGGCCAAACTGGGTTTCATTATCGCCTTAACAAAAATTAACTGAAACTAAAAACAGCTTTCCTCTTATTTTAGGACATGGATTCTCCTGTTTGCAATAGCCCACCCCCACCACTCTCTGACAGCAGTGTCAAACACTACCATGCTTTTCTGTTTTTCTTATGCCATGGCTGTTTCACTCATTCCTTGCTGTGTATCTGACTTTTACACCTGTTAGAAAAATCTAACCTCTTTATTAAATTCTTACCCATTTCATCCAATTTCTCCATGTCCCGGATAATTTGCTTGGGATCCTTCATCTTCAAAACTGCAGCTCGTACCATCATGCGCTGTTTTTTGTTCTTAGAAAAAATGAAAGAAGTGAAGAATGTGAAGGCTAGACATTCATGAGTTTTTATTTTAATTTGCTTCAAGAATCTGGTTAAACTGAATTTTGATTCACTCTCAAAAGTGTTTCAAAATGAATTAAAAAAAGTTTCAACTTTTGTCAAAAAGATAAACAAATGCTATTTATGAAATGTGCTTTCTTAGGAAAAAAATATTTTAACTCTGAGATCTTTAGCAGTTACTTAAAACATTTATTTATTTATTTTAAAAACAAAGGTTGCAACTAAATTCTCAAACTATATTAGAATAGAGAAAAGCTTTTCAGAGTTTAATGCTAAACAATAAAACAAGAAAACATGAGTGAAAGCTGTTTTGCTTCACCTTTACTTCCTTCCATTAATTCAGCAACTTTTAACAAAGGCAGTTATATTTTAATAAACAGCAAAAAAGATTTATTTTCAAAAGTATTTAACTCACTGAAAAAGGTAATCAAAAGATTATAACCCATCATGAACTTATCTACGAAGTTATTTCAGTTCAGTTTCTAAGTATAGTACTTTGACTTAGTAAATTTTATATTTTGTCACAAGAAGCAATAAAGTATATTTTCTGGCAAATAATTGGAAATGTTGTTTTGAAATTCATTAATTCCAAATGGTAAGATATGCCAAACAATACTTATGGTTACATAAGATGCTTCTGAAACCATACCTTCTTTAATTCTCTCTTCCGGGCTTCCTTTCCTAAGAAGGGAGAAATAAAACTTTAAATTCTTGAACATTATTACTGTCTCCAATTTAATACAGCTTTCACCCTGAGGGGGCCTTAATTTCCATATTTCAGGTTAGAACACACACTATTTGAGTTTTAAAAACCTACAGCAGGGTTTTACAATTGTGGCACCACTGACACTGGAGCTGGATAATTTTCTGTTGTGGGAGGCTGACCCACATTGTAGAATATTTAGCAGCATCCCTGGCCACTACCTACTAGGTGCCAAAAGTAATTGTGACAATCAAAAATTCCTGAGGCATTTTTAAGTTTCTTAAAAATTATGAGCCTGAAGGAAAAAGATAGCATAATATACTAAACGAGATCTTACAAAACTAATTTGTTCAAAAAGAAAGCTTTAAACCAATTTTACTGCCCTGCAAATGAATCAAATTTGAAACATGTAATTCAGATATTAATTTTTTGCATCTTTAAAGTTTAAATCATGTGCTTAGAAGAACACTGGTTAATTTTATACAACTGACTTCTATCACTGCTGATCCTGCACTTATGCCACAATGAAATAGATTCCTCAATGCTTGCAATTTTTACCACTCCTTAACATCTGCTTCATCACTGTACATTAATGGATACTTACTGGCCTGGTCTGTGGGGTTCATAAATTTTCCACTCTTGGTGGATGATGTAGATCTCCGTCCCATGTTTAAAAGCTGTATTGTTTACTTGTTCGTTTAAAAAAAAAAAAAAAAAACCTGAAGAGGGGAAAAAAAAAAAAAAAAAAGCTTATATTTTCCTGTATTTATAAACTTTCTTTCTTTCTAGAGTCTCTACCAATTTCTGACAAGAAATACTTGTGATTATTTTGAGATCCTGTTCTTTCTCTACAGTCAAATTTAGTGTCCAAGAAAAATGGCATCAACTTTCCTGACAATGAAAAATTAGATCTTTAATGCTCATTAGAAAAGTATCGATTTAATTATTTTTAAAACAACCCATCACTACATTGACTGTTGATTGAAAAAAATCAACCAGCAAATGTTTCAACAATAAGACACAAACCATGAACATGGGAAGTCATTCATTAGTCCTTTCCCTACATCCTCCTTTACATGTAGGATGAAAAATAAAGAAAAAAAGAGAATGGGGTTCATGGAATCTGGGCTCAAAGACAAATAGCTCACTCACACATGCCTCTCCAGTTTTTCTTGGTATGTATGCTCCCAACACCCCTGAGACAGTAAAAACTCATTAATTTAACTCAAATTTATTTCTAATTCATATATAGTTCTTGATTCTTAATTAAAAATGCAAATACTCAAAATTAGCACTATGTAAGGGAACTTTCATAAAATTAAATTTTTACTGACATATATATATTCCTTACTAGTACCTATTTGATTCCTGATTTGTGCTTTTTAAAGTACCTGAATGGGATAATTGTGTTTGAGGGAAAATATTTTTAAGCCAAAGTTTGTTAATCACTACCATATAATATCATTTCTTCCTTGATTTCAAATGAATGAGGTCTAACTTTTTGAAACTCTCCAATGATTAATGTGGACAAATTTCCTCTCTTTAGAAAGTAGGCACTTAAAGAGTGAAAGGGAAGATCATGAGGTAAATATTTGGTAGATAAGACAATATATCCTCACTCTTCCCCTTTATTGAAGGCTTTGTCAGACCACTTGATTAGTTAATACCTCTTTCACCTAATGTTCAATTGACCTGATTTCTGCTAGATGCTTCAGAACTGTTTTAGCGGCAATGAATCTGGCCTTTCACTGTTACTTTCTCAGGAAAAAAAAGAAAACAATAACAACAACAAAAACTCCACAACGGTGAGGGGGAAAGAACAAGCAAAGTGAATACAAATAGAAGCTCCCATATCTTCGATGGCATGTATCTCTTTTGCTTTCTTCCCTCAATTATCATCACGCTCGTGTTTTGACTCTCCTCTCCCACAACTAAAATATAATACTGAATCTTTACAAAAAACACACTGGAGGCTTAGTCTGCACCAACTATCTCAAACAGAAGCCGCCGGGGAATCAGGCCACAAAACCGTGGTAACTCTAATCAGCCAAAGAAGCTGCAACGGGTCGGGGTCCAGGTCGGCAGCAGCAGCAGCAACTGCCGAAACCATAACGACGGTTGACCCTGACTCGAGGCGCAAGACGTCAAACCTAGGACAACCGGTCAACGTGCACAAGAGGCGGCGCTAACCCAGCCGCATGAAGTCGCCCGCTTAAGCGCTGGAAACCGAGCGGTTTCAGGCCGCGGGATCCTTCAGTTCGCGACCCGAGAAACCCCCAACCAGAGCGAGGAGGAGCCGGGCAGAGGGGCCTGGCGTTCCGAGGCAACCGCCCGGGCCCCGAGACGCGACGGGAGAGATGAAGCAGCGGAGTGGAACCACCCGTACACTCACACTTCTGCTGAGTTCCCGGGACTTCTAGAAGTGGGGTGCGGGCGATTTCTGGCCTCTTTTACTTCGTAGGGGTCTTCACCTCGGCCCCTCGGTCAGCCACTCAGCCACCGCCATCTTGAAACCTCGCGCCCCTCCGCCATCCTTACGTCACTTCCTGTGTCTTCGGGCCGACGGTCTGCCGGCGTTTCTCTGTCCCGGGCCCATCGCTACTACCCGAGAACACCAGGACAAGGGTTTCCTCCGCTCCAACACATTACTGACGGGATTGGTTGTCTGCTAAAAGCCCGCCCTCCCTACGAGGCCTCCTCGTCTAGAGACACTTCCCAAGGCCTATAGAGATAATAAAAGGGGAGAGGGGCAGAAAGCTGATTGGCTGACGGGAAGCCTGTCCTGCCCCTCACGCTGCGGGGCATCCTGACCTAATTTCCGGAAACGCCAAATATTGCGCCGAGTGAGACCCGTGTGCTGAAGGAAGGGACTGGAAATTGCGCTGGATTTGGGGTTTTCACGTTTCCGGGGGTTAAGCGGCTGCGGGCGTTCGGGAGCAACTCGGTTTGAAAACAAGTTGCGGAATAACATTTGCCGCTGTGTTTGCTGGGGTCAGGTTATCCCATGTGGAGTCTGGGCCATCCCGGAGTTCATTAATGGTTTAAAGGCACACAGACCACTGAGCAAATCAATGCCCGCGTTAGGGACCCAGAATATTAATCTACAGGACTAGTCGTTTTTGAAGAATAAATGAAAGGTATATGTGCTGTCAGTTTTAAATTTACTAGTGGCGAGGTTAATTTTTATTTGCCACTTTGCCGACTGGTCTTTGCACCAGTCAGAAGTCCTCTATGATGTCACTTATGGACTTAGTCATTTTCCTTCCCTTCTATTCCCGCTTTCCCTAAAACTCTATCCTTCTCTTTCCCCCTTAAAGGTAAGTTTAAATATTTTAAAAATCTTGCTTGGTTACTTCTAATCTTAAACTGAGTTTCCCCTATAAGAAAGCAAGTTAGATGTAGGTCAATTTTATCAGTTATAAATACTTCAAAATACTGGTGTTGCACATTAATTTTTAGCCGTATACTCAAATGTACACTTAACGGTATAAGATAGGTCCTTTACTCAAAATAACCTTTGTCTTAGTAAATTCTTTGTTTGATTTGGTTTTAGACCGAATTTTGAGTCCCTGAAAGAACAATAACAAGATCTTGTAGTTAAACCTTATAGACCAGGTAATAAGATTCAATTTTGAAGGAGAGCTAAATTATAATCTTCGCAACTAACTAAAAAAAGGCAATGATGGAAAAGAAAGAGAAAATGGAAAGTACACTTGAAAAATTAATCTTCCATCTAATTTTTAAACTTTGGGATATGCTGAGCACTTTTAAATTTCAAGACATTTCTTGTACTTTGGGGCAAGAATCTAATATTCTCAGATGACAGCATTTTAATAATTTTCTTACGTAGAAGCTGAAAATGTTTCAGTGGGGAGTTACTAGTTGGTGAAAGGTTTAGAAAACATTTGCGTCTGTGGAGTGATTCCGCTGTACCATTAGGCCTTCATGGCCTCTGAATTTTCCTGAAATCAGATAACTAATGGAATGGGTCACCAAAAGTTCCATACAGCAAAGGCAGCTGCTTTCTTTTTGCTAGTATTGAAAATGAAATTATTTTCTTTTCATCTGAAAACCCAAGGTAACAAAGGATGATTTTCCCATAAAATTTTCTTCTCCTGCATCCTAAGTGCATTTCATTCATGTATATCTGGAGTTTTGTTTTGTTTTATTTTTGTTTTTATATTCCAGAGTGTCCAAACATTCACTGGAGGGATATTTAATCACTACACCACAAGTTGGTCATAGTTGATTGCAATCATAGAAACAGACCTTTAACTTTTTAGCTTTAACTTTCAACTTTATATTTTTAGTTCATCCAGATTACAGTGTGTAATTAGTAGATACTTACAGAACCATTGCTTCTTTTCATCATTAAAGCAAATTGGTACAAACCATCTTTCAGTCTCTTCCAGTTTATGGAAAATTGGATTTGATCTGATAGTTGAAAATATGGTGGTATTTCAATTCCATTTGAAGGCCCAGAGCCTGTGTCTAGGCAGAAGTTACTAATTGTGTCTATTTACAACTAAACGATGGCTGAAGCTAATTGTAGAAATGAAAATCTCTGCTTTCAGTGTAATTTAAGAACTTTGAGAATTAGTAGGAAAGTATAAACCTACATCTGCTACTCTACAATATTATTTACCCCAGTGTTGATCTGGGAGAGCAGGATAGTACATAATCTCCTACCTTGCAGGATCTAGGACCAACTGACCCATTCACTGGTGAAAAAACAAATGAACAACAACAACAACAAAAATGAACAAAAAAAACCCCTCCTGAATCATTTAGTTTTAGCATCTCTGATCCTCACTTTCCAAACTATTTACCCTGTGTGTACCCCTTTTGGAAGTGTATGGAAAATGAACCTAATCAAGGAAGCAAACCACTATTATTGAGAGGGAAGCAGAAAAATATTCCTGTGAGAAATAAAATGCATGTTCATTTCATTTGGTGTTTCACTGTGTTGGTGACCTCAACAATAGCGTGATGATATTTTTCGGAGGCTGACTTGAACTCCACCAGATGCTTCTCGTAACTTCTGATGGCTGTTTGAAGCTGTGTTTTCTCCACTGCTCCCAGGATGGCACGGAAGATCATATCTATGCCAAGGCCAAGAACCGTTACTCCAATACTACCAAGGAGAGAGGCACCAATTTGGGTTAGCACAGTGACCAACTTGTTAATTATGCCAGTTGTGACATTGGAGCCCACGAGTTTAACAGCCAGTGCACTGGCTGCAGAAGTTGCTTCTCCCAGGATGACCGAAATAACCTTTTGCACTATTGCAATTTTCTCTGTCTCCCTTTCCTTAATATCCTGAAGTTTTCGATAAAGGGTTGGCTCTAGTTTATCTTTTAGTGCTTCATCAACCTTTTGCAATTCCTTTTGAATTTTCATCATGGCCTGGATGATGATATCACAGTTTTCTTTGATGGTTCCATCTCTTTTCATCTCAATAGAGGCCAGCTTGCATCCGAGGTGCATATTTAGAACCCCAGTGAGTTTATTGGTGGCATGGAAGCTGTCAGATAAGCAGTCAAGGAGCTGCTCGTGAAGACGATTTACTTCCTGCCGCCTCCTTGGGTTCTCTGGGTAGAGGAAGTCACTCTGAGCCATATTTCAAATAAGATTTCTGAAAAATAAAAAAAAGTAAATGCCCACTAAAAATCTTGAAAAATATCTGCTATCTGCATAGATTTGACCAGAAAATCTTTTACTTTGTGCATAGCAAAGCAGTGATATATTATCTAAGAAAAGTTAGATACCTCAGAAAACTCAACAGGTTCTTAAAACAATTACTTTTATGAAAGTAATTGTAAGGAAAATGTGTGTCTAAGAATACAACCCATTGATGCATAAAGTAAGACATCAGATTTTGTGGTCAAGAGAACTCTTAGATAGGAAATATCCGTGTTTATCCAGCATCTGGATATTAATAAAGTGACCTTTCCAGATAAAATTTAATAACCTAAAGTTAAAACAGACTCCAACTGGGAATTAGCCCTTGATTACCTCCCACCCTTTACCCCCATTAGCTATATTAGTTGTCAGGGCCAGAAGACCATAAGATCTCTTTTAGGGGATAAATATCAAATTTTGTGTTTATATACTTGATTATCTTAATTTACAATATCTGAGTTACTTTATATCTCCACAGGCAAATTGTTTTACAAACCTAAGAGACATCTAAAGACAACACCCATGCAACATTATTGAAAATGTGTATATCTTCTTGATAAAAGAGTATATATTCAAGACACCTTGGATTAAAATTTCTCGTGGAGAGAAGGTGGGTATGGTGCAGGATACAGTCCATGGAGTTATAACTAACTCTTTGATTCTCCACTTGCAAACTTATAAATTAATTTGCTTAACTACTGGTAAGATAAGCTAGAGTTAGCCCCAGAGAAACAGAAGACAATGCCATCACACGGAAGTATTAAAAAATATGTGGGCAGATAACACCATAGAATGAATTTAGTAAACCTGACTGATAATGCAATATGATAGCCTTTTGGTTTGCAGTGCCATCTAGAGAAAAAAACGTGTATGTTCTGAGTTTATTTGGGTGTAAAATCTAAAGTTTGATTGAGCCCAATAAGAACAATATATTACTTGACACACATTTCCTTAATAGGCTTACTATGTATTTGGAACATTTTTGTTTTTTCACTTAAACAGTTGGGAGATAAGAAAGAAAAATTGGAGTTCTATATATCTGTGTGGGATCTGGCACATTCACTCCCTAAGTAAACAGCATCCTGACTAATTTGGGCGCTACTGTTTTAGGACCATGGTCCTTAGCATAAATATTAGGAACTTCAGAAGCACAAGATGGAAGAAAGTAAACATGCAAATAATCTATCATCTAAGTCATAAATTTGGAAATGGAAAAGGGAATTTTTTTTTCTGCAATAGATTAGGAAAATAAATAACCATTTGCTTTAGTTTTAGAAAAATGAACTAGAAGCTCCTGGTAGAATAAATGTGACCATGGTCAGAAATTCATTTTTATTTAAACATAGGCAGATATACATACACGTATATATGCATGCATGCGACAAATAAATTTCCACAAAATACCTTAAAAATATATTTTTAATCCCATTTAAAGAAATTGCTTGTTGAGTCTCATTAAATATTATCAAAACTCAAAAAAAGTATTGCAAACTTCAATTTGATAACCACAGATTTGGACTTTGATTTCTTTTTTCTTCCAGAATTTTCCATGAAACTTGCCTTTTTTTGTCTCCCAGTTTTCAGATCGTTTGGTGAAATAAAAACTCCGGTTTGTGACTTTGGATTTAGAAGATCACCAAACATATCACTATTTAGATATTTAGGTGAGAGGAGTCTTAATGTATTATTAAGAAAAGTAGTTCTAATATTTATCAGTAAAATAGTCATTATAACCACATTTTTTTTAGGAGTTGCTGAAACAGATGAAAACTATTCTGGTTTAGAGGGTAAACAACCAAAAAATACACAGTTGTTATTAGATTCACTGGCTTAGTTATATCTACTAACCGAAAGAAAAAGAGGAAAACAAGAGTCTTCCAATAGTTTGGAACCTGTTGTTTTATAGATTTTAGGAGGTTTTGAGTCAGTTCCAGCATAGAATAGAAATAAGACCAAAATGATTCTGGAAAATAATCATTAAAAGTAGAGAAGAGATTCAAATTGTAGAAGGAAATCTCACCCAATTCACAATCTAAAAAAATAGCAATTTTAGTAGGTATTTCTTTGGACAGAAGATTAATTTTCTTAGGACCCAGTGTAATATAATTACTCTGACTACATTGTCCAATTCCCCATAATCCATACTGTGCTAAAATCGTTTGGTTTTGACTTCTCCCTCTAGGAGGAGAATCTTTACAACACCCATGATCCATTCAGGCTTGTCTTTCATTTCTACCTCCCAAAACCACCTGCCAGAATTATATCCCTTAGAACTCAGAATAGCTGGGCAGAGATAAAATCTCCTTGGATTTTGAGGAAAATTTAGCATTATATTTCTATGTTGCACAGTTTTTCTATCTTCAGAAACAGTAAGTTTATGATATGCAGTTTTGGGATTTAGAATTATATCTACTTGAAGTAGCTCGATAATTTTGTCCAGGCCAGAATATTGTGGAGGAAGATAACCATATTATTTTAACCTGAATGAAAAAGATGATAACCATATTCTTTTAACCTGAATGAAAAAGCACTTTTAAGTATTTACCTGTGGTAAATACTGAACATCTGTCATTAATTCCTGTTCTAGCATACATTTGCTCTCTATCTCCTTTAATAAACATTTTAATGTGGAAACATCAGAAAATTTTGTTACATTTTCATTTAGTTTTGTTAAAATATCCATCTCTTCTTGTAACTGCCAAAGAACAGTCTCTTGCTCACCTTGGAGAAACACCTAAGTTGCTCAAATTCAGACTTTATTTCTTCTCTCCTATATTTTACCTTCTACAGTTCCAATGATTTTCTGGTTTGCAGAGCTATCAGTTTTTCAACTTGTTCCACTTTCTCCTTCTAGGGCTCAGTGTAAAGTTCCAGTCTTTTCCTGTGATAGGGGACAGCCTTCTCTGTGGGCCAAATGGAGTGATGCCAGTGATCAGTGGAGAAACTGCACTGTGGGCATAAAACCTCTAGGTCCTCCTGATAGGAAAAGGTTAGAACCTGATTGTACTTCCACATACAATCTTCTCCTTCTGCCTCTTCCTCTTGTTTCTTCTGATCTGGAGTAGTTTAGCAATTTCAGTGAAATCACCCAGCCATGGTGATTCAGCCAGATAGCTCCTGTATATCCTTTCTGGACAGCAAAAGTGGCACAAAGGGCAGGGGAGGTTATCATCTGGAGCCTTTCAGGAAACAGTGATGCAGGAGTGACAGAGCTATGTCCACGGTCGAGAGTCACTGGGTCTTTGAAGTAGTCCAGCCGGATGGAATAGCTAGACCCTGCTTAGAGGTCTGCCGGAGCTGTCAAACTCCACTGGGCCGTGAACAAAGGCGGTGAGTAAGGTCATACTTGGCTCTCTAAAGCTCAAGACGCAGTAAGAAGTGGCTGTCTGCCCCAGACCCTGCAGACTGATGAGCTTTTGGTTGCACTGGCTTGCCATGCTGATGGCAGCCTCTAAAGACAAGTTGAACCCTTTCCCCCTTAGCTCCAGTCTGCTGCTGCTGAGAAAACGCCCCAGCCTGCAGTCTCTTGCGTATCAGCACATAAAAACTGTGCAACTGCTCTTCCCACACAATAATCTGAAGTCCAGCTTAATGGCTTTCTTTTTCAAGGAAACAGCCACAGGTCCAGACAAGGAATCCTTCCTGTAAGTTTCTTGTGAGGATAAAAAGATGTTTAAATCGGCCAGAGAAGTGCAGGCAATGTAAGATGGTGGGTTCTCAGTAAGTGGTGGCCACCAGTCGACTCCCCTAAACTCCCCCCAACCCCATTTTGGCCACTGTCCAAACTCTTTTTCATATCAAAATGTTTGTTTAATGTGGCCCATACCTCCATTCCAGTTCTGCAGGTCTTAGCTGAGGTCAGGGATCCTGTTCTTTTTCACTAGAGCTTCCCAGTAGTCTGAGGAGACCCAGTTGTGGACAAGCTGTGACCCGGGCTGTGGCACACAGTAGACAGTCAGGAAGCCTCTGCTCAGCTAAGCCTCATGCCAGGTCCTCCTTGGCCTCTTCTCTTGGCCTCCCACCTTACCTGGAGCAGGTGGCTCAGGCCTTCAGACCCAAGGCTGTGCAAAAGCCCCAGAGTTGTGTGGGATGCAGGAACGAGGAGCCAAAATGCCCCAAGTGTGCAGGTTCCAGCTAGAAGCTAACTGGTGTACTTCTTAATCCAGTCCTGATGACCTGCACCTCTGTTAGGGCAAATTTGAACTTTATGTAATTTGAGTTTCCCTTTTCAGGGAAGAGTTCAGTCTGGGCAGTTACCATTCCCTTTTTTTTTTTTTTAAGATTTTATTTATTTATTTATCCCCCCTTGCTGCTTGTGCTCGCTGTGTCCATTTGCTGTGCATTTTTCTGTGTCTACTTGTCTCCCTTTCTTGCATCATCTTACTGCGTCAGCTCACCACGCCGCATGGGCTGGCTTGCCTTCACCAGGAGGCCCCAGGAATCGAACCCGGGGCCTCCCATATGGTAAACGGGAGCCCTATCAATTGAGCCACATCCGCTTCCCAACCATTCCCTTTTGTACAGCAGTGTCTGTGCTGTTATTTGAATATTTTGTTGCAGTGGTTCATAAAAAAGGCCTTGGGGCAGGCTGATGGAAAGGGCTGGCCAGCAGGTGGCGCTCCTGGTCTCTGAACCTCCTACCTCTTGTCCTCAGAGCCTTTGCTGAACCTGCTCTGCTTGTCTTCTACACGTTTGGGCTCTGAGTGGATAAAATTTTATTTGATGGGAGTTCTGTTGCTAAAAAAAAGTTTGCAAATCACTTGTTTTCTGACTTATTTCATAAACATGAGAAAGAAATCTGCAAGTGCTGATAGCAGTGATGGCATGTCTTAAAAAATTGAAATGGAAACAAAGACTGCATGCACATTGAAACTGACCTTGTCGATTTTGTTGAATTGAGTAGTGAAAATTCAAGAGTAAAGAGCATATAAGAAATGTATTGTGAGAATTTTGATTTTTACCCACAATGAAAATAAATAAAAAAAAAAAAAAGAAAAAAAAAAAAGAAATGTTAGCATGGAGTGGGGATGGTTTAGTGGTTGAGCTCCTGCTTCCGATATATGAGGTCCCGGGTTCCATTCCCAGTGCCTCCTAGAAAAAAAAAAAAAGAAATGCTAGAAATATATCGATGATTGCCTTTAAAAGTCAAGCTTTAGGGATACTGTATAGTTTTTTAGTTTTGGGGGAAGGGAGCAACTTTTTTTTTTTTTTTAAAGATTTATTTATTTATTTATTTATTTATTCATTTATCCCCCCCTTGCTGCTTGTGCTCGCTGGGTCAGCTAACCACGCCGTGCGGGCGGGCTTGCCTTCACCAGGAGGCCCCGGGAACCGAACCCGGGGCCTCCCATATGGTAAACGGGAGCCCTACTGATTGAGCCACAGCCACTTCCCAAGGGAGCGGCCTTAAAAATGAAAATTTATTATTTTATTATCACAGATTCATATAAAAATTTCAGGATACTTTTGTGGATAAAAGTGGTACATTGACAAAAGGACAAATATTGTCTGATCTCCCTGATATGAAATAATTAGAAGAAGAAAAATTATAGAGTCAATTGCTTGAGCCACATCTGCTTCCATTATATCAATTCTAATTGTAGAATACAGGTTACCAGGGGCTGGAGTAGAGTGGAAAATGGGGAGTTAATGCTTTATTGGTACAGAGTTTCTGTTTGGGATGATGGAAGAGGTTTGGTAGTGGGTGGTGGTGATGGCAGCACAACACTGTGAATGTAATTACCACCACTAAATTATATATTTGAATGTGTTTAAAAAGGGAAATTTTAGATTGTATATGGTATTAGAATAAACATTAAAAAAACACATAAGATTGTACAACACAGTGAACCCTAATGTAAACTATGGATTATATAGTTAATAGTACAATTATATTATTCTTTCATCAATTGTAACAAAGGTATTCCACTAAGGCAAAGTGTTAATTAAGTGGCGGGGGGGAAGGAGGTATATGGGAACTCTGTATTTTCTGCATGATTTTTGGGTATACCTATAATTTCTCTAATAAAAAAAAAAAATCTAAAAAAATCCCAAGTTGGGGAAGGGTAGTACATTGACTATTAAGTGCTATAGGAATTTAAAGGGAGAAATTAATATTGAAGTGATCAGAGAAAGTGTCATGTAATTTATGTTTTGATAAAATGATAGAATTATAATATGGAGAAATTAAAAGTAAAAGTTTTAATAAAACAAAGTATTTAAAAATATTATAAAGATAATATCCATAATATATAAAATTTTAAGTAGAAGACCAAAAAAGTCACATTATAGTGAGTATAACTAACACTGCTGATTTATAAATGTGATTGTGACTGAAAGAGGTAGTCTAGGGACATAAATGTCAATTGAAAGGAAGCTAGAGAATAATCTAGAGAATGTATAACATAGTGATTTTGGTGGTGATGAAGATTGTGGTTAATAGTATAAATAGAATGTTCTTCTACAAAGTGTTAAGAATAGGGTGATAATTGGGGAAATTACAACTAATGTAACTTATGGATGATAGTTAACCATAATATTGTAATATTTTTGCAGCAATGGCAAATTGTATCAATTCTTTTTTTTTCTTAAAGATTTATTTATTTCTCCCCACCCCCTCGTTGTTTGTACTTGCTGTGTCTTTTTGCTGTGTGCTCATCTTCCTTTTAGGAGGCACTGGGAACTGAACCCGGGACCTCCCATATGGAAGGGAGGTGCCTAATTGCTTGAACCATCTCCGCTCCATGCTTCGTTGCGTCTTGCGTCTTTCATTATGTTTTCCTCCTTGTGTTTCTTGTTGCAACTTCTTGTTGCGTCAACTCACCATGCCAGCCTGTCGCATCAGTTTGCTGCCTTGCTCGTCTTCTTTAAGAGGCACCGGGAACCAAATCCAGGACCTCCCGTGTGGTAAGCGGGAGCTCAATCACTTGAGCCACATCCGCTTCCCTTATATCAATTCTAAGGGACAACAATGGGGGGGCCTATAAAGGGGTATGGGATTTTTCCTTTTGGAGTAATGATAATGTTCTAAAATTGACTGAGTGATGGCAGCACAATTCTGTGATGAAAATGAGAGCCACTGGGTGTAAACTTTGAATGATTGTACAAAGTGTGGGACTGTATAACACTGTGCATCAAGTGGTGGAAGATGGACTGTGGTAAAGAATGAGTATGAGAACATTCTCTCATGAACTATAAAAAACATATAATACTAATACAAGGTGTTAATAATTGGGTGGGTTGGGGGAAAATACACCAAATGTAAGATATGGGCTATAGTTAGTAATAATATTTTGATGATTCTCTTTCATAGTTTGTAAAAAATATTTCACAACACTGCAAGGTGGTGTTGGTGGAGTGAAGTATGGGAGCCCTGTATGATGGAATGTATATTTGTTTTGTAAGTTCACAACTTTTACTATACACTTACTGTTTGTGTATGTTCATGTATGAATGCTATACTTTAATAAAATTTTGTATATTTACAATCTTAAGTAGAGGACCAAAAAATCACCCACTATAAACCCACCATCTTAAGTTTTTTTTTTTGTTATTCCTTTGCAAAATTTGGTTATATGCATATGTATTTTTATTAAATTGTAATAATCGTGTAAATAAAATTTTCATAATATACTAATTCACAGAAACACTTTCCCATATTTCTAGTTTTATAATCATTATTTTGATTGCATAAAATATTCCATAAAATATTTTTATTGTAACTTAATTCCTCAATTGTTTCACTAGCATAAATAATAGTTTAATAAGAATTTTGCTACACACAGTTTTTTCCCCCCCATGATCTGAATTATTTCCTCAGGATAAATTTCCAGTGAAATTACATAATCAATGAGAATTAACCTTTTTTTATTACTTTTGATATGTCTTGCGTATTGCTTTCCAAAAGCTTTTACACTAACACCAAAAATAAATTTTTACACAGAATAATAGGTCTGTTTTTTAAAATGGGGAGCTTCTGGTTACATTTCAGAAAGGGGAATTCTTGCCATTTTAGAAATACATACTGCAAACATTAGAGATGAAAAGATAATGATGTCTAAGATTTACTTCCAAATAATCTGGAAGGGGGAGTTGGTAGGGTTATAGAGGAAATAAGATTGGCCTTGTGTTGATAATTTTTCAAACTGAATTATGGTAGCTGAGTGTATTTTACTGCTGCCTCCACTTTTGCGTGTCTTTGAACATTTTTTCCCATAATAAAAATTAAGAAAGAAATTGAAAAATGATGGCCCTGTCAAGTCCCTGATGTTTAATTATTTGTGCTTTCTGAGTTTTTTTGTTTCTCTCTGCTGTCACTTTTCCTCATTATCTTTATTGGGTCCTGCTATCATGCAAGGTTCACTCATTTGCAGTGTGGGGAAAGGATACAGATAAAGTCAGAAACCTTTCTAGGAGAAAATATTGGCTGCTAACTAGTTCTGAGCCTTCTTTAATTCAAATAAAAACCATGGCCTTTAATTAAAACACACACACACACAAGTTGATCATGGTGCGATGGCATACTTTATAGTGTAAATTCTTTTAAAGAATATTTCTGACCAGAAAGCAGAATGTCAAGGTCATTCATCAACTGCTTACTTGGGAAGCCTCTACTATACGTCTTGAGGCAATGAAAAAATAAAGTAGAAAGTAGACAATGTTCTTTGCCTTCAAGAAGGTAATATTCTGTTTGGAGACATAGGAATTGCTCAGTGATATTTAAGTGCAATATAAATTATGGAGGAGTATAAGCACTATGCATTAACAAGCATTAGATTCCACATCCATTCATTCACAGATACATACTGATTGCCTATGGTGGTTGCTAAAGACCTAAAAGGAAATGTTAAATTCACACTGGCAGGTATCACTTCTCCCTTAATCCTTTCTAAAAGTGATGTCTTCACTGCTTATCTTCCCCTATGACTTAATCCTAGCACTAGAATCTGTTCATTTTCTTCCTTCCCCTGTATCTCCAAAGACATAATCACAAGGAACATGCCATGGGATCCTCTTATCACAAAGCCATTTTGTTACTTTATTATATTAATATTTTATGGCTGGGACGCAAGACTGCCATGTTATTTCAAACTCCCCTCAATACTGAGAAACAGTATTATGTCAATACAAACAGAAATATCCATATTGCCTACCTTCTGTCTTTCTGCATTCAGTAGTCCCAGCAGTTGAGGAATATTGTTGAAGTGCTTTTTCATCTGGTTTCATATGGGTGTTTCCCATGGAATGTGATGACTTGCAGGCTTTGCTAGTCTGCTGGGTCCCTCTGCCTGCCTGGTTTAGAGGTAATTTTTGCATCACTTCGTTTTCAGAATTCTATTTCCTGTATTAACGTAAGCTTAGTATATATCAAGGTTAAAGTGGTAAAACTTATTTATTTTCTGTTCTTTAATGGACTTCTTATTGTTGAAAATACCATACAGCTGAGCTAATTCAACAGAGAAGATGGCTCTTTGCAGCTTTCAGACTTTGGAGGGACAGTGTCTCTTTCTTGTCAACTATTACATATATTAAGTTTCCTTTGGCTTCTGTTGCATTTGTGTCCCCACCTGATGCTGATTGTTTTATTTAGGTTTTCGAGGGATATAAATTCAGACATTTCTTATTTTTTCCTCCTCCCTTTTTTTACACTCTTCTTTCCTGGCTAGGACTTCTGCTCTCCATCCCTTTCTCTCTTTAATTTGGTGAATTGTCTTGACAACATAAAAGCCTTAAAGATCCACTTGGCTCCTTTTCCTAAAGCCCTCAGCTTCCATGTGTTAGTTTCCTGGGGTTGCCATCACAAGTAATCAGGCATTTTGTGGCTTAAAACAACGAAATCCGTTCTCTCACAGTTTCGAAGCCGAGAAGTCTGAAATCCAGCAGGATGGCCCTTCCCGGCATTGGGCCTCAGCTCAGGACAAAGCAGTGAGAACAAAGAGCCTGTAGGCTGCTGCCACCGTCCCTGCCACACAGTTGCTTCTACCCAGGGCTGAGTGGAGGAGTCATAAAAGGGCCCCTCCACCCGGGCGGTCTCTGCGGTGCCAGTGGGCAAGGGCAGGGCAGGGGCATCGCTTAATTGCAGGCACGCAGAGCACGTGCCTTTGCGGTGCTAGTGGTGTGTGTGAGGGCTGCTGCTGTCTTAGAGGCCAGGCAAAGGCTTTAGGGCTGCCTTGCTGACTGGAAGGGGGAGGCGCAGTTCACTGCTGGTCCTCAAAACTCAGAAGGAGTGTGTCCGGCAGGTGCCTGCTGGTTCTCTAGTTAGAGAGGGTGGGCTGCTTTTGGAGCGTCCCTGTCAAGCTTGTTCACAGTTCCAGTTTCAGGTTACCCAGAGCCCCAAGCTGGGATACATAAGAAGCAGGGGAAAAATGACAACAGCCAGGGACCTTCAATGTTGCTCTGGCCTTCAAATGCTGCACTCTCTACGTAGGCTGTCTGCTCTTAACCGACCCCTCAGAGTTATCTAAGAGTTGCTTTATATTTTTTTTCCAGCATTTTTAGTTGTAATCTGTAAGAAAGAGGGTGGAATGTGCTTACTCTTTTTTTTTTTTTAAAGATTTATTTATTTACTTTTATCCCTTTTAACCCCTCCCCCCGCTTTTGCTTTCTGCTTTTACTTGCTGGGCAATTCTCTGTGTCTGTTTCCTGCCCACTCTTCTCATCCTTCTCCTCCTGTCTTCACCGGGATTCGATCCTGGGAACCTCCGATGTGGGAGAGAGGTGTTCTGCCACCTGCGCCACCTTAGTTCCTGGTTTTTCGGCACATCTCGTCTTGGCTCTCCCTTGTGTCACTCTCCTGTTATGTCATCATCTTGCTGCGTGGCTCAGCAGGGCCTGACGGTGCACCCACGTGCAGGGTCTGGTGGAACACCTGTGCCCAGGGCTTGGGGGCTCACCTGCTCGTGGGGCCTGGCAGCCTGCATGCCTTCTATATTTTTCTTTATTTTACTGGGAGGTCCGGGGATTGAACCCAGGTCCTTCCATATGGGAGACGGACGCCCAACCAGTTGAGCCACATCTGCCCCCCTGCTTACTCTATCTTAACTGCCACCAGATCTCTGTATAAATTGTAATGTATTATCCAGTTTTCTCCATAAGTTTGGATGGTTCTTGAGGGTAATATCTTTGAGAGTAGTGATACTACATTTATCAAAATATTTAATTCAGAATCCAGCACATGATATTTGATAAGTGATATAAATCTAGTGGTACATACCTATGTTATTCTATTTATTTTTGCCCTTTTTTTATTAGAGAAGTTGTGGGTTTACAGAACAATCATGCATAAAATACAGGATTCCTGTACACTCTCCCACCACCAACACCTTGCATTGGCGTGGAACATTGCAATTGATGACAGCACTTGTTAAAAAATAATTGTACTTTTTAAAAAACAGTAGTTACATTTGTTAAAATTGATGAAAGATTATTACAATAGTACTATTAACTATCATCTGTAGTTTACATTAGGTGCATTTCCCCCCATATACCACCCTATTGTGTTAGTGTTGTAGACCCATTATAATCCATGAAAGAACATTATACTTGGACTATTAACTATAGTTGTCTATGATAGAGTTCTGTAATGTCTTCGGGGTCATCCATATTGTTGCATGCATCAGGACTTCATTCCTTTTTACAGCTGAATAATATTCCTTCCTATGTATATATCACATTTTGTTTATTCATTCCGTTGATGAACCCTTAGGTTGTTCCATCTTTTGGCAATTGTAAAAATGCCACTAGGAACCTTGCTGTGCAAATATCTGTTCAAGTCCTTGCTTTCAGTTCTTCTGGGTATATACCTAGTAGTGGGATTGCTGGGTGATATGGTAATTCTATATTTAGCTTCCCAATGACCTTCCAAACTGTTTTCCACAGCAGCTGCACTATTTTTCATTCCTGTCAGCAATGAATAAGTGTTCCTATTCCTGTTTCTGCACATCCACTCCAACACTTATAGTTTTCTGTTTTTTTTTTTTTTTCTTTTTTCTTTTTTTTTTTTTGAGGTACCAAGGGCCAGAGAATGAAACCGGGACCTCGTATGTGGGAAGCCGGCTCTCAACCACTGAGCCACATTGGCTTCTCTCAGTTGGTTTCTTAGTTTGTTTTGCTTGTTGTTTGTTTTTTCTGGAGGCACAGAGAACCAAACCCAGGACCTCCCATGTGGGAGGCAGGGGCTCAACTGCTCAAGTCACGTCCACTCCCTTCTGTTTTGTTTTTTAAAGATTTATTATTTATTTATTTCTCCCCGCCCCCTCATTGTTTGCACTTGCTCTGTCTGTTCATTGTGTGCTCGTCTTCCTTTTTTTTTTTTTTAGAAGGCACTGGGAACTGAACCTGGGACCTCCTGTGTGGGAGAGAGGCACTCAATTGCTTGAGCCACCACAGCTCCCTGCTTTGTTGTGTCTCTCATTGTCTTTCCCTCTTTGTGTCTCCTTGTTGTAACACCTTGTTGCATCAGCTCACCATACCTGCCAGTCGTACCAGCTTGCTGTCTTGCTTGCCTTCTCCAGGAGGCACTGGGAACTGAACATGGGACTTCCCATGTGGTAGGCGGGAGCTCATTCGCTTGAGCCACATCTGCTTCTGTTTTGAAATGTTGTGTTATTGTTTTCTTTTGTCTTAAGCTATTTACTGATTTCCCTTGCAATTTCTTCTTTGACCCACTGATTAAGAGTGTGTTGTTTAACTTCTCTATATCTGTGGATTTTCCAGTTCTCCAGCATTTATTGATTTCCAGCTTCATTCCATTATGGTCAGAGAAGATGCTTTGTATAATTTCCATCTTTTCAAATTTATTGAGAATTGTTTTGCGACCCAACATAGGGTCTATCCTGAAGAATGATCCAGGTTCACTTGAGAAGAACGCATATCCTGCTGTTTTGAGTGCAGTGTTCTGTATGTATCTGTTAGATCTAGGTCATTTATCATACTATTCAAGTTCTCTGTTTCCTTACTGATCTTTTGTGTAGATGTTCTATCTATTGATGAGAGTGGTGTACTGAAATCTCCAACTATTATTGTAGGGGTGTCTATTTCTTCCTTCAGATTTGCCAGTGTTTGCCTCATATATTTTGGGGGGCACCATGGTTAGGTACACAAATATTTATGATTGTTATTTCTTCTTGATGGATTTCCCCTTTAATAATATGTAGTGTCCTTCTTTGTCACTTTTAACAGCTTTTGACTTGAAGTCTATTTTGTCCAATATTAGTATAACCCAGTTATTTCTAACCTCATCTCTTTTTTGGTTACTATTTGCATAGAACATCTTTTTGCCAACCTTTCACTTTCAACCTATACTTCTCTTTGGGTCTAAGGTGAGTCTATTGTGAACAAAATAGTTGGATCATGCTTTTTTTTATCCATTCTGCCACTCTGTATCTTTTATTGGGGAGTTTAATCCATTAACATTCAGTGTTATTACTGTAAAGGAAGTACTTCAGCCATTTTATTCTTGGCTTTTTTTTTTTTTTTAAGATTTATTTTATTTACTTTTATTTTTCGTCCGCCACCCTGATGGTTCTCTTATCTCTCTGCTCATTGTTTTCTCACCTTCTCCAGGAGGCACCGGGACTCAAACCTGGGACACCTCCCACATGAGAGGTGAGTGCCCAACAGCCTGAGCCACTTCTGCTTCCCGCGGGCTGTGGCCTCTGCTTGTTGTGGTGGGGGCAGAGTCTAGCTTGTGGTGGGAGGCGCTGTCTAGGCTCATTGAGGCAGGAGGCAGTGCCCAAACTCATTGCAGAGGGAGGCGGCGTCTACTCATCTTCTTTTTAGGAGACACTGGGACCCAAACCTGGGACCTCCCATGTGGTAGGCGGGCACCCAAGGGGTTGAGCCACAACTGCTTCTCTGTCCTTTGCTTTTTGTATGTCATATTTTGTCTCTCTTTTTCTTTATTGCAACCTCCTTTTCTGTATAGTTGATGTTTTGTGATATATCTGAATGATCCCTTCCTCATTTTTGTTTCTGTATGTTTTAAAAATACTTTTTTGTTTTTGGTTATCCTGGGGTTTATATTGCACAGCCTACATCTATAAACTACTAATTTGAAAAGATACCAACTTAACTTCAATAGCATATCTATTCTCTGAATCTTCATTTCTTTATACTACTACAAGTCCTTTCCTTTCAGTGTGCAGACCTCCCATTAGTAATTCTTGTAGGGCAGGCCTTTTGTTGATGAACGGTCTCAATTTCTGTTTATATGTGAGTATTTTAAACTCTCCCTCATTTTTTCCCCATAAAGCAACACTAAAACATTCTGTAAGTATTTTATTTATTCCTGAAAAAAACAAAAAAACAAAAAAAAACCAGCAGCAAGTTCTGTGTTGGCTTTAATAAGACCAAATAGTTACTCTTTAACATAGCTACTGCAATCCAAAATTGAAGTCAACACAGTCATTACTACAAAGTAATGTTGTAATGTTGAAGAATCTATCCTGAAGAGAAGGAAAATTAGGAAAAAAGAATTTAAACTTTTCCTCCAAACCACACATTTATAAATATTGTCTTATCTAAAATGCTTCAAAGGCATGGATTCTCCATTAATGGAAAAGCAGTTCACTATTTCCCTCATTTTTGAAGGACAGTTTTTCAGGATAAAGAATTTTTGGCTGGTAGTTTTTCTCTTTCAGTACCTTAAATATATCATACCATTGCCTTCTCACCTCCATGGTTTCTGTTGAGAAATTAGCACCCAGTCTTGTTGATGATTCCTTGTATATAATGACTCACTTTTCTCTTGCTGTTTTGAGAATTCTCTCTTTATCTTTGGAATTTGAAATTCTGAATAATAAGTTTCTTGGAGTAGGTCTATTAAGATTTATTCTGTTTGGAGTATGTTGTACTTCTTAGACATGTATATTTATATCTTTCATAAAAGTTGGGAAATTTTCAGCCGTTATTTTCTCAAATATTCTTTTTGCGCCTTGTCCTGTCTCTTCTCCTTCTGGGACTCCCATGATACATATGTTTGTGTGCTTTGTGCTGTCACTCAAATCCCGAGACACTGCTCAATCTTTTCTATTGTTTTCTCTATCTGTTCTTCTGATCATATGATTTCAATTGCCTTGTCTTCTAGTTTGCTGATCCTTTCTTCTATCTGGTCACATCTGCTGTTGTATGCCACTAGAGTATTTTTTTTTTTTTTTTTTTTTAACCGGGAGGTCCCAGGGATCGAACCCGTGTCCCTCCATATGGGAGACGGACGCCCAACCATTTGAGCCACATCCGTCCCCCTAGAGTATTTTTAATGTCTGCTATTGTGCCTTTTGTCCCCATAATTTCTGTTATGTTTCTTTTTACACTTTCAAATTCTTCTTTGTACTCACATTGTCTTCTTAATATCCTTTATCTCATTATGCACATTTTCTTTCATCTCCTTGAATTTTTTTAGGAGATTTGTTTGAACTACTTTGATTAGTTGTTCCAAGTTCTGTGTCACCTCTGAGTTTTTAATTTGATCCTTTGACTGAACATATCTTCCTGTTTCTAAAATGGTTTATAATTTTTTTGCTGATATCTTGGCATCTGATTACTTGATGAGTAACTCTGAAGATCAGTTTCTCCCTCTTGCATAGGATTTTATTGCTGATTGGCTTTGTGTTAAGGCTCTCCTTTGATGCTTAGTCCAACTTCTGGAACCTTGGGATAGCCAAGTTTAACTGATCAGATATTCTCAGCTCTTCTTCATCTGATTCTTGCCCTGGATATGCAGTATAATTTTTAAGATAGCAAGTTTTGTGTAATTATTTCACCTCCAGGAGAGAGCTTCCTTTCTTCTATTCCTTCTCTGGGAATCTTGATATGTTTAGTTTGTTTTTATGTGAATTTTCTCCCCACCTTCTATGATTTGTTTAAATTCTTTCCCTCAGTCCTTACACTTTAGTTCTGGGAACTTCCAGTCATACAGCAGTTCAGTTTAGCTTCCCATCCCCATTTTTTTTTCCCTCTGTGAGGCTTTTCTGCCTCTGGTTTATTCCCTGTTAGATTATCTCATCCTGGGGAGTCAGATGGGGTCAATCCAGAAAGGTGGGTCACTCCAGAAAGGTCTGTTTTGCATTTAGGGAGTCCCATGGACAGTAACTGAATTGAGTAAATGCATTTGGCTGTCGCTATTCTGCTGAGGTTTTCTCCTCACCCCTCCTCCCCTTCTGAGACCCTTTTGTATGCAGCACTCCTCAGAATCTTGTGTTCTGCCCTGGGTCTCTGTGGACTTGGGTCTCTGTGGACTTGGGTCTCTGTGCCTGGATATATGCGTAAGGTTCTAGTTCTCTGCTGTGCGTTCTTTGTATTCTCTGTCCCCAGTGGGAACTCCTAAGCTTTGAGCCAGTCTGAGTGAGGAGGATGGAAAAGGACTGGCTGGTCCAGGATGGAAATTTCCTACCTGATATTTTCCCCTTCATTTGTGGAATCCTTCTCCAGTCTCTACTGTCCTTCAGAGCTCTAAGCAAGTGGAATTTGTCTTTATATTAGCTGAATCTCTGGGGAGGTTTTTAAAAAGGGATGTTGTATGTCACCATGTTGATGATGTCACCTACTCTATTTTTGTTAATAGTTTTTATTTAAGCACATGGTAATTTCTTCTTTAAAGCTTGTGTAGCTTTCTTGCCCTTGTTTAGATTATCTTTTTAGTCTCTTTATAGTTGGCAATTCCACTTTTAGTTTTCATTTGGATTACTGCTTCATTTTGCAGTGCTGCAAATTCTTTATTGGAGAAATGTCTTCGGTGTCAGAGAAGGATAAAGAGAGGCTGGCTCAAGCAGCGAAAACATTCTTCTTTTGCATACAAGATCTTGCTTCCTTCACAAACACCTTTATTGACTTGTTTAACCACAATATGAATACTCAAATCCTCTTGATTGCTGCAAGGCAAGATTGTAATGTTAAGGATTTCTTTGAACAAATGGTCAAAGTTGTTAAGGAGATGCAATCTATAATGGATGCAAAGCATGCAAAAATGCAAAAGGAGCCTTTATATTCCAAGATTGCAACAACTTTGTTCTCCATGGTTGAGAAGGATTCCAATTTAAAAGCATTGCAACAGTCAACCAAAGAACTGTTCAAAAATAGCTATGAGCCAGCCATTGTCTCTCTGCTGAATAGTAGTCACGGCCTTGGGAGTTTGGAAACTTCTCTTTCACTCTTGATGAAATGCCCCATCATGAATCTTCAATTGAGTGACTTCTATAGGAAAGATACCAAAGAACAGTCAGATCCCACCACATCTGAGGAAAGCATGAGTCCAGGCTCTTCTGAAAACACCATAACAGACACCTTGAAAAAGTTTGCAGATGCACTAAAAACTGAGAATGCAAAGAATACCATAGAGTCTGCTGCAGAGCAGTTGGAGCAAATTGTCAAGACTATAGGACCAGACTTAGAGATCCTCCAAAAACACACAAAGACTATGGGGACCAATAATTCTGAATTTAAGAAAGACAGTGATGAGTAGGGTGCACTCTCCTCTGCTGGAAAATCAGTTTAAATCCTATGATATTTTCAGAGTACTTTCTAAGAATCTTTGATGCCAGACTTGTTGGTCTATTGGAATATAAGTATAGAGAATAGTCACCTGGCAACCCATTTACCTCATCTTGATTTATTAAAATAAATAAATTCATCAAAAAAGCCTGCTTGAAATATCAGTTAGTAAAAATATATTGTTCGAAAGTTCAAGGTAATGTTATATTTGAAGCTGTTTATAAACATTGTATTTCATCTCAGAGTATGCTAAAGCAACCCTTAACTAATTTCAACTATTAGGTATCTATTTCCAATAACTATAGAGGGAAGTCCAGGTAAATGTCAACCTAGGTCTAGGAAACAAACTTATTTTCACCATTTTTGTCATTCATATGCTAATTTCTATATACTTCAGAGTCTTGCCTGTCATAGGCCATCACTAAATATTTTTTATATAATTTGTCCAGAAGTAAATGGGAACAATAAATGAGCAGTAATAAAGAATCTGTTTGCTTATATGAGTAGTACCAGAACAGATAATTTATTCTTGTTTATATTCTACTGAGGTCTTATAATTAGGAGATATTAGAGGTTGAAAAATGGAGGTGTTCTAACTTTTATAGAGAAGATACCATAACACTTCCCAAAGTACGATTTCTGAGGGAGTAAGAGTTTATGGAAGTGTACTTGCCTACCATAAAGTCTTTGGTACTCATGTATTACGAATGAGTGTATACTATCCAAACTGCTCTTGAAGTTACTATTTCACATGATACCTATTAGGAACTTGACTGAGAAAAGGAATTTTTATTCTGAGAATACCTAAGAAATTTTTCTCATTAAAAATTAAAAACATATTTCCCTATACTGTGTTCCAAACAGGAAAAAAAAGTCTGAAGCATGAAAAAGTGAAAGTGAAAGAAATTAAGTGTCAACATTTGACAGAGAGGGAGCATTTATGTATTCTTTAGCTTGTTATGCAGTCACCAGTGAAGTAACCTCCTTAGTCATGGTCATGAAGTTGCACTTTGATTGTCAACCTGAGCCCAGAGCCCAGCTCCAAAGCAATGATATCACTGTAATTACCACTGTAATTTTGAATAGGGTGCCTCTCCCACTGCCCCTACCCCCAGCAGTAAGATCTTCAGAATGTTCTGTGGAGAGGAACAGGTGTATTTTAGCCACTTCCAGAGCTTAGAGGGCTTGGAGAAAGGATGACTTTCAATACGCTAATTGTGTTTTCTCTCAGCACCAAAGCTGAAACTACCATGCACATCTACAATAGGAATGCGTTAATAACTGTCTTATTTTACGGAAGATCTTGAGATAATTCCTTTGCTACCTTCCTCTCAAAAACACATACATAAGTGAGAGGAGGGAAGTGGGACTCTCACTTTGCTTCTTTTTCTGAACCTATGCATGTCCAAGATTTCATTCCTTCTTTTGGGCTTAGGTTTTCTCCAAGGATGTTGCAACTGCCAGGGGGATTCACATGGAAATGAATGAGGTAAAGGCTAAGAATATTCTTGGAGACAGAATCTTCTGTGAAATGATTGGAAGAATGGCTGGTGGTAGTTAAAGGGAAGTTCCCACCAGTTGCCAGTGAGAATGGTAGCAAGCATAGCTCCTTGATGTTGGAGATGTGCGGTGCCCACCTCAATAAAGACATGTTGTCTTCTGATGCTGGTCAGTTCTTGGCTCTCACTCACAATGCCTCTCACAAACCATTTCCTACGACTGGCACCACCAGTCTGCCCACTGTGATGATTTCTTAAATGCTGCTTCTTCCCACCTTATGGAAACATTGGGGCAGGGGGCAGGGGAGAAACTGTACTCTTCTCAAACCTGTTACTCATTTAATGTTTCAGATACTTTGGTCTTGGGGTCCTTTCATCTTCTCAAAGTTCTTCAGTTTTTGAAGAACAAAGTGCTGAAGACTCAGTTGTTTCCACATTATGCTTAGTCTCATTCCTCCTCTGAGGCCATGAGCACATACTACCTAACTATTAGAATGGAACATAAATGGAAGGGAAAAGTGGACTACCATAAAAACAAAACAAAACAAAACAAAACAAAACAAAACAAAACAAAACCTGGGTCATTTACTTTAAAAAGAAGGAAGAAAAATCCTGTGATAAGCTATAATAGCCTATTTTTCCACTTCTTATCTGTTCATGTTTGATACATCTTGATATCTGTGAAAGCATCTATTCAATAAATGTTGAATTTTACATGAATTTTACCAAATCAATAATTAGTTTGTTCAGTGTAAGTCAATTTGATTCAGATCATTAGGCGATTCAGGCCAAAAATCATGATTCCCCAAACAAATCAAACTGCAGAAGTTTTATTTCAATTTTTTTTTTAAATTAAAAAATTTTTTTTTAAAAACATGGTAAATATCATCAAAATTTTAAACTATCATCTAAATTGTAAACTATACTGTAAATCATTGACAATGTTTAGTTGCTATATTTTGCTATCTGTATAACAGTTATAACAATGCTAACATTAAAAAAAAAGGGGGGGGTTAATATGGGGTGGGGAAGGGGGGTGGTTTGGTATCTGGGAGTCTCCGGCACTCCGTGTGTGACTTTGCTGTGGCCTAAAACTTCTTTGAAAATCAAATGAAAAATTGGGAGACAATGGGGATTGACAGGGGGAAGGTGTCACGGCACACCAGACATCCGATAACACAGTGATGAAAGGAAGGAAAGAAAAAAAAAAAGAGAAAGGAAAAAAAAAATTAATATATATATATATTTTAAAGGCATTTCCTTTGCCTTTTTGCCCATTTTTTGAATGTCCCAATACGCTAGTTATATTTTATTTTGTTTTGTTTTTTGTTTGATTATTTGTTTTTTTTCCTTCTTTTCTTTTCTTTTTTTCCCCTGAGTTTCCTTATGTTTGTCTCTTGCATGTAAGCTTATCATACTTGTTTGTTTTTCCTAGTAAGTGTATTTGATTATTTTATGGACTACATGTTCATGGAGGATTTGGATCACAGAAGGGTTACAATGGGTACTGCAGGGGATTATTGGTGGGGGGTGTCTGGGAGGGGGGTTTCATGGGAATTAGTTCATCCGAATATACAGGAAAGATATACAAAATCGTTCGAAAGATCAAAAGATGGGGCATGGTCATGATGGGTGGACAATCACACAATAAATGAGGGAATCTGAATTCCTAGCCTGGAGAGCTCTGCCACAGTCTCCAAGGGAGCAGCAATAGTCCTCTGAGTGCAGGGACAGTGTTTGTCAAAAGAGGATGACCCACTGATGTGTTCTTTTTATTGATGACTACCCTTGTGAGTCTTTGCTCTTGTAACTGAGACTTAGCTTGCAGTTGTGGGGTGCCTAAGGGTTGCCACCTGAGAGCCTCCTTGTTGCTCAAATGTGGCCTCTCTCTAAGCCAAACTCAGCATATGATCGCATTACCTTCCCCCCAACGTGGGACATGACTCCCGGGGATGAGCCTCCCTGGCAACGAGGGATTAATACCAAGTGCCAACTGGCAACACAACTGGAAAAAGACCTTGAATTAAAGGGGGAAAAGGTAAAGACAAATGAGTTCAAGTGGCTAAGAGACTTCGAAGAGAGTTGGGAGGTCATCCCAGAGGTAACTCTTACGCACACCTCAGTAGGAGCTCATAGAACATCTAAGTGCCTATCACCCCACACAGAGGGGCTCCTGAGAGCTCTGGAGACATCCAGGTCCTATATAAGTGGGGATAGACCCAGAGACTGATGCCTTATCAGTGGGCTCTATTTTGGAATCTGTGCTCCTGAGAGTGACAGAATTGGACTCAAATAAGTCCCCCCTGCACATGGTTCACCAGTCCCTTCTATTCAAACCTATATGCGATGCTGGAGTTTTTAGGTATACTTCCAGAGACTGGAGCCTCTGGCCTACCTATGTGCCAGGAGTGCATGGAATCTCGGTGGAGCTGCAACTCCTACCCTACAGCTTAATGGACTCATCCAAGTCACCTGGAGAGGAGACAATGATGGGCAATGGTCATCCCAGGGAATGGAGAGGGCCTGCATCTGCAGGCAGGATCATCCCACCCACCATATCCATGGGATATAAGCCCTCTCTCACTTGGAGGTGGAGTGGACATCACCATCCCAGTCCCCTCAGGATTGGGGGAAGAACTATGGACTAGAGTGGACTTGATGGTATTCTGTTGTTCACATATGGTGATTCTAGCAATGGAAGAAATTATAACAATGAGGTGGAGCCAGTGGCCTCTTGACACTTTTGGGGCAGGGAGGGGACGAGCAGTTGAAATACAGGGGCTTCTTTGGGATTTGGAGGTTGTCCTGAGTACCGTTGTGGCAACAGATGTAGGCCATTTTAAATCAGCACATACCACTCAGAACTATGTGGGAGAGAGTGTGGTCTACGGTGTGAACTGTGGTCTATGGTTGGTGGCAAGGCCCCAGGATGTGTAAGTCCATTGAGGGTGGTGGGCCACACTTGTGGGAGATGTTTGTGTGGGATGTGGTGGGAGGTGTGGGAGGTGGGCAACATGGGAATCCCAGTGGGTTCCGTGTAATATTTTGGGTATGTAAGCACCTCTTAAAATATATTTATATATATATACATAAGTAACATTTTTGTAAGCAAATGCACATATATGCATATATATTTATATATCATTTTGCAAATGTTTGTATGTATTGTGAAAATTTTGATTTTTACCCCCCCCACACACACACACAAATCAACAAAGTAAGAATGGAAGGGAACTTCCTAACTTGATAAAGGGGATTTATGAAAAATCCATTTCTAGCATCATATATAATGGAGAAAACCTAATATGTTACTCCTAAGATCACAAAGAAGACAAGGATGCTTGCTTTCATTTTCTGCTATTTAACTTTGTACCATGACATTCTTGTCAGAGGAATTTTGTTATAAAAAGAAATAATGGGCATGCAAATAGAAAAAGAAAAAGAAAATTATCTCTGTTCTGGAGATGACATGATCCTTTTTTGTAATAATAAACTTTGTTTTCAGGAAAAAAAAATGGATAAAAAAGTAAAATAAATAAAAGTGAGGGGGAGTTTTCCGTTTTCTAACTTTTCAGTTCTTTTCAATGTTTATAAGCAGAATGACTAGGTTGTATTTCTCCAAATAAGTTCAGATGATATAACTTTGCCCCAAGTCTAATATTGTTCTCCTAAAGACAAATTTGTGTAATATTCAATGTACGTATAAGAATTTGAAGCATGAAATTAAAAAATAACATCCCCCCCAAAAAAAAATTTTTCTACTTATAATGGGTTCACACCCACAGGAATGGATCAAGTTTTAGAATATGTTTTTCTGGGGTACATACAATTTCAAACCACTACAAGCTGTTTATAGAATGATCCAGAAAATTTCCATCTGTTTTAGAAGTCTTTATTAACTTCTTGAGCTTTTGAGGTTGAAAGATGGCATAACCAACTGGGACTGACTTCTTTTGGAGGTTATTTTTGATAATATCCTTAGTTTCTTCCCTTATTATTTATATATCCATTCAGTTGGGTACTCTTTCTTGAGTTAATTTTGGTATCGCACATATTTGCAGAAGGCCCAGTGTCATTGAGATTTTCAAATTTATTAGCATAGAGTTGTACTTCATATTCTTTTATTTTTAAAATCTCACCCAAATCTGTGTTTATATTCCCTTTTCTATTTCTGATTTTAGGTAATTTTGTTTGTTTTCTTTTTTGTTTCTTGAATAAAATGGCTAGTTCCCCCCCCCAAAAAAAAAGAGTAAATAGAGGACTTTGGGACAATCAGATAGGAATATCAGAGTTATAAGATAAAAAAATACTAAATGGAGTAGGGTATTTTTTACACAAAAAAGAAGAGATGCATGTATTTTACTTTAATAAAGTTATTATAGCAGATAAATACTACGCAACTTTAGTGTGTCTCTTTTTTTTTTTTTTTTAACAATTCATGTGACTTTATACACAATTGAGGATCCAGCTATCTTCAGAAGATATCACAGGCTAACAGAGAACAGAAATGACAGTGAACTTTCTGAAACTGGTCTCCTAAAATTTCATGAACTTGGACTTTGAATCAGTCTGATCAGTGGTCCACTTTACAGACTTCTTGCTCAAAAACTGGACAACAGGGAAAGACCGAGGGAAGGAAAACTATGTGCATTCATCCTTGACAAAGCTCCTAAAATGACATGATTTTGAAGGAATCATTTCTGCCTCCTGAGATTTGTTATGTAAAGCAGCAGCAGCAGCAGCAGCAGCAGCAGCAGCAAGAGGAGATAACTTTTTAAGTTATCCTTTTAAAAATTTGGGCTATTCCCTTAAAGGTCATAGCCACGTAAGTCATGGTGGTTCTCAAATGTCGATGTGCGGCAGAATCACCTAAAGGCTCATGAAAATAGAGGTTTTCTGTATTTTATATTCTCGATTCTGTAGATTTGGGATCAGATCCTAAAATAACAGTTTCTAACCACTTCCTAAAGGGTGCTGCTGCTGGTCCCAGGAGCACACTCTAAGAGCCATGGATTTACACTTGTGTCCTTACCCGGAAACCTCTGATACAGGTGTCCATGTCGTAGGCTGGCTTTTCACCTTAACTCAGTGCCTTCAGCTTTCCTCTCCAGCGCATATTACTGCTTCACTCTCAGCGAGACCTATTTCCTGACCCTGAATTTACCTTAATCATTTTTGTATCCTGCCTCTCTTTTCTATCCAGCTCCCTTTTGTATTATCAGAAGCCTCTCACCTGAAGCCTCCTCTCTGATATAAAGCTTCAGCTAACTGAAGATGAGAAAATTTCAGAATTTCATTTTTTCTGAACTACAAGGACTTATTTGTACTTTTTTTTTTTTTTTTTTTTTACACTGAGGCACTTGGTACATATCCTTTCTTATTGTTTTTCTCCTTCCTCTCATCTCTTTCTCCTACCCCAATGTACCAAGGCCTAGCTCAAATGCTACCTCCTACTTGAAGCTCTCCTTGCCTCTCCTCTTGCAAGGAAAGAATCTGTTCTCAACTCTCATGAACAGGAGACCTTGATTTTTCCCTTTATTTTGAGATTTCCTTTGTGACTTATTTATGCTCTTTTCCTAATTCCTTCTAAGAGGTGGTAAACCTCTGGACTATAGTATGCTTATTTGTATTCCCCAGAGTGCTGTGTATATAGTGTGCCTCAAAAAATGCATTTACATGGTACAGAAAAAAAGAGAAAGATATTGGGATGCTTTTCCTAACACAGTAGGACTTGATTTCACCACTGCCCTGCAAAGCTTGCTCCCTTGGCATGCCCATAGGACTCTCCACTGAGTAGTCACCAACCTGCTAAAGTCCCTGTGCAATGGATCACAGAAACTGTCTTTATGGAAATTCTGTGCTTGCCTTCTATGGGTGTAGAGGCCAATGCAAGGTAGATGACAGAGCTGCACTTGGTCTTTTTGCCTCAAAATGCCAGTGTAAAGATTGATAGTATGTAGGTGCCTAAACTCCCTTTCAGGTGAGTCTATATAACCAATTCCCCATTCAGAATCTTCTATCAGGACAAAGGGACCTTCAGGGAGTCTGCCTGGGAGTAGATGAACTGATTTCTACATTCACTGTTGCCTATCCAAATCTTGTCAGAGGGACTAAGTAGCATGGACGTCAGCAGAATTTAAAGGAATAGAGCTAACTTCTCCTTTCATTCTGTTTATCCCGATACCAAGGTGTTTAGAAATCAAGGTAAAACAACCCCCATCTCTCCACCTAAATTGCATATGACCGGAGAAAAGAGTTGGAGGACATTCCCAGCTGTGAAATAATAATTCTCATGGTTTGTGCATAATGGGAATCCAATATATCTTTGGTATTTGCGTGGCAATCAGACGTTAATTTTCTCTTGTATCACTCACATTCACTTGCTTTCCTAATAAATGTAATTAAATTTGCTGTGAAGATGTAAAGTCCAATTTGCCATCAAGTTCTTTATAAATTAACATATGAGTTTAAAATTCCAACTTTCATAGTATCTTTGGGAATATGAGGTACAGCACCTTGTTAGTGGCAGTGAATGAGATTTCACTAATGTCTTTTATTAACTTTCCCTTTCATTTCTCAAACTTACATGTTTCCTCCCATCTGTAACCTCATCAGTTTTGTCTTAAATCCTGAGAAAAATCCTTGAAGAAAATTTACATCTTGGTTAAGTCACTGACGCTCAAAGCTTTCCCTTCTATCAGCAAACTTTCCCTTCCTTGATTTGTTCCTTTTTAGGATCTGCTAAGTAAAAAAATAAGGGAGAGTTTTTTTAATTCATTCGAACACTTTCAGTTGTTTGGGACAGAAAATCTAATTCAACTTATTTAAGCAAAAATATGATTTATTGATTTATGCAATGAAAAAGCCCAGGGAGGAAACACATACAAAAAGAAAATAAAGTTAAAAAAAAAAAAAAGAGAGAGAGAGAGAAAAAGCCCAGGGTTCCAGCTTCAGGCATAGTTGTATCTGGAGGTTCATATACTAACATCAGGATTCAGTTTCTCTTTGTTTCTCAGCTCTTTGTTCATTGTTAGCTCCATTGTCATAGAAATAGGGTCTTGCCTCCTGGTGACAAGATAGCTGCTCACAGCTCTTGGTTCATGCCCTGCTTTCATTAATCTCCACATAAAAGAGAGGCCCCCAACCCTCCCCTGACCTTATCCAATAAAATACCCTGGATTGTATCTCACAAGCTCTGACTGGGTCACTTGTTATTCGAACATGAATCTCTGTGTCCCTAGGCAAGAAATTTACTGATAGGCTAAGGCTTGAGTTAAAGGCCCACTCTTAGACAGTGGGCTCAGCAAGCTCTGTCAATTGAGCATCGAGCAGCTGATCAGAATAAAGTAGAATGAATGCAGGGTAGGCAAAACCACAGGATTCCTCTATATTCTTTTGGAAGAGATTAGGACACTGGTCAAAAAGAGAGAAGCAATAACTAAAGAAGCAGGTATGCACTTGTTGCTGGAAGCTGTAAAAAATTACAAAAAAAAAAAAAAGGTTAGATGTTTTAAGTAAATTTTTGTTACTACCTCATTACTCCTTTGATTCATTTATTTAGAAAATTTCTAATAAAAACATTCGAGGTTAAAGCTTACAATGTATCGTATATAGTAGCATATGTATTAACTAATGTAATACTCACAATGACCGTATGAGATTGATACTGTTATTGCATTAGTTTTACAGGTGAGGAAAGTGAGGCATAGAGAGGTTGAGTATCTGTATGAGTTCAACAGTAAGTGGCAGAGCCAGGATTTAACCTAGACAATCAAGAAATACACTAAACTGCCTGGAACGTAATGTCAATTCTCAGTCCTCATTGTACTTGACCTATCAACCACACATATCCTAGTTGATCACTCCCTACTCTTTGTTACTTACTCTTCACCTTGCTTCTAGGGCACTAACTTTATAGCTTTTCTCCTTCCTCACTGGTCACTTCTTTTCAGGCTTCCTTGTTTATTTCTTCTCATCCTAACACTGGGGCTTGGTTCTTTTTTTTAATATGCTTTTTTATTTTATTATTTTAAAGATATTTAGATTACATAAATGTTACATAAAAAATATAGGGGATTCCCATATGCCCCCCTCCCTACCCCTCCTACACTTTCCCACACTAACAATATCCTTCATTAGTGTGGAACATTTGTTACAATTGATGAACACATTTTGGAGCATTACCTCTAAGCATGGATTATAGTTTACTTTGTACTTTATACTCTCTCCTGTATGTGTGTGTGTGTGTATATATATATATATATATATATATATTTTTTTTTTTTTTTTTTAATTTTAAAATCTTTTATTTATTTATTTATCCCCCCCCTTGCTGCTTGTGCTCTCTGTGTCCATTTGCTGTGCGTTTTTCTGTGTCTGCCTGTCTCCCTTTGTTGGATCATCTTGCTGTGTCAGCTCACCATGCCTTGCAGGCTGGCTTACCTTCACCAGGAGGCCCTGGGAATCGAACCCAAGGCCTCCCATATGGTAAACAGGAGCCCAACCAATTAAGCCACAGCCACTTCCCTCCTGCATATTTTTGTAAGTTATTACAAGATATATAATGACCTGTTTCTGTCATTGCAGTGTCATTCAGAACAATTCCCCATCCTGAAAATGCCCCCAAATTATACTTATTTTTCCATCTCTCTCCCCTCAGAACCTCTAGTGGGGCTTGGTTCTTGCCTGTCTTCTCTCCATCTACACACTGCCTTGGAGAGTTCATCCAAGCTCGTAGCCTTAAAAACCACCTAAATCCCATTCACTCCAAATTTATACCTTCAGCCTGGATCAGTCCTCTGAACTTCAGACTCACATCCGACTACAAACTCAACATTTCTACTTGGATGACTAGTGCACATTTCAGATATAATGTGTCCAATACCAAACTCCTGCTGTTTATGCCCAAAGCCGCTCTGTCCACTGGCTTCTCTAACTCAGTTAATGGCAACTCCATCCTTTCAGTTGCTTACCCCCAAAACCGTGGAGCCATTCTTCACTCCTCTTTTTTCCCCTCATTCGTGAAGATCCAATAGATCAAGAAATCCTATCAGCTCTAACTTCACAGTGTATCCAGAATCTGATCAAGTCTCACCACCTCCACTGCTCATGTGAATCTTGAAATAGCCTCCTAACTGGTTTCCCTGTTTATAACCTTGCCTTATTATAGTTTATTCTCCATCAAGCTGTTGGAGCAATTCTATTAAACTGTTAATGAAATCCTCTATGTTCTCTGCGCCAAACTTTCCAGGGGTTTCCCACCTGACTAAGATGAAAAGCTAAAGCCCTTACAAGGGCATTCAAGACCCTACGTGATCGAACCTGATTTACCCATCTGTCTTCGTTTTCCATGACTTTCCCTCCTCCGTTCCCATACACTGGTCTCTTTGCCATTGCTCCTGACTTAGGGCCTTTGTACTTCCTGTTCCTTCTTCCCAGAATGCTCTCACTCTAGCTATTCGTATGGCTAGCTCTCTCGTCTCCTGTCAACCCTTGATCAAACGACAGCCTCTCAGCAAATTTAATATTTTTATTGAATTTAATATTGCAACCCCTCCCCAGCATTCCCTCATCTTCTACTCTGCTTTCTTTTTCTCTGTAGCACTTACCACCTACTGACTACTACATACCTTATTTGTTTGTTTATTGTCTGCCTCATCTCATTAGAATGTAAATTTCACAAGGGCAGGGATTTTCATCTATTTTGTTCCTTATACCTAGAATAGTGCCTTGCACATAGAAGGTGCTCAATGAATATTTACTGAATGAATGGAGGTGCTCAAATGACAGAGACAAGTAGACATTATTAAAATCACATTCTTGGGGGACGGATGTGGCTCAAATGATTGGGCGTCCGTCTGCCATATGGAGGGACCTGGGTTCGATCCCCAGGACCTCCCGGTAAAATAAAAATTTAAAAAAAAATAAAAAAAAAAAAAAAATAAAAAAATAAAATCACATTCATCCTTCCAACCAACTCTTAAGCCCTCTTCAAAATAGTGAGGATGTTAAAAATAGCTTATTTTTTATTTTATCCTCTCAGGTTTAAATAGTTTTTCCTTCCTAACTCTCTTGATGTCTTTTTTTCTACCTTTCTTATGGTTATTATAATTTCTGCCTCACATGATTTTTTTTTAAATATGGGCAATATATTTAGGAGAATAATAATAAAAAAAAATCTGTGAATAAAATTAATTATACTCTATGAAATCTTTCATTTGAGGATATTTTATATTATTTTCACTTTTATACTTGTCTTTTCCTTTCTCCTAGACTATTTAAACCTCTTTATTCCCTCTTTACCCTATTATAGTATTTTTCAAAATGGAGGTTGTGACCCATTAATGGGTTATGACATCGGTTTAGGAGGTCATGACCATCTCTGTTTAATAAATGTAGAGAACTGGATTAGAATAGAAAATGCTAGAGTTATACTGCACATAAAAAGGATAACTATTGTGTGTGTGTGTATTTATGTGTATGTGAACTAAGTAATAATGTAAATAGTCTCAAAGAAGCTTGAAACTAAAGATAGATTGCCAGTGACATTTGTCAAATGGACCAATGAATCTCCTGCCCTCAATCTATAGAGAAAATTGTTTTGGACTTCTTGTCAGAAAACATGGGAAAGGGTCCTACTTTTGCCTCATAAACTGTATGAATAACTGCATAAAAACTGCTTAACTTCTCCAAACCTTAGTATTCACATCAGTATAAGTGGCATCAGTGACTCAACTAACAAGGTAGTTGTAAGAATTAGTCCTAATTTCTTTTTTTATTTTATTTCATTTTATTTTTTATTTTGGTAGTTGTAAGAACTAAACAGATAATGTGTGTGGCAGCATTTTGTAAACTAAATTGATACACAAATATTTTTCTTTGTATATTATAACCTAATTTTGATCACTGCTGCCTTAGGATAGAGTCTGGGGAGAAACATAATTATTATAACTTTTATTTCATGAAGTTTGAATCTGTAAATTATATCAGACTTTTCAGAAAGAAATATCCTATCTTTTGAAAAAGCAGACACACAGTATATCTAGTTAATCTAGTGTTTGGAGCCAAATTCTCTACATAGCTTCTTTCTGTCAAAAAAGGAAGAGCAATGAGTGTTAATGTTTTAGAATACTACCTAGCAAAAAGCATTAAAAAAGGTAAGCTTTATTCCTTCTGCCTCTTCCTTTGTATCTATTCTATTCTCATTGTCAATATCAATGAAGCATGCATTTGTGTCGTTAAACTATTATCCAGCTTTCATGTACAAAATACTTTCCCAGAGTTTTTCCATTGTGTTCCAGAGGGTGGATATCAAGTGCTAGCACAACTTTCCCACTAGGCAGGTATTACAGGTTAAGTCATTTACACAAGGTCTCATAGCTACTAATGTATTTCTAGATCTTTCTGGTTACAAAATCTTTCCACCATGTCATTGACCTTCCAGAATGTTCATTTTTTTTTTTTTGTCCATTTTTCTGGGACAGGGACTCTACTTCAAAGTCAGTATGATGCCGAAAATAGGGAAATCTCATGTTAGATAAGGCATATACAATTGAAGCCCAGAGTAAACAAAAGCTGGAAAGACACAGGACGTTAATAAAATAAATAACAATAATGGTAGTAATAATAGTAGCTAAAAAGTTTTGAGTACTTATTTACATGTGTCAGATACTGCTCTAAGAACTTATACATACATTAATTCATTTATTCTCACTAGAATCTTATAAGTTAGTTTTTTGTTTTTAAAATTTTCCCAGTTGATATATCAAGAAATTGAAGCATAGAGAAATTAAGCCACTTGCCCAGAAAACTATTGTTAGTAACTGGCAAAGTTTACATGTAAAACCAAGATTACTACAAACAATTGACCATATTTTTCTAGAACTATGCTGAAGAATTTTGATTATGTGAAACATTTTAACAAATCCCTCTTCATTGTGAGTCCAGTGATACAGAACAGAGCATGTATTTTACGTCTACAGATTTTTGGCACAGATTATTTTGCTAATAGAAGCAACATTTAAGGGCAAAGAATGAATTAGCATTCTGTAAACATGTTTTGAGTCTTCCACCCGGCATGACAACATCTGTTTCTATGATAACGAGTATAGGTCGTGTGGGGGACGAGGAAAGAATTAGAGGGGAAAGGCATTTGTTTAGAAGGACTTAATTTTTCTTTTGCAGATTTACTCCCTAAAATGTATTTATGCTACCAACTTGACATCTTGACTCTCTGATGGCAACAGATTTCTGAGAACTCTTTGAACTTGAGAACTTCGGTCACAGTTTAACAGAATGAATTTTGAAATAAATTGAAAGACTGGGGAAGTCGTTCTCTTTAATCTACTGTCTCTTCCTTGGTGGAATTACAATGTCCTGAATGCCAGTTTCAAAGGCCTCCATATTGTCTTTCAAGTACTATGTCTGTCAGATTAACAGGGACCAGGAGAGGCTGCATAGCTTGTGGCTTCCTCTAGTGAGTAACAACTAAAAGGATGAGAAACAATTTCCTGAGAGGATTTCAGTTTCATGAGGAGTTAAAGATCGATGTTCCAGAACACTGTCTGTGAATTCCCTAGGCTGAAGTTAGTGGCACAGGCCAGGTTATTGGTTGGGAGAAGTAAGGCTGGCAATAGTAGCTACCTAGAAAATCAGTTTTGCCAGTATGTGCCTCCTGTATCTTGGGGCACCCAGGTTAGGTGCAAAATATTTATTATAGTTATTTCTTCTTGCTGAATTGCTCCTCTTAATTATAATGATCTTCTTCATCCCTTATAACAGTTTTGCATTTAAAATCTACTTTGTCTGACATTAGTATTGCTACTCCAGCTTTTTGATATTTCTGTGGAATATCTTTTTCCAACCTTTCACTTTCAACCTGATTGGGTCCTTATGTCTGAGGTGAGTCTCTTGTAGACAACATATAGATGGCTCATTTTAAAAAATTTTTTAATCTATTCTATCAGTTTATGTCTTTGACTGGGGAGTTCAAGCCATTAACATCCAATGTTATTACTGTAAAGGCATTACTTTGTCTATTTTATCCTTTGGTTTTCTGTTGTCATTTCTTACTATTGTCTGTCTTTTTATCCTTTAATTTATCCTTCCTAATACTCTTCATTTCTACACTCTTATCCAAGTCTCTCCCCCTTGTTTTTTCTCCTTTCAGGCTGTAGCATTCCCTTTAGTATCTCTTGTAATTCTGGTCTTATGGTAACATACTCTCTCAGTTTTTGTTTGTCTGTGAAGACTTTAAACTCTCCATCATTTTTGAAGGACAGTTTTGCCAGACACAGAATTCTTGTCTGGCAGTTTTTCTCTTTCAGTATCTTAAATACATCATACCACTTTCTTCTCGCCCTCATGGTTTCTGATGAGAGGCTGGCACTTAATATTATTGAGGGTCCCTTGTATATGATGCTTTGTTTTTATATTGCTGTTTTCAGAATTCTCTCTTTATCTCTGCTATTTATCATTCTGAATAGTAGGTGTCTCAGAGGAGGTCTCTTCAGATTTATTCTGTTTGGGGTGCACTGTCCTTCTTGGATATTGATATTTATGTCTTTCATAAGGGTTGGGAAGTTTTCAGTCATTATTTCCTCAAATATTCTTTCTGCCTCTTTTCCATTCTCTTTTCCTTCTGGTACACTGATAATACATATATTTGTGTGTTTCATATTGTCATTCAGTTTCCTGAGACCCTGTTCCATTTTTTCTGTTCTTTTTTCTTTCTGTTCTCCTGACTTTTCCAGCTCAGATTTTTTTGTCCTTGATATTACTAATTCTGTCTTTGATCAGTTCAGATCTGCTGTTATGTGCCTCTAATGTATTTTTTTAAAGGAGGTACTGGGGACTGAACCTGGGACTTCATACATGGGAACTAGAGGCTCAACCACTGAGCTACACCTGCTCCCTCTAATGTATTTTAAATCTCATCCATGATGTCTTTCATTCCCATAAGCTCTGTTACTTTTCTTTGCAGGCTTTAAAATTGTTCTTTATGCTCACTCAGTGTCTTCTTAATATCCTCTTTCTCTTTAGTCATATTTTCCTTCAATTCTTTGAATTGGTTTAGGACAGTTGTGTGATTATCATTGATTAGTTGTCTTAAATCCTGTATCTGTCAGGATATTTGGTTTGTTCCTTTGGCTGGACCATCTCTTCCTGTTTCCTAGTATGACTTGTAATTTTTTGCTGATGTCTAGGCATCTGAATATGTTAATTTACTCTGGTGGTCAATTTCTTTCTCTTAACGTGTGTGTGTGTGTGTTTTCATGGCTCTTCTTTGATTTTTTTTTTTTTTTTTGCATGACAGAGAGTCTTTACTTTTAAATGATTACCAATACATTAAGCAATAACATGTAATAATCTTTGAATTCTACCTAGTAATTTTAATTAAAAGAAACGAAAAACAGCTTAATTATTCTAGTACTCATTGTTCTAACTCTTAGCCAGAAAGGACTACTTTAAGGCTGGCTGCTTCAACACAGGTTGCAAATGACTATTTACTACTTTTTCATAGGTAAAGCCCCTGGCCTTTAAGAAAGCCTTAGGGAAATAAAATATTTAATCCCTTTCTTTCTTCAAATAAGTGGTTTTTGGTACTAGATCTAAGAAAGAAAAAGTCAATATTGCCACATATGTAGCTTGAGCTAAATGGCAGAGAAAAACAGACAATATATACCCATTAAATATGTAAGAAATAGGAGGTAAAAAGATGAAATTCTTTGGATAAGCTCTTAGTCTGTACAAAGAAGCTAGGTTTGCCACTCTCCAAAAAGTGAAAGGACCTACTACATAATATACAGAAATAATTTAATGCCTTTCCCCAAGAATGTAACTCTAGCTTTGCTAAAGCTTCATATTCCATGTGAGGCCATATAAAATGCCAATCCATGGAACAGGCACTCCTTCTCCCCTATCCATTTATGCGGTAGTTTTCATGGATCTCTGGCCGGATGTCACAGACAAAGGCCAAGAGGTTATCCAGGACTTCATCCCTGTTCTGCTGGAAGTAGGTCTGAAGGATGGTCATCTTCTCCTGGGTCTCCTTCTCTACTTCAGTGCTGCAACTGCCATGGGATCCCAGAGCCGCAGCTTCCTTAGCCTTGAACTCCTTCTCCCTCTGCAGGCGGTACTGTTCAATTTCAGCCTGAGCTTCTTCTTTGGCCTGCTTCAGCCTCCGGTTCTTTCGCTTGCGAGCCTCGGACACCTTCTCGGCAGCGCGCTTCTCCGCCTGCAGCAGCTGCTGGATGCCCTGCGACTGAGAAGCCATGGCGGCGAGGACTCTCGAGGCTGAGGCGACCGGCCTAAAAGGGCTCTACTTTGATTTTTGATTCAACTTATTCTGAGTCTTAAAATTGCCCAGCTTAAATTTTCAAAGTCAAGTCAGGAACTCACTCATGAGGCACAGATTTCCTCCCAGGAGTTCAGATTAAGAGAGTCCTAAAAGCAGTTTTTTTCCTTGAAGTTTCCTGGTCTTCCAGCAGATGATGCTCATTGGCAAATTTTCCATGGAGGTGTTTCTCTCAACCTCCGCTTTCCTGTGTTTCTGATCTGGCCAAAGCTGAGATTCAAAGCAGGTTCTGCTGGCCAAATTCACTGAAGAAATACCACTCTCTTCCCTCAGCTACACCCTCCCTTTTCCCACAGATAAAGACATATGTTCCCCTCTCAGTCAGCTGTAGTAGGCCACAGGTTATATCCAGGCTGCATGCCTTGAGGGTGGGGGATGGGTGCCCTTCCTGGCTGCTGCAGGGGTTTAGTAACTCATGGCTGTCATTTTGGGTTCCTCTTCTCTCCATCCCTCACCTTCCTGGGGTTGCAAAGCACTGTCCAGGTCTGCTGACCCCCAAAGCAGGTCCCTTGGACAGCTTTGGGCCCTTTCTTCATTGTTTTTGCCACATAATTGAGCCCTGCTTGCCTACTTGGATGCCATATTCCTGGAACCACCACCTAGAAAATCAGGTTTGGGGAGAATCCACTGATCTAACACCCCGCTCCCCCAATAAAGAAGCCCAAGCTAAAGAAAACACACCTTACTCTTCCCATGGCTGGTAGCTTACAGAGCAATACAAGTTTACTGTGTGATTTCAAGTATCTAACCAAGACAAGAAGGAAAAAAAAAAAAAAAAAACTAACCAAAATCAACACATTTCCAGAATCTAGTAATATGCATGGCTGACCCCAGTTAGATGTTGGCCTAAGGTTTAGCTCACAATAGAGTTAAAATTGTGTTTGGGTAATTGTGCCACAGGAAAGCAAATTAGTTTGGGTGAAAAAACCTGAAATATTTTTCTTTGGTACTTATGGAGTAGCAGAACATGGGCAACAGTTTCTCTCCTATACTTCTCTCCCTCAGTTTCCCATTCTTTGCCATAAATGTTCTATGGCACTTACTATATTTTACTGCATTCATTAACCTAGTGGGAAAATTATCTGTCCCCAAATCATGACGAGAAGGAAGGCATAGTATTCCAGTCAGGTATATTTCCAAAGAATCCTGAAAATTATTTTTTTTTCATTTATTATCAAAATATCACTTTCTTCATATTCTACTATAGTTTTTCATCACTACTAACATTAATCTCCCAGGACTGTTACAGAAATAAATGTGGTTGCCTCTTTACTGTATATGTGTGTATATCTATCTATCTATCTATCTATCTATCTATCTATCTATCTATCTATCTATCTATATAAATTTTTAAAAAGCAGTGTATGTTTGGATTTTCAGCCCTCACATTTCTTACAAGTTCTTTAAATTCTAAAATGACAACTTCCTTATACCTCTATCATTTGTAAAACAATTGGTTCAAATGATTTTAAAACAGTACCTTCCCTACCTGGAATCCAGTCACTCAGACACAAAAGTGTAATTTAAAAGGCCCCTAAGAGGTCTCCAAAAGTAAAAAACAAAAAGAAAGAAAGAAAAAAGATTAGCTCGGGGTGTCTAGAAAAAGCTTCACAGTCATGGGGAATTTATACTGAGCTGGGGCCTCTCCAGGGGCCTCAGCCCTCTCCAATGTCAAAAGTCCAAGAGCAGCCCTGCCCGTGGGGCCATTTCACTGTAGCTGCCTCCCTGCGGGGGGAGAGGAGTGTGGACTGATAGGCCACCTCTCCTGGGCCTGTGCTTGCAGATAGGCCAGCGTGAGCAGGCCCGAGGCCTGGGGTGGAGGCCGGTTTGAGGGCTTTTGCAGACTCAGCCCTGAAATGCTGAAAAGTGCTGAGAGGCTGAAGTGTGAGCAGCTACAGAGCTGGAGTAGGGACAGGCTCAGGGATATTTCAAAGGTAGAGCCTATAGAGTCTGGGATTTGGGGAAAGAGAAAAACAGGTGATGTTTACACACCCAGCTCGAGGCTGTGGTTGCCTCTGTGGGTGGGAAGGAGTACGTATGTGGATGAGATGGTCTTCCTTATCAGTCAGCAGGGCAAAACGCTCACTATAAAACTACCACTCTGCACAATGGCCGTAGGTGGCAACACGCAAGTGTAAGGACTGAATCGGTCAGGTTTCTTTTGTATTATCAGAGGTCTTCCTAAAATATCCATCTAGTTGATGCTCTACTTCTTTAAAACTTCTGACTTCCCATTTCCTACAGGATGAAGTTTCGAAGTCTTTAGCCTGGACTTGAAGACCCTTTACAGTCTGGTCCTGTCAACCCTCTATTCCCTTTCTACCCCTCTCCACACAGCCTACCCCTCTTACATCATAGCCACCCCGACTCTCAGAGGCCCGCTGATGATTCCAGGCTGTTAGAAATCCCTGGGATTAACGTATGCTGTTCTCTGCTTGAAATGGCCTTTCCTCTCCCCTGTCACTGAAAAACCCCATTTCCACTTCTCCTGTGAGGCCTTCCTCACGTTCCCCAGAGAGACTGAGTAGCCTCCTTCTCTGAGGAGCCAAAACCCATTGCTGAAATAACTGATGTGGTATTAACTACTTTTAAGTGTAGATGTTTGTTCATGTTTCTGCTTCTCATTAGACTCAAAATCCTCCCAGGACAGTGATTTTGCTTTATTCGTTTTGTATTCCCAGGGCCTCCTACTCTGTTCTTGGAACATAGAAGACAGTAAACGTAACATGAATGAATAAATCTTGCCTCCAGCTTTGCTTTTAGTACCCTATCAGTGTGATGCCGAACAACAACAATGACAAAAAAAATAGAAGAATTTGAGAGAGAAGGTAAAAATACTCTATTTTATTCTATCTTTTCCAGTAGATGTTTACTCTGCCTAGAATTCCCCACCTATTAATAAGTGCTATTGAAGAAGCACATTATTCTAGCTGTAGTTGAGGAGAAAGAAGAGAGGGAAAACCAAGAAATAAAGCAGGTCTTGCTAATCTGTCAGTCCCACCATTACTAAAGACCAATTTCCATGTTTTTGACCTTTTCCCCACACATCTCATTCAGAAAAATAACTTTTTAAAAAGAGTAGTATAATGGGAAGCGGCTGTGGCTCAATCAGTGGGGCTCCCGTTTGCCATGTGGGGGGCCCCGGGTTCGGTTCCCGGGGCCTCCTGGTGGGGGCGGGCCCGCCCGCACGGCGTGGTTGGCTGGCCCGGCGAGCGCAAGCAGCAAGGGGGGGGATAAATGAATGAATAAATAAATAAAAAATCTTTAAAAAAAAAAAAAAAAAAAGAGTAGTATTTTGTGATCCCGATAAGAGTAGATTCAAATTAGATCAAGAATACCTTTTAGCAGCTGGCAGTTATATGTGCTCAAATTCCCAGCTGACCGCAATTGCAACCAGTTTCCTCTTGGGTGGTAGCTCATGTTTACGACTTTAAACAACTCATAGGGAGGGACCAGGACCTCCTTCTTGAGGGAAAAATCTTGCACAGGTGCACCCAGGCAGGTAAATATGGTAAAGAGTGTTTGGTTCCCAAGCTTCTGTGTTTCTTCCCTGAGGAGGGAAGTGGCCAGGAACTGGCCGAATCGAATGGTGGCACCTGTGTAGGCTTCAAAGTCGCCATCCTTTGCCCAGTGGTACACCTCATAGCACGAAGTGTCATTCTTCAGGAGGCTCTCCTTCGTCAGCAGCTGGATGGCTGAGGTCAGGTAGTAGTGTAGGTACTTGAAGTGGAATGCATGGCTGTAGTGCTGTGGAGACCTGCCAGCACTGGCCAGGGCTCTAGTGAAGTCAGAGTGCACATTGCTGTCCAGCATATAAACCAGCATGGCCACAGCATGTGAGGTCGTCATGGTCTTGGAGAGAGCTCTTGCTTGATTCAGCCAGGTCAAGTGGGCTTTTTGCCAGGCCCTGGAGTAATTCCTATGGACTTGTAGTTCTTTTGTGAAGTAATTCCCTTGATTCAGCTTCTCCATGACCTGCTTGCTACAGCCTTGGTACTGATCATCGAAGGAATCTGGAGCCAAGTTAAAGTCAATTTTAATGCCAACCTATAAGAAAAGAAAGTCTTGATTTTGATTTTTCCTATCAGATGGCGAACGTGGTAGCAGATCTGCGGTACTCTATAAGACGAAGTCGTCTCCTCAAAGCCTCTATTACTGAAGCGCATTTCACTCAGTCATTACACTGCCCCAGGCTTTCCTGCATTAATGATCTCTGGTAGAGACTGAATTCAGTTTGATAAATATTACCAAAAGCTTAAAAAAACTCATCTCCTGGGAGCCGATGTAGCTCAGTGGTTGAACGCTGGCTTCCCACAGATGAAGTCCCGGATCCAACCCCCAGCCCTGGTACCTCAAAAAAACAAAAACAAAAACAAAAAACAACTCATCTCCTCAGGGAGGAAGTATCACTGAAATCACAGCATTTTTGCATAAGTATTTTGGAGAAAAAAATTGATAACTTTATAGTTCTGCTTCCCATTGCCTATACTTTCCTCTCCATTCATATTCTCTCGTGGCTGTTATAACAAATATTCCTTTTATGAACGACTAAAACCTGTATTAAATCTTTGACTTTTACTTATGGAAAACCTTAAATGATCAGTGTTGGGTTCTTCAATGGGGCCCCCAGTATAAAACAACCCTCTCCCCTGCGTAGGTTCTGAAAAAGTTGAGGAAAAAAAAGAATAAATATGAAGGCAAAAGTATCACCTTAGTTATTGAATGAGGTCAATTTGGGGGCTCACAAGTGGGCTTATTAAGAACACACCCAAGAACCAGTCCGACTTGCCCATTCATTCACCAGCAGTGCTGGACTGGGGCACGCCCAGGTAAGATTCCTGTCATGGAGGAATAGAGGACTCATCTCTTTGCTATCAGGCTCACTCCCAAGTGGAAGAAGAGTGAGCCCAAATCAGCATACCCAGTACTTTTACCCTCCCAAAGTTACCAATCAAGCACATTTGTCCACCTCCGTGGGAGTGGAGAGAGTACAGGATCAGCCAGTGACCAGGACGTGCTTAGGAATGCCCCTCTTCTTGGAAACCAGGAGAAGGAAAGACTTTCTTCTCTCGTGGGCAGCCAATTGAATATTGCTTATTTCTATGTAGTGAGTATTAAACTGAAGTTAGACACTAGAATAGACGTTCACTAAACATCATCACTCCATCATTCAGAACCACATTTTAATTATCTAAAATTCCAATGTGTTTCTTCCTTGGCAAAGAAATTATGCTTCTAAAATAAGCAGAACTCATTAAGGGCTATATCAAGAGATAAAATTTTATCAGTCAGTGTCAAAGATGTTGGGACAGGAACTCAAAAAATAGATCGGTGGTATTTTTACTGTTATTTATGATGATAAATCTTCTAGTTGTGTAATCTGGAACACATTTTTATGCTTAGACTGATTTTATTTGTTTCCTTATATGCTTCTGGCCTATTTTTCCTCTGTGAATGTGGTTAGTTAGAAAAAAACCAAGTGTAGAATGTTATGAAGATATCATTATTGCATTGATTATTGCTATCATGCATTTAATAAATGTTAACACCTCCTATGTTTTAGGTCCTAGGGATGTAGAGGTGAGTAAGAAAGCGTAAGTTACTACCCTTATGGAGTTAAAATTCTACTGGATAAACAATAAATTAAAACATCACTTACACATAATGATACATAGTAAAAGTGTTTAAATGATCATAAAGAATAATGTGGGTGTTCGGATTCTTGACAGCAGGATTTAAAATCTATCTACATAAATAACATTTTTGTAAGCAAATACACATATATGCATATATACTTATATATCATTTTGCAAATGTTTGTATGTATTGTGAGAATTTTGATTTTTACCCATAATAAAAAAAAAAAAAGAAAAAAGAAAAATAAAATCTATCTACAGGGGGCGGATGTGGCTCAACTGGTTGGGCGTCCGTCTGCCATATGGAGGGACCTGGGTTCGATCCCTGGGACCTCCCGGTAAAATAAAAAACAAAACAAAACAAAACAAAAATCTATCTACACAATCTATTTAAGCCCAAACAAAATAAAACAAAACTGATAATACCATGTTCTGGCAAATCTCATCATGATCAGCTCCAAAACTGTAAATTTATTACTAAATCTCAAATATACACTCCGCAATCTCTTCACACTACATTATCTTTTATTATATAGAACTTTAAATTACAAAACTTCTTATAACTTGAGTTGGTATAGTTTGCATTTCCCCTCCTCTGAAAGCAGTGTCCTACTTAATTTTTACAGAAAATCAGGAACCAACTCTATGCTACAGACCTCCATGTGCCAAATTTATAAGCTGTAAAGTATTCCGCAAGTTTAATTGTTGTTTTCGACACCCTGATAATATTTGTTAAAAATGTGTGAATGATGGTGAGCCTATGTGGCTCAAGCGGCTGAGTGCCTGCTTCCCACATGGGAGGTCCCGGGTTCATCTCCGGTGCCTCCTAAAAATAAACAAACAAAAAACCAAACAACAAGCAAACAAACGAAAAAAAAAAAACCAACTCAGAGGAGCCGATGTGGCTCAGTGGTTGAGCGCCAGCTTCCCACATCGGAGGTCCTGGGTTCAATCCCCGGCCTGGCACATTAAAAAAAAAAAAAAAAAGTGTGAATGAAATTAGACCCCAAGAACCTAAGCCTGGATCGTTTAGAAGGGTGTCAGCAGGAGAAACTCCCTTGGATGGCCTTGCCCCGTCCACCTACCTCGGAACCCCCGGCGGCCCTCTGCAGGCCAGAGAGCAGCAGGAGCAGCGGCAGCTGGCGGCCGAGGCGCCAGGGTCTCGTCGTTGGAACTGCAGCGGTGGGGAGAAGAATCCTGCTGCATCTGCCGGTCGGTGGGCAGCATTTGTTGGTGTTCAGAGTACTTCTCCTTTGTCCTTGCAGCCTCATCCTGAGATGAGTTCTCCTTCAGTTTTCTTTGAGTCTCAACGGGAACCTTCCTCGCTCACGGCTGTGCTTCTCCACTGATAGAAATCAGCCCCACATTTGCGAAGTTGAAATTTCTGTGAAATAGCTAGACTAGTACGCCAAATAAGGGTTTTTACAGCGAGCTTGGTTGTTTCCAGTTTAAGAAATGCTAAAAATATCTGATCTAGTCTGAAATCAGGGAAATTCCCAGGGGCCATGAGGGGCCAGGCTAAGCAGTTCAACCTTCACTTTCCCAGAAGGGCAGGAAAAAGCAAGCTCTGTACAGTGCCTTGGGCCAAGTGTCATTATCTTGAGCCCCCCCGGGCTTCCAGCCTGAGAGGTATGATTAGCATGTGCAGGGCTGGAGGAGGCTCCTGCCAGGGGGCGAGCTGCTGATAAGCCCTGCCCGGGCCAGCGGTCCCCAAGCAGACATCCGCACCACTAGGACTGAAGGGAAGGTGCTTTTTACTGCTTTTCCGTTTTTACAGCGCATCTTGGAAACGCTCCCATCCACAGATTGCACCTGCTCGGTTCACAGCTCTTCCGCATTTCCTCTTCTCAAAACATCAGCTCCTCTAAGCCCACCCTTTCAGTCTATAGTACATGCTAAGGACGACTGCCAGCAAACAAACCACACATGACACAAATCAAAAGTGGTGTCCCCGTGCTCAGTGAATCCAGCACAGGTGTTACACTATTCCCTCTCTTGTAGGCACTTCCCCTTTCTAGTCTGAACTTCCTTCCTCTATCTCAGTCCTTGAGATAATCAAGTTCCTTGGAAAATCCTTCCCATTTACACTTTCTGGCTCATTATTTAAATGTTAAAGGAAACTAAGACCTTTTCTTGGAATTGTGGTATATGTTTTTTTATTTCAGCACCACAAAATGTTTTGAAAATATTTTTTCTGATGATTCCAGCGATTCTGTCTCATCAACAAAAGTTCAGAATACCTAGTAAAGTGTAAAGGAGGACACAAAACCACCATTTAGATTTAGCTTAGGGTGAACTGAAATAATAGATTATACAGTTTTGCATCTTGTTTTTCTCTTTAACACTATAGTGTAAGCATGTCTCCATATACTTTATTTATTTTTTTAATTTTTTTTATTTTTTTTAAGATTTTATTTATTTATTCATCCATCCCCCCCCTGCTGCCTGTGCTCGCTGGGTCAGCCAACCACGCCGCGTGGGCGGGCCTGCCCCCACCAGGAGGCCCCGGGAACTGAACCCGGGGCCCCCCACATGGCAAACGGGAGCCCCACTGATTGAGCCACAGCCGCCTCCCTCCATATACTTTAATACTTATTGTAAACATGATTTTTAAAATGGTTGCCCAAGAATCCATCATATGGGTGCTACCACACAATGGGACGTCATGGGGTGGACCATGGACTAGTATGTCTCAGAAGCAGATTGATTAGTCAGTAAATACGGAATCTCGAGGAAGACTACCTCAGTTCAATTTCTGGCTCAACCACTTCCTGAATGTTGACCTTGGGCAAGGTACTTAACTTGTCTGTTCCTCAGTTTCCCATGTGTTAAATGCAGATAATGATAAGTGTCTATCTCATAAAGGAACAACATTTTTATACGGTATTCATCTGGCACCTAGAAAGTGATCAATAAATAAAAGCCATTGCTTTTTTTGTACCAAAGTTTACTTAATAAATATCTTTTATTTAGGTTGTTTTCAACTTTGTATTATTATAAGTAACCATTTGGGAACATTTGGGGATGTAAATCTTTGTGTGCATCTCTCTTCTTGCTGTTTTTAAGATAGTGTCTTAGAGATGTGGCTACTGGTCAGTGGGATACTTATTTTTTGGTTTTATTCATGGCAAACACCAGAGGTGTATGAAAATGTCCCTTTAAGGAATTCTTAAGATTCTTCGTCTCGACTTGTTAATATGGGATATTAAAGTGTCATAAAGGGAACCAGAACTGGAACCTGAAAACTTGGATTCTGGGTCTAGTTCTACAACTTGGTGGCTGAATTAGCTTGGAAAAAATCAGTGAGCTGTGCTGAGCCTCAGTTTCTCCAGTCTTAAAGGGCTGCAAACTCATGTGAAATAATAATAATTACATTTATTTATGTACTTCAGGACCCTTTTGTTTGTGGTCTCAATCCACGAGACAATCCTGAGAAGCAATTATAACCCTGACTTTACAGATGCAGTTGCTGAAGCCTAGTGAGGTTAGATAACTTGTTAGAGACCACACAGCACTTTCCTTGCACCCCTGCGTCCCACTGTCTCCAAAATCTCTACAGGAGTAAATGAGTCATCTTTTTGTTATTATCTATCAAGGTTTTGCTAATTTTCCCATTTTGCTGCCACTTCCAGAATATGACCACTAGAGGGCAGGAGGAACCCTTTATACTACTTATTTGCTTAGAATTTAAAGGGGGGGGGGGCGGGATGTGTGTGTGTGGCCCGGGCAGGCAGGAACCAATAGTAACACATGGGTTAAGGGAGCCCTGGTGTGTGCCTGTGGGTACACTTTGGCTAAAAAAGGAAATGTTTTGCGATAATGCTTTGAGTCATTAAAAATCATCTTTTGCCTTGAGTGCTATCTTATTAAAGTTTCGAAGGGATCATTTAATCCTAGTTAATTCAGAGCTTGGGGTGCATTCAGTTATAATTTGCTTAATGACACCCAATTTTTCAAAATAGAACCTATTTGCACCATCCTGCAGGGTAGAAGGGATATGGATTTTGAAGTCACGCAGACCTGAGGTGGAATCTTGCCCCCTGACTTCTTAACTTTGTGAATTTGAACATCCATGTTTGTGGCCAGTCTCAGCTCCTTCAAATATAAAAATGGAGACGATAGCCCCAACTTTGCAGGTGTTCATCTGAGAATGAATCTGAGACCAAAGTTCATGGGTTTATTGAAGTTTATTGAAAAGCCCATGGCACTTAGCAGTTGCTCAATATGTGTTCATTCTCTTAACACTTTGCTCAGATATTTGAAGATCAACTACTTAGAGTATGTCCAATGTAGTGAAAGTTAATTTTTATTAATTTTTTAATAAGCATCTATTTTTTGTTTGCGTGTTTTTCTTTTTTTGTTATTATTATTATTTTAAAATAAGCTTTAGATTGTATAAATGTTGCATAAAAGATATAGGGAGATTCCCATATACCTCACCCCTCCCCCTCCCACCTTTTCCCCATTAACATCTTTCATTAGTGTGGTACGTTTGTTACAATTGATGAACACATATTGAAGCACTGCTACTAACCATGGTCTATAGTTTACATTATGTTTTACACTTTGCACCACACAATTTTATAGGTTTTGACAAAATGTATAATGGCCCGTATCTGTCATTGCAATGTCATATAAGCATCTCATTTATTTAAGAAGAGGTTCCGCTAATTTTGTAGACCTATTTTGTAGAATAAATTCCAGACAGTCTAGACTGTTTTCTAGAGCTACGAAAGTATGAGCATGGGTTGAAGTGGTCCCTAGAGGACTTTGTCCAGGGAGGAATTGTGTCTTTTGCCAATAGCCTCAGTGGCTCTTAGTAGTCCCAGCTGGGCCTTGCTCAAGCCTTCTGCTCTGTGTCAGTTCGATGCGGGAATTTAAAAGCTAGAAGTCCTTGTTATCCACAGGAAAGCAGTTTGATAGAGACCCCCAAATTTGGTAGATACAATGGTTTTGAGTCATGTACATTTTAATTTGTCAGTTCTCCTTCTACCCCCAACACCCACAAAGGACTATTATACATATTTAATAACTTTTTATTTAGATAAAATTTTGAACTTACAGAAAAGTTTTAAGAATAGTACATGATTTTCCATTTTCCTATCTACAATCATTGTTTACATTTTGCCCCATTTACTTGATCATTTTTGTTTCTCTATCTTTTCTGAACCACTTGAGAGTAAGTTGCTGGCATCATGCCCCTTTACTCCTAAATAATTCAGTGTTAATTTCTTAAAAACAGGGGCATTCTGCTACATAACCACAGGACAATTACCACTATCAAGAAAGTTAACATTTATACAATACTAATATCAAATCCATGATCCAGATTCAAATTTCAACTGTCACAATAATGTCCTTTATAGCTATTTTTCAGGATCACAATTAGTATTTTGTTGTCAGATCTCCTTAGTTTCTTTAAACTGGAACATTTCCTCAGTGTTTATTTTGCTTTCTTCATGTTGACATTTTTGAAAAGTACTGGCCAGTTATTTGGTAGAATGCCTCTTAATTGGGGCTTGCATGTTGTTTTCTGATGATTAGATTCAGGTTATGTAGGAAAATCACAGAAGTGATTTGATGCCATTCTCAGGAGACACTTGGTATCCACTGGTTGAATAAATTTTGTTACAATATTTGTTATAACAATTGCTTCATTATTATATCTGGTTGCTTAGTTCTATACTGATCATCATATCATGTTATTTAACCTTTCCCTTTCTCACTTTTTGTTTTTTAGCATAGGATATTAAGATTGGGAAAGACCTTTGTTTTCAACATATCCCACCCCCTGAGAATCTCCTTTATTCTGGACAGATCAACTCCTGCTTTGTGTGCCCACAAACAACAGCTGGCACTCAGAAAGTGTTTGCTAAATAAATGAATGAATGGATGAATGAATTCCTCCAGAATTTCAGTAACTGGGCATTCCCTACCACCCCAGAAAGCCCATTGCATTTGGAAGAGCTGATATTTCCAACCAGCTTCTACCCATTTGTTCACTTCTCCCAAGGATCACGTGAAAATAAAAAAATGAATAAATACAAAGAAAGTGAATATGAGAAGATGGAAGGAAGGAAGAAAGGAACAAGGAAAAAGAAGAAGGGAGAGTAACAGAATGATAGCAAGCAAGCAAATTAAAGGTAACTTCAAAATTTCACCAAGACAGCGTTTTATAAAGTTGCTGTCATCACACCTACTTTTTCCTCTATGACACATACACACACTCTGATTGGGGGCAGTGTTATCTTTAAGGGTGAAGCAGTCCATGGAAGGAGACTTGGTGACCAGGAAACTAGGACAAAAAGGGCCAGGGCCCGGGACAGCTAGGGCAGAATTTCTTGTGGCTTCCAAGAGGTTCTGAGGCAAGGTCTGGGTCCAAGGACTGTGCTGGACCTGTCCTCAGCCTCAAAAACACAGCGGGCAGCAGGAGATCCAGCACAACTCTGGGACCATCTCAGCTCTAGTGGAGCCTAGTGACTGAGAACATCAGGTTAGGGAGCAGCCACCATCTGTCTAGGTGTTTATAACATTTGGTGAGCACGAGCTCTGTGCTGGGGATCCGGCAAGAACCAACCACGACGGTCCCAGCCTTCTTTGTTGAAGGTCATCCCACAGATAACAGGGGCCTAGCAGTTAGGAGGAGATTTGGGGAAAAAAGTTCTACATCCCAAAAGGAACATAAAAAAAGAGAGAACACTAGGCAGATTAATTGGGCTTTAGCACTGAGACTTAGTCCCAAGGATGAGGCCATCCTAGATGAAGGGGAGAGGTGCAAGAGAGAGGACCCAGCAGCTGGCACCAGGACCCTGAGTTCTGGGCCCTGCTCAGTACTCACACGGGGCTGTATCTGTGGGAGACAGGGAACAGGCAGGGCTGAGCTCTTCGGAAGGGGAATGTGGGAAGCTGAGGACGGCAGAAACTGGGGAGGTGGAACAAGGAAAGAGGCAGCCATTACATGAGCATCCCTGCAGTTTCATTCTATTGAGGTTTCTTAAATTTCTATTTTTTGGGGTTTAAAAATTATATAGGGGGCGGGTGCATGTTTGTGTGTAGGTTATATAGTACTTTTCTGGACGAGTGTGTGTCATGAGATAGTGATTTCTGTTATACTGTGTTTCTACATTTTCCCCACCCACTTGGGCTTTTTTTTTTTTTTTTTTTTGATGGAACCACTGGTTGTTTTTCATGCACACTGAGCTTGCTAAATAGACTGAGGTTTCCAACCAACCACAGCAATTCTCTGCACTCCATGGATTAGTGGTTGTAAATTCAGTCCTGCTCTTATGCTAGCATCCAGACTCTGTTGAAATTAAAATACTCTGTTTTGGTATATTGACTTTATATTCAATAATCCTTTCTTTGCACATTTCTATTTTGTTCCTGAAGGTACGATGAACTATAGGCCTTTTTACAAGGTTTATATCTGTATCCTGTGTCACCAGCCCCTTCCTTTTTTTTCTCACTGATGTGTCTCTACTACTCTAGGCAGAGGTTTGTAATCCAGGGAGGACAACTTTCTTTTCTCCTGATGGGTCACAGTGAGTAAATGCTTTGCATGGTTTAGAAGTCTGCCTCCTGACGCTTTCTTTTAACCTGCTCCCCTTCTAAAGAAAATGCCCCTTACATCATCCTTACTTCTCTGGATCACAAAAAACTTCCTAGAGATATAATGGTTACGGTACCCTCAGTCTCGACTGTTCTTGAAAATTTTATAGCTTCCATCCTCTACTAAAACTTATAACCTTTATCTTCTACGCAGGCATTGCTTCTCTGTGAGCAGAGGTGAAGTCTGGTTTCACTGTCTGTTGCTGGAGGTGGAAAGAGTGAGCCATCTTTCCATGGGTGGGGTGGAGAGGGAGAATAGTGAGGGGCTCCAATCCGTGCTACAGCTGTTTTTCCCCTAGGTTCCAGGAGTATCTGTAGTCAAATCCATTTTGTCAATTTAAAGATTAATTTTCTTTCAAAAATTCTCATCTTCTACTTGAGAAATTAATATTCCTCCCATTAACATAATATTGGTCTTAATTCCAGTAAACACGTAATCATGGCCTTATGTTAACAGATTTTGCTCTTCTCTTGCTCTGAAACATGTTCAAATCTTCTTACATTAACTAACAATGAATGGTACAAACATAAATCACATTTCTTTAATCACTATGTTCTCTTTCTCTCTTTCTCTCTCTCTCTCTCTCTCTCTCTCTCTCTCTCTCTTTCTTTCTTTTTAATAATGAGAATTTATTAGCTTACAGTTGTGGCCAGGAAAATGTCCAAATCAAGGAATCCCCAAGGTGATAATTTCTTCTGGAAGACTGGTTGTCAGAGATACTTGGCTCCTTTGCCACATGGTTAGGCACAAGGAGGTATCTACTGGTCTTCCACTTCTCTTCTTTTTTTTTAATTAAAAAAAATTTTTTTTTTTTATTTTTCAAAAGATACTTAGATTACATAAATGGCCATGTTCATTTTCACTGACCAGAGTGAAAAATGTTTCAGTCCACCTTACACCAAATGTAATAATATACAACATAACAGTTACATTATGACTTCAGTTTCCTCTGACCCCAATTCATTTGCTATTACTTTAATAATCCCTAATCTGTGGGGGCTGGGTCCCCCACCATTCCTCTTTTTCTGTTATTTGAAGATGCTATTCTGTTCTTCCAAGTTTTCACTTTCCAGACTTAGCATTCTCACTCAACCTTTCCTCAGATGGTTTCCAGACTCTTTATCATCCTGGCAATCCTCTCTCTCTGAATTCCAATAAATCAGTGACCCGTGTGAAATGTGGCAAAAGAACACTACACATGTATTTAATCATTGGGACTAAATGCTTCCTTTGATGTGAATACTTTCCCTCCTCTGATGCAACCAAGGTGAAGCAGCTTTTTTGGGCAGTTATGCTATGCTTTTTGACTCATCGAATTTATACCTATTGGAAATCATAAGTTATTCTCACATGAACTTCTATTATTAAATCCAGGTATTTGCATAATTGCATAAAAACCTATGCAATTGCAAATTTGAAGTAGATTTACCAAGGCTAATTTTGGAAACTTAATTGATGCATATTTAGCATCTTTATTTTAACTGTCAAAGATATTAAGAATCCTGTTTCTGATACAAAGTTATTAGCAATAAATCTTGATTTAGTTTCATGCAAAATATTGTACTACTATTCTTACCATATCTTCATTCAAAGATATTTTAATGATGATTAAAACATTAAAAGTAACACAGGGCTCAGTAGAGATTCCTGAGCATGATAATAGGAATTTACTTTTAGGTTGAAAAAATGTATTTTAAAGCTCTCTTTAGTTATGCATCAACCTCTTGCTCAACAAGCTTTGAATAATCTGATTCTGATAACGTTCTATCTAGGGGTCACAACCTGTCAGCTCACAAGCTGAATTCAGAAGATAGCTTTGGTTTAGCATGCATAATATGCTTTAAAATTATATGAATGTCCTCAAGTAAGTCATACATTCTCCATTTAGCTATAATTCATATATTTTACTCTTAGACTAGTTTAATAATATATGTTATCTAAATTGATTACACGTTTGAATTTGCCAACCCTATCTGAATCATTCCACTTAGGATGCAGAAATCTTCAAGAGAATGTAACTACCATCCTAATAGTAGGAAAAAAGACAAAATTGTAAATCTTCTGGATCCATGACACAGCCAAGGTTATAAGGCAACCAAATAAACAGAATTCAAAAGAGTGGCATGCCTTTCTGAGGAGAGATGGGACACATGAGTTGCTTCATCTTTCTCAAAGAAAGGAGGAGGAGGCAGCTGCCATAAAAATGGGTAAAAAGAACACAGTTAGTGAGAGAGTTTAGATTCCTCAGGGACCCCAGACTCAAGGAGAGTAGGCACTCATTCTCAAGCCCTTTTCCATGAGCCTCCACTGTGTGTTCACAAGAAAGATTGGGGACAAGACAAGAGACCAGAAGGATTCCCCCTTGGTGTCACCCTTTTCTCTCAGAGTCTTCTCTATATAAAGCAAAAGTTACCTGTCCCTGGGGGAGAGGGAGGGAACCTTTTCTGGCTCAGGAGCCTGCACTAATATGAAGCAGAGGTCTCCTACCATTGGGGAAGGTGTAGGAAATTTTCTGCTACCCACGACCCCTCACAGATACAAGGCAGAGTTTGACTGCCATGGTGGGGGAGGGGGCAGTGGAGAGGAGTGCTGAGAAAGCCCATTCCCAAGGCCTAGGCATAAGAGTTTTTCCTAAGTTTGAGGCTGTGCTGGAGGACTGAGAACCTCTTCCACTGCTTCACAATGACCCTACCAGCAAATAACAAGCAACAGCAGACTACATCAAGGGGCAAGATGCAGACCTTTGAGGTGCAAACTTGTTTAATTTTGAGGAGGTCCCATTTATCTGTTTTTTCTTTTGTTATGTGTGCTTTGGGTGTAAGGTCCAAGAAACCACCACCAACCACAAGATCTTTAAGATGCTTCCTTACATTTTCTTCTAGTAGTTTTATGGTCCTGGCTTTTATATTTAGGTCCTTGATCCATTTTGAGTTGATTCTTGTGCAGGGAGTGAGATAGGGGTCTTCTTTCATTCTTTTGGTTATGGATATCCAGTTCTCCCAGCACCATTTGTTGAAGAGACTGTTTTGTCCTGTTAACATGGACTTGGTAGGTTTGTCGAAAACCAGTTGGCCATAGAGGAGAGGGTTTATTTCTGGACTCTCAATTCTATTCCACCAATTGATGAATCTATGCCAATACCATGCTGTTTCGACTACTATAGCTTTATAATGTGTTTCAAGGTCAGGCAGTGAAAGTCCTCTCACGTTGCTCTTCTTTTTTAGAATGCTTTTGGCTATTTGTGTGGACTTTGTCTTCCAAATGAATTTGGTAATTGCCTTTTAATTTCTGTAAAGTAGGCTGTTGGAATTTTGATTAGTATTGCATTGAATCTATAAATCAGTTTGGGTAGGATTGACATCTTCATGATATTTAGTCTTCCAATCTATGAACACAGAATGTCTTTCCATTTGTTTAGGTCTTCATTGATTTCTTTTAGCATTGTTTTGTAGTTTTCTGCATATAGGTCCTATACTTCCTTGGTTAAATTGATTCCTAGGAATTTGAGTTTTTTTGTTGCTATTGTAAATGGAATTTTCTCCCTGATTTCCTCCTCAGAGTGTTCAATACTAGTGTACAGAAACATTATTGATTTTTGCATGTTGATCATTTATCCTGCCACTTTGCTGAACTCATTTATTAGCTCATGTAGCTTTCTTGTAGACATTTCAGAATTTTCTAAATATGAGATTGTGTCATCTGTGAATAGTGAGAGTTTTATTTCTTTTTTTCCTATTTGGATGTCTTTTTTTCTTGTCTAATTGCTTTAGCTAGAACTTCTAGCACAATGTTGAATAACAGTGGTGACAGCAGCATCCTTGTCTTGCTCCCGATCTTAGAGAGGAAGCTTTCAACTTTCCCTATTGAATATGATGTTGGCTGTGGGTTTTTAATATATGCCCTTTATCATGTTGAGGAATTTTTCTTTTATTCCTATTTTTTGAAGTGTTTTTATCAAGAAAGGGTGCTGGATTTTGTCAAATGCCTTTTCTTCATCAATTGAGATGATCATGTGTTTTTTTTCCCCTTCAATTTATTAATGTGGTGTATTACATTGATTGATTTTTCTTATGTTGACCCACCCTTGCATACCAGGAATAAATCCCACTTAGTCATGATGTATAAGTCTTTTGATATGCTGTTGGATTCTATTTGCAAGTATTTTGTTGAGAATTTTTGCATCTATGTTCATTAAAGAGATTGGTCTGTAATTTTCTTTTCTTGTAGCATCTCTGTCTGGCTTTGGTATTAGGGTGATGTTGGCTTCATAAAATGTGTTGGGTAATTTTTCCCCCTCTTCAATTGTTTGGAAGAGTTTAAACAGGATTGGTGTTAATTGTTCTCAAAAGCCTTGGTAGAATTCACCTGTGAAGCCACCTGGTCCTAGACTTACCTTTTTTGGGAGATTTTTGATGACTGATTCAGACAGATGTGATTCATTTGTTAAGTTCTTATATTTCTTATAGCATTGGTGTAGGCTGTTTGTGCCTTTATACGACCTACAAAGGCAGAATCTTTTTTAGGAACTTTCTTAGTTTTTGTTTGTTTATGAATATTTTAAACTCACCACTTTTTTTTTTTTTTTTAGGAGGTGCTGGGGTATGAACCCAGGACCTCGTACATGGGAAGCAGGTACCCAACCACTTGAGCTACATCCACTCTCTCATCTTCACATTTGAAGGATAATTTTGCCAGATAAAGAATTCTTAGCCAGCAGTTTTTCTCTTTTAGTATCCTATTTGTATCATACCACTGTTTTCTCACCTCCATGGTTTCTGATGAGAAATTTGCATTTAGTCTTATTGGGTGTCCCTTGTATGTGATGGTTTGCTTCTCCCTTGCTGCTTTCATAATTTTCTCTTTATCTTTGACATTTGACATTCTGAGTAGTACGTGTCTTGGAGTAGGTCTATTAGCTTTTATTCTGATTGGTGTACGCTGTGCTTCTTGGACATGTAAGTTCATTTCTTTCATGACTATTGGGAAATTTTCATCCATATTTCCTCAAATAGTCTTTCTGCCCCTTGTCCCTTCTCTTCTCCCTCTGGAACCCGCATGACATGTATGTTGTTGTGTTTTGTGTTTTCATTCAACTTCCTGAGCCACTGCTCAATTTTTCCCATTCTTTTCTCTCTCTGTTCTTTTCTTTCTTCAATTTCAGCTGTTCTGTCTTCTGTATCACTTATTCTTTCTTCTTTCATTTTGAGCCTGCTTTTGTATGCCTCTAGTGCATTTTTTAAAAATCTCACCTATCATGTCTTTCATTCCCATGAGCTCTGTTACTTTTCAAGTTTTCAAATTCTTCTTTGTGCTCACTCAGTGTCTTCTTGATGCCCTTTATTTCTTTGCCATATTGTCTTTCAACTAATTGTTTTGATCTTGGAAATTTGTATCAATCTCATTGATTAGTTGTCTCAAATCCTGTATCTCATCTGGGTATTTGATATATTCCTTTTCTTGTGCCATTTATTCCATTTTCTTAGTATGGCTTGTACTATTTACTGATGTCTAGGCATCTGATTATGATGGTGAGTTTACTCTGTTGCTCAATTTCTGCCTTTCGTAGGAATTTAGTGGTGGGAGACTGTGTTATTGCCATTCTTTGATTCTAGGTTCAACCTGTTCTAGGTCTTTAGGATTATTCCTGTTAGTTGCTCAAGTCTGGGCCCTGGACCCAGAATTGGGTTTCAGACCTGCTTCCAAGGACCTTGGGGAGGGAGGCTGTAAAGGCTGGGAAAAGCCTCTCTTATTTACTTTTAATCCCCTCACATGCACTTCCTCTGTCTGCCAGCAGATGGTGGTCTTTGGCAGCCCTCCCAGTTCAAAGCTGGTCAGAGTGTGTTCACTGCAGCAGGGACTGGATCAATGTGATAGCGGTTCCTGTCTGGAGGCTAAGAGTCTCGCAAAGCAAACTTTCTCAGAGGCAGTTCTCCAACCTTTGCTGGCAGTCCCTTCCCTTTTCCTGACACTTCAGAGTGTCAGATCTCTTTAGTCCCCTACTGGCTCCCAGGCAAACAATGGCCCCCACTGGGCCTGGCAGGGCTCCTGGGACACAGCAGACCAAATTTGTGGGTCAAAAGCTGAGTCAGCCTCAGGCTGTGTCCATCCCTCTTTGTTCCTGGTGAGGTAGATGCCTGGTGCCCCCTTTGCCTGTAGCTGTAGTCCCGAGCTTGGAGAATCCAATGCTTTCTGCTCGTAGGGTGGGGGAGGGGTGCCGGCAGCCTGGCTGCAGTCAACTCAAGGTCTTAATGTCGAGGCTCCTTTCCTGTGCCTCTCTCTCTTCTGGGCAGTGTCCAGCCGACCCCTGGTGTCCTACACCCTAGATCTTTTTTTTCCAGGCACTTTCTGCCTGTCCTCTAGTTATTTTTCTGTGAGAGGAGAGCGTCCTGTGTCTTTCTAATCCACCATCTTCCTGGAAGGCCTTTGATTTGTGCTTCTGATGGCTAGGATGACTCTGTGCTGACACTTACTCTCTTTAGTTGTAGTTTTCAGCTGGGTCTACCCACTCATTTTTCCGAATAAGCCAAGGTTTATGGGATTATGATCATGGGAAAATCATTTTATGAGGCTGATTCAACATACAGTTCTTTTTTGTTTTGTTTTGTTTTTTTTGTTTGTTTTTTTTTGTTTTGTTTTTGTTTTTACCGGGAGGTCCCGGGGATCGAACCCGGGTCCCTCCATATGGGAGACGGACGCCCAACCAGTTGAGCCACATCCGACCCCCAACATACAGTTCTGATCAAACAAATACTTAAGTAGCATTCTCAAATGTAAACGTCATGAGGGCAGACCATGATCTTTTATTCACTTCCCTATCACCTATGCTTATATTAGTTCCTGGAGCCCAGTCAGGCTCTCAACACATTTTTATTGAAAACCTTTTTTTGCATGTGTGGATGAATCTATGCCTGCCAAATACTCGGATAATCATTTTCTAATATAATCTTTTTTTAAAATTTATTTTAAAAATTTTCTAGTATATTCTTACTTAATCCTCCCAATAATTTCTGTGAAGTATTATAAGCCCATTTTGATGATGGGAAAATTGATGCTCAGACAGGTAAGGTGCCTTGTCCAGCATTTCTCATTTCTCAGTTGACAACGTGAATGAAGTGTTCAAAGCAGGTCTTCTGACTCCCAGCCACCTGCTATTGCACTGAACACACGATATTAGAAAGGGCAGGTGACCCTCTAACTCAGCATCATCACCACCCCCAGCAGCTACCATTTATGAAATGCTTTCTATATGCCAGAGACCATGCTTAGTACTGTGCATGTTTTATCTCATTTAATTCCCCAATCAGCTGTTTGGTAATAGTATTATCATTATCTAGTATTATTGATAAGTTTGAGATTTAAAGTAACTAAAGTAACTTTCAGATTTCTTACCTAATTTCTATTATCTCCTGTTGTCCAGATCCTTTGTAGGGGTGGGGGGAGCAGGGAAGTGTTTGGTCCTTTTGCCCTTACTCTCCTGGCTTGTGTTATGAACCCCCCTGAACTCTGCATCTTACTTTCCTGGAGTGGTGGTACAGGCCTGTTTCTTTCCCACCTGGCAGATAAGATACAATTATCCTATATTTGATTGTTGTTCATAGGATATTGTAGTACCTAGTGGATCCTTTCTGACTTAGCCTACTTCCTTGAACTTGTCAGGGTGAGTCAAGTTCACAGACTCTGATGTGCAGGGTTTGGGATTCTCTGCTCTTGTCTAGATGAATGCTAGACATAGCCCTATGGTCTTGATGTTTATCTTCTCCATGGTAAAGGCGTAGTGTTTGAGATAGGCAGATCTGGGCTTCAATCTTGACCTTCCTGATTCTAGTCTAATGACCTTGAGCATATTACTGAAGCTCTCTGAGTCTCAGTTTACATTTTTGGAAAATGGAGTTAATATTATCCATCTTAAATATAGTCATTTGTAGGATAAATGAACAAAGTTTGAAATGTGTTTCCAACAGTGTCTAGGATATAGGGAATGCTCAATAAATGGCAATTATCATCATTGCTTTATTATTATGAGTATTATGGTTTCGAAGGAGGTTGGCTAGACCCAAATTGGCATTTTTATTGTTTTTAGCGCCATCAGCTAATCATTTTTTAAAAAAGATTATGCCTGCCCCCCAAGATGGCTCCCTTGTCTGTTTGCTTGTTGTTTTTTGCTCGTTGTTTGTGCTCATTGTCTATTTTTTTTTTTTTTTCTTTTCTCTTTAGGAGGCACTGGGAACCGAACCTGGGACCTCCCATGCGGGAGGTGGGTGCTCAACTGCTTGAGCCACATCAGCTCCCAGGCTAATCATTATATCAAACCAATCACAGCTATCTTCAACAGTTTTCCAACAAATGGACCTCACTTTTCATATATCCATGTTTTCTGTTGTGTTCTGTCTTCAGGTGATTGCTCAGCAAAGACCTGGGGCAGTTGGAGGGATAAGAGATTTATGTACCAGATGAAGGGTCTTTATGGTTCTTTTCAATTTGAAAATCTCTTAATTCCTTTAGGTTGCAACTGCTCAATATTTTCTTATTGATCATGCTTCCTTTTCTTTTTTTTTTTTTAAAGCACCCATGGGTGTTGTAAGGATTTTATTATGGAAGAAAATATCTGTAAGATGTTTTTGTACATTTTACGAATAGATGCTTTGAAAATCAAGGTATGTTTAATTGTAAAAATGTTAATTAAAAGAAACCATGTTATTGTTCAAATGTAGAGAGCAGTAGGGGTATTTTAGCTGAAATGTAACATAGATTTTCTGGACTTGATATACAGTTTCTTGGTTCATTAACAGTATTTTCTTTTAATGTTTAAAAATGCTTTTAAATATTATTTCAGGCTTGAAGATCTTTGGGTAAAACCCTAATTGCTGTCAAGGAAAATATAATTTTCTGGCCAACTTAATATAACCACACAGTTCCACATTCATGTAAGTTGTACACAAAAGCAGAACTGTACTGTAGTATTGAGAAGGAAAGTTTCAGTCAGTCTGGTGCCTCTGGATTTTGACTGTAGTTCCATAAACATTGACATTTTGTGACTAATGGTCGGAAAGCAGCTACTTGCACTGCAAGTCCAGCTTCAGTATTGTCCACATGCTGGCCTAGCAGAACTTACTGTGTTCTTTCAGTGATTTGAGTTGAGAGGCCCCTGAGCCAGCAGGCCCAGAGAAGGTGACAACCATGTAAGCATGTGGACTTCTCTACTGGCTCACTCATGCGTGACCTTTCTTAAATTAAACAGGGGCTAGTCTACAGCTAGGCGTGAATCTTAAAAGGCAGTTATCTATGGAAAAGGTGATACATTGATTTTTCACAGGCCTGATTGCAGAGTATTTCCCAATTGGAGATTTTCAATTAGGGAATGGTTTGGAGAGGCTGGTGCAAGGTTACTCTTTACCTAAAAGTAAGGGGTGGTGGTGTAAGGGAGGGCAAAGAAAAGGGAAGTGAGAGACATTGAAGGGCAACAAACCTATATTCAGATTTCACCCTCATTTTGTCCATTGCATGACGAAGAGATTTTATTCTCAGATTTAGGTTAAGAGAACTAGATTTTTAGGAAACAAAGAGATACACAAATTAGTATACTTTAATATTCTGTGTATTACATGTAGGAAGTTCCTATTTTAAAGGTTGGTGTTTAAAAAGAAGGAAGTGAATTATAGTTTACTAAAAAGTGGTTGCAATGTCTCACAACAATGCCAGGTGTTGGTGGTGGGGTGATGTTTGGGAGCCCTGAATGACGTTATGCATGCTTGCTTTGTAAATTAACAACTTTTACTATACACTTATTGTTTATGTATGTTCATGTATAAATGATAAAAAAAAAAATAATAGGGTGGGTTGGGGGAAAAATACACCAAATGTAAGATATTTTGGTTAGTAGTAATATTTTGAGGATGCTCTTTCATCAATAGTTAAAAATGTTTCATAACAATGCAAGATATTGGTGGAAGGGTGAGGTTTGAGAGCCCTGTATGATGTTATGTATGTTTGCTTTGTAAGTTCACAACTATTCCTATACACTTATTGTTTATGTATTTTTATGTATGAGTGATATACTTCAGTAAATTTTTAAAAAAGTGGTTGCAAACTGTATGTTTTTATAAGTTCTAGATCTAGAAGTATGTAATAGTGTACATAAAAATATCTAAGCCAGTCAAGAACTCTTTTCATGCATGTACTAAATACATACTTTCCCCCTCATGTACTCAATATGCACTCAGCAATTAAAAATTCTCGTTATACAATTTAATCCTCACAATAACCCATAGAGTAGGTAGAACAGTTATTCTTAGCCCCGTTTTCCAGCTGAGGTAACTTAGGGCCAAATAATCATAAATCATAGAATTTTAAGGTTTGAAGGAACATCACGTCTAACAATCCAGGAATTTCCTTTTCTTTGTTCCTGTCAAGAGGTGTTATCTCCATGTTTAAACATATGCTGTGATAAGAAGCTTACTCCAGCAGCCCTTTTCAAATTTGAATTTTTCTCTTAGATTTTGCACTGCTGAATCAAACTTTTTCTCCCTGTTCTTTTAACAGTTTGTTCATAACTCTACCCTTAGGATAATGTCTTTTTCCTTTTCACATGCAAGTCCTTTGCATGTCTGTATGTGGACGTTATATATACCTTCTCTGCTCCAAATCAAATGGTACTCATTTCTTCATCCATTGATCATATATCTTATTTTAAGTCCCTTCCTTTTTTTTCCCAGTCATTCTCCTTTAGACACAGTCTGTGGGCTGGAAAATGGAGCCATGAAATGAGAGGATATAGACAGCCGTTCTGATTAAGGGACACGTGCATTTGAGTTTTCTAAAGGGGAAGGGTGGGTTAGGCGAGATGATGGCATGAGGACAGGTCAAAGAGAGGAATAGGTCTCCTCTCCTAATTTTGGCCCTATTTGGTTATAATGACTGGGGTACAAGGTAGAAGACATGGAGAGAGATACTGAAAATAAGCTCCAATTAGGCTTAGAAAAGTGAAGGTGAGGGTGAGGGCGATTTATAGGTCATGCCCTTTCAGGAAGGAGTAAGCTTTCCAAATCACACCTTCCAAAGACATGTCCAGTAAAAGACTGGCCAGTGGTGCACTATGGAAATAAACCAGAGAGTATCAAATGTCACCACCAAATGGGGGACACCCAGGCCCTTTATTTTAGTGCAGATACCCATCTTCTTACTTACAGTTTGCAGTTCATTTACAGTTGAGGCAAGAAAAAAGGCATTTTCGTCATTCCCTTTGAAAGTCCAGATTTATGTGTACCAGGATAGCAGATTCAGGAAAGCTTCTTTGGTAGGTAAATTAACTATACTGTGGGGTGGTCTCTCATGAAAGAGCTTGGCAACCTAGAGGCTTACGAATATGGATACTGAACAAACTTTGTAGAATATGTAGGGCCAATTCTAGAGCTTGAATATTTAAATACCTCGTTTATCTTGTCATGATCTTATTTAGCTTCTAAGAGTAATATTTGTTTGATTTTAGTATGAAGGAAATAAATTATGCTGTTTAAAATTGTAAGCTATGTGTACACCAGACTTAAATCATGACTTTGAAGCTTTCTAGCTGTAACATTTACAAACCCAGTTCAGCTTGTGGAAAACCATGTACATATTTTGGTTTGGTTCAGAACCTTCTTTTCATCTGACAGGTCACTGAGTGAAAAAAAAAAACCCAAAAAACCACTGTAAATATTTTTGAAGCACAGGTTTACTTTTCTTTCTTGCAAAATTAAAATTGAATTATCTGATTTTGTCCAAGGGATCTAGTTTGCTCTAGACCTGGGTCTCCCTATTACTGAAAAATACTTTTTAAAGACTGATTCCTAACATGTGACTTTGTGATCCCCAGATCCCCAGGAAGTCTTATCAGAAACTGAAGGATGACTGAAAAGGGGTTTTTATTCTAAACAGTTTTTCTAGCAGTATGGTTGGGCCTCATCTTTTCTATACTGTTGAAACTCTGACTGGTTTACACCCATCCCTGTCCACTCCTAGTCCTCCTTTTGCAAAAACGATTCTCCAAGCTTCTTACCTGTAGTGGATAAAGGAATATTCAGGTGTTGAAAATTGATTTCTAGTGCTGGATTCACTTTTATCTTTCTTGTGACTTTAAACTTGTTGACTTTCAGTTTCCATGTATCTTTATTTTTAAATAAATCAATTTTATTGATGCATATTAATAAGGCATGTAATTCATCCAAAGTGTACAATCAATGGTATTTGGTATAATCACATAGTTGAGCATTCATCACTTTAATCATTATTAGAGTATTTTCATTATTTCAATACTACTGCTACTAATAAACAAAAAATAGATAAGTGAACAAACAAGAAAAATTTTCACCTCTCAGTCTCTCTCTCTTTCTCCTGCTGTACATAGCTGATATTTCTGGCTATTCTTGCACAATTATTTATTTATTTATTAAGCAGTTTTATTAAGATATAGTCACATACCATATGATCTATCCAAAGTGTATAATCAACGGCTTTTAGTATAATCACAATGTTGTGCATTCATCGCCACAAAAAATTTTAGAACAATTTCATTACTCCAAAAAGAAAACTCCACACCACTTAGCAGTCTTACCCAGACCCACATAACCACTAATCTAATTTCATCTTTATAAATTGATTTATATTTACATTTTGTATAAATGGAATGATACAATATGCAGTGCATTGTGTCTGGTTTCTTTCACTTACCATAATTTTTTTTGGTCTAACCTTAACATCTTGTAGCATTAATATACATTTGTTCAGTTTCAAAGAAAGACAGTATTCTATGTGCAATTTTACCCATATTCATATTTCACATGTGATTTGTGGGTGTGTGTGTCGGGGGTGTGTGCTGGGGATTGAACTGGGACCTTGTAAGTGGGAAGCCAGTGCTCAACCACAGTCATATCGGCTCCCCTGAGTTGGTTTGTTCATTTGTTTGCTTGTTGTTTGTCTTTGTTTTTAGGAGGCACTGAGAACCGAACCCTGGTCCTCCCATGTGGGAAGCAGGTGCCCAATCGCTTGAGCTACATCTGCTCCCCCACATGTAATTTTACTATGCTATACAGTCCCATGTTACATTTTTCAGCTTTCCCTTAAACCACTTTACTATCCACGTAATAGTACTGCTTGTTACAAACATTATGTTGGCTTTCACCTTTTCTATTCATTTCCAAAGAGTTACATACATCCTTTTTGCCAATTCTGCACAAGTTAATCCTTAGCTTTCCATTCTCTAACCTCATTCTATTTTCTGGTGACCCATATTCAAGTTATTAACTCTGTGAAATTACACAATATATTTGGTTCATAGTAGTGCAATCATACAGCAGTTGTCCTTTTGTGTCTGGTTTGCTCACTCAACATAATGTCCTCCAGGTTCATCATGTTGTCATATGCTTTATGACTTCATTTCTTCTTTCAGCTGCATAATATTCTATCATGTTGTGTCTGTTTTATGTAATTATGAATTCCAAAAATATAATTGAATCATGCTTGTAAACTGATCTGTTAATCTGGGCATGATTAGGTTAGGATTAGGGCATTGAGCCCCACCCCTTGGTGGGTGGGGAATTGAATATAAAAGGCAAGGCAAAAGAAAGTTGAAGCAGTCTTTTGAGAAGCAGTTTTGATGTTGGAAAGAAGGCCCCAGGAAAAGAGAAGCAAGCCGTTCGCCTGATCGTCTACAGCTGACCTTGTGGAGGAAACAGGAGCTAAGCCCAGAGAGAAACGCAGCCCTGGGAAGAGAGGAAACCCAGAAGCCTGAACCCTGGCAAATGCCGGCAGCTGTCTTGCTCTAACACGTGGCAATGGACTGTGGTGAGAGAAGAAACTTAACGCTTTATGGCCTGGTATCTGTGGACTTCTACCCCAAATAAATACCCTTTATAAAGACCAACCCAGTTTTGGTATTTCACATTAGCACCCCTTTGGCTGACTAATACACATGTGAATACACCAGTGTTTGTTTATCCATTTATTGGCTGATGGACACCTGGTTTGTTTCCAACTTTTGGCAATTGTAAATAACGCCGCTTTGAACATCAGTGAGCAGATGTCTGTTTGTGTCACTGCTCTCAGTTCTTCTGGGTATATACCCAGTAGTGTAATGCTGGGTCACATGGAAAATCTATATTCAATTTCTTTAAGAACAGCCAAATAGTCCTCCAAAGTGGCTCTACCATTCTGCATTCCCATCAACAGTGAATACACGTCCCTATCTCTCCACATTCTCGTCAACACTTGTAGTTCTCTATCTTTTTAATAGTGGCAATTCTAATAGGTGTGAAATGGTATTTCCTTGTAGCTTTGATTTGCATTTCTGTAATTGCTAGTGATGTTGAACATTTTTTTCATGTTTTTTTTTCCAATTGTATTTCTTCTTTGGACAAATGTCTATTCAACGCTTTTGCCCATTTTTTAATTGGGTCATTTGTCTTTTTATTGTTGAGTTGTAGCATCTCTTTATATATCATGGATATTAAACCCTTATTGGAAATGTGATTTCCAAATATTTTCTGCCATTGAGTTGGCTGCTTTTCATCCTTTTGACAAAGGCCTTTGAGGTGCAAAGATATTTAATTTTGAGGAGGTCCCATTTATCTATTTTTCCTTTTGTTGCTCATGTTTTGGATGTAAGGTCTGAGAATCCACCATCTACCTCAAGATCTTGAAGATGTTTCCCTAAATTTTCTTCTAGTAGTTTTATGATCCTGGCTTTTATATTTAGGTCTTTTATCCATTTTGACTTGATTCTTGAATAGGGTGTAAGATAGGGGTCCTCTTTCATTCTTTTGGTTATAAATATCCAGTTCTTCCAGCACCATTTGTTGAGAGACTGTTTTGTCCTGTGAACATGGCCTTGGTAGGTTTGTTAAAAACCAATTGGCCCTGAGGTGAGGGTTTATTTCTGGACTCTCAATTCTATTCCACTGATTGATATGTCTATCTTTATGCCAATACCATGCTGTTTTGACCACTGTAGCTTTGAAATATGTTTCAAATTCAGGCAGTGAAAGTCCTCCCACATCGCTCTTCTTTTTTAGAATGCTTTTGGCTATTTGGGTGCATTTTGCCTTCCAAATGAATTTGGTAGTTGCCTTTTCTATTTCTGTAAAGTAAGCTGCTGGAATTTTGATTGCTATTGCATTGAATCTATATATCAATTTGGGAGGATTGACATCTTCATGATATTTAGTCTTCCTATCCATGAACACAGAATATCTTTCCATTTGTTTAGGTCTTTTAGCATTGTTTTGTAGTTTTCTGCATATAGGTCCTGTACTTCTTTGGTTAAATTGATTCCTAGGTATTTGAGTCTTTTTGTTCCTATTGTAAATGGAATTTTTTCCTGATTTCCTCCTCAGGTTGTTCAATACCAATGTAGAGAAACATTACTGATTTTTGTGTGTTGATCTTATATCCTGCCACTTTGCTGAACTCTATTAGCTCAAGTATCTTTGTCACAGACATTTCAGAAATTTCTAAATATAGGATCATGTCATCCACAAATAGTGAGAGTTTTACTTCCTTTTTCCTATTTGGATGCTTTTTTTTTTCTTGTCTAATTGCTCTAGCTAGAAGTTCTAATACTATTGAATAACAGTGGCAACAGTGGGCATCCTTGTCTTGTTCCTGATCTTAGAGAAAAAGTTTTCAACCTTTCCCTATTGAATATGATGTTGTCTGTGGGTTTTTCATACATGTCCTTTATCTTATTGAGGAATTTTCCTTCTCTTCCTATCTTTTCAAGTGTTTTTTTTATCAAGAAAGAATGCTGGATTTTGTCAAATGCCTTTTCTGCATCGATTGAGATGATCATGTATTTTTTTTTTCCTTCAGTGTGTTAATGTGATGTATTATGTTAATTGATTTTCTTATGTTGAACCACCCTTGTTTACCAGGAATAAATTCCACTTGGTCATGATATTATGTCTTTTGATATGCTGTGGGATTCTCTTTGCAAATATTTTGTTGGGAAGTTTTGCATCATTTTTCATTAGAGAGCTTTGTCTTTAATTTTCTTTTCTAGTAGTGTCTGTTTCTGGGTTTGGTATTAGGATGATGTTGGCTTCATAAAATATGTTGGGTAATTTTCCTTCCTCTTCAATATTTTGGAAGAGTTTAAACAAGATTGGTATTAATTCTTCTTGAAATGCTTGGTAGAATTCACCTGTGAATCCATCTGGTACTAGACTTTTCTTTGTTGGGAGATTATTAATTAATTAATTAAGAAACTTTAGATTAATTCAATCTCTTTAAATGTGATTGATTCGTTAACTTCTTGTATTTCTTGTAGCATCAGCATAGGTTGTTTGAGCATTTCTTGAAATTTGTCCATTTCATCTTTTGTCTAGTTTGTTGGCAAACAGTTTCTCATAATACCTTTTTTTTTTTTTTAAGATTTATTTATTCCCCCTTGCTGCTTATGCTCGCTTTGCTTTTTTTTTTTTCTTTTTCTTTTTCTGTGTCTGCTTGTCTCCTTCTGTTGCGTCATCTTGGTGCGCCAGCTCACCGCGCCATGCAGGCTGGCTTGCCTTCACCAGGAGGCCCTGGGAATCGAACCCCAGGGCCTTTCATATGGTAAACGGGAGCCCAACCAATTGAGCTGCAGACGCTTCCCTCTCGTAATATCCTCTTATTATCTTTTTTATTTCTTTGGAATCAGTTGTAACTTCATCTCTTTCATTTCTGATTTTATTTATGTGCATCTTCTTTTTTTCGTTGTTAGTCTAGCTAGGGGTTTTTCAATTTTATTGCTCTTCTCAAAGAACAAGCTTTTAGTTTTGTTGATTTTTCGCGCTTTTTTTGTATTCAATTTCATTTATTTCTGCTCTAATCATTATTTCTTTCTTTCTACTTGCTTTGGTGATGGTTTGCTATTCTTTTTCTAGTTTCTGCAGTTACTCATGTAGATCTTTGATTTAAGCTCTTTTTTTTTTAATATAGGCATTTAGGGCTATCAATTTCCCTCTCAAGACTGCCTTCACTGTATCCCATAAGTTTTGATAAGTTGTGTTCTCACTTTCATTCATCTCAATATATTTACTAATTTCCCTTACAATTTTTCCTTTGACCCTTTGATTATTTAGGAGTGTGTTGTTCAGCCTCTACACATTTTCGAATTTACCTCTTTTCCACCTATTATTGATTTCTAGTTTCATTCCATTATGATCTGAAAAGATGTTTTGTATAATTTCAATCTTTTTATATTTATTGAGACCTGCCTTGTGACCTAACATGTGGTCTATCCTGGAGAAAGATCCATGAGCACTTGAGAAGAATGTAAAATCTGCTGGTTTGGAATGCAATGTTCTGTTTATCTGTTAGGTCTAGCTCGTTTATCTTATTGTTCTAGTTCCCTATTTCTTTGTTGATTTTCTGTCTAGTTGTTCTATCTAATGATGTGAGTTGTGTGTTGAAGTCTCCAACTATTATTGTAGAGATGTCTATTTCTCCCTTCAGTTCTCCCTCCCCCAAGATGGCTCCCTAGTTTGTCTGCTCATTGTTTCCGCTAGCTGTTTGTGCTTGTCTGCTCACCGTGTCTGCTCATTTGTCTGTTTGTCTTCTTTAGGAGGCACCAGGAACCAAACCTGGGACCTCCCATGTGGGAGGTGGGCACCCAACCACTTGAACCACATCTGCTCCTTGCTCGTTGTGTCTGCTCATTTTGTCTGCCCTTTACTTCGACTCATTGCATCTGTTCATTGCGTCAGCTTGTTGTGTCTGCTCATCTTCTTTAGAAGGTACCGGGAACCAAACCCCAGACCTCCCATGTGGGAGGAAGGTGCCCAACTACTTCAGCCACATCCACTCCCTCTCCCTTCAGTTTTGCCAGAGTTTTCTCCATGTGTTTTGGGGCACCCTTGTTAGGTGCATAGGCATTTATGACTGTTACTTCTTCCTGGTGGATTGTCCCTTTTATTAATATATAATGGCCTTCCGTATCATGCAACTTTTTTGCATTTAAAGCTTGTTTTGTCTGATATTAGCATAACTCCACCTAGTCTTTTTTGGCTACTGTTTGTTTGGAGTATTTTTTCTCCCAAACTTTCATTTTCAGCCAGTTTGTACACTTGGGTCTAAGGTGAATCTCTTGTAGACAGCATATGGATGGCTCATGATTTTTGAACCATTCTGTCAGCTTATATCTTTTTTTTCAGGAAGTACTAGGGAGTGAACTCAAGACCTCATACTTGGGAGGCAGGAGCTCAACCACTGAGCTAGATACACTCCCCAGTCTATATATTTATTTATTTTTTTAAACAAACCACTTGACTACAGTCAAGTGATTTTTGACAAGGCTGTTAAGCCCACTCAGCTGGGCCAGAACAGTCTATTCAGCCTATGTATTTTGACTGGGGAGTTTAATCCACTCACATTCAATGATATTACTGTAAATGCATTATTTACTTCTGTCATTTTACTCTTTGGTTTTCATATATCATATATTATTTTTGTCTGTCTTTTTACTCTTTTGGTTATCCTTTCTGCTATCCTTGCCTTCTATACTCACCTTTAAGCCTCTCTCTCTTGTTTTTTTCTTTTGGGCTATAAGGCTCCTTATAGTATTTTCTGCAGAGTTGGATTCTTTTTATGAACTCTCTTAATTTCCGTTTGTTTGTGAATATTTTAAACTCACCTTCATATTTGAAGGACATTTTTGCTGGATAAAGAATTCTCAGCTGGCAATTTTTCTCTTTCAGTGTCCTAATTGTCTTCTTGTCTCCATGATTTCTGATGAGAAAGCCACACTAAGTCTTACTGGGCATCACTTGTATTTTATGGCTTGCTTCTTTCCTGCTGCTTTCAGAATTTTCTCTTTATCTTTGACATTTGACATTCTCAGTAGTATGTGTCTTGGAGTAGGTCTATTTGCATTTATTCTGATTGGAATATGCTAATCTCATTTCTTTCATGAGAGTTGGGAAATTTTCAACTATTATTTCCTTAAATACTTTTTCTGCTCTTTCCCCCTTCTCTTCTCCTTCTGGAACTCCCATGATACATATGTTGTTGTGTTTTGTGTTTTCATTCAACTTTCTGAGCTTCTGCTCAATTTTTTTTCCGTTCTTTTCTCTCTCTGTTCTTTTCTCTCTTCTATTTCAGCTGTTCTGTCTTCTATATCATTTATTCTTTCTTCTACCATTTCATGCCTGCTTGTTGTATGCCTTTAATGTGTTTTTTTAAATATACTTTTTATTTTTTTTAAATACTTAGATTACATAAATGTTACATAAAAAATATAGGGGATTCCCATATTCCCTGCTCCCAACCCCACCACATTTTCCCACATTAACAACATCCTTCATTAGTGTGGTACATTTGTCACAGGTGATGAACACATTTTGAAGCATTGCCACCAAGCATGGATTATAGTTTACTGATTTAGGATGTTGGGTGTGGGGGGGCATTCTAATGTATTTTTGATCACACATATTGTGTCTTTCATTCCCATGAGCTCTGTTACTTTTCCATTCAGGTTTTCAAATTCTTCTTTGTTTTCACTCAGTATCTTCTTGATGTCCATTATCTCTTTAGCTATATTGTCTTTCAACTCATTAATTTGATTTTGGAAATTTGAGTGCATCTCATTGATTATGTAATCATTGATTGGTTGTCTCAAATCCTGTGTCTCATCTAGGACTTTGATATATTCTTTTTCTTGGGCCATTTCTTTCATTTTCTTAGTATGGCTTGTAATTTTTTGCTGATGTCTAGGCATATGATTAGGATAGTGAGATTATTCAGATGCTCAATTTCTCTCTTTTTCATAGGGATTTAGTGGTGTGAAGCTGTGTGTTACTCCTGTTCTTTGATTCTTGGTTCAACCTGTTTTGGATCTTTAGGGTTGTCCTTGTTAGTTGCTCAAGTCTGGGCCCTGGATCCAGTAATGGGCTACAGACCCACTTCCTAAGGCTCTGAGAAGGGAGGGTGTAAAGGGTGGAAAAAGCCCCTCTTACTTATTTACTTTTAATTTCCTTACATGCACTTCCTTGGCCTGCTAGCAGATGGCACTGTTTGACAGCCTTCTCAGTTCAATGCCTGGTTGGAGTGTGTTTGCTGCAACATAGACTGGATCAGTGTGATAGAGGATCCTGCCTGGATGCTAAGAGTCTCATAATTCAAACTTTCTCAGAGGCAATTCTCCAACCTTTGCTGGCAGTCCCTACCCTTCCCCCAAGTAGGAAATAATTCCTCTCCCCTCTGCATCCTCAACAACTAGTCCCATTAAGTACAGAGGGAGGTTGAGAGGGTCAGATCTCTCTATTCCTGGATCTCTTTAGTCCCTTGCCAGCTCCCACGGTAAATAATGGTGTGACCTCCCAACCTGGAAGGGCTTGAGGAACACAGCAGACCAAATTTGTGGGTCAAAAGCTGAGTCAGCCTTAGACTGTGTCCCTTTCTCTCCCATTTCCTGGGGAGGTGGATCCCTGGGGCCCCCTTTGTTTGTAGCCACTGGCCCCTATTCCTGAGAATTCAAAAGTGTCTATAGGGTGGAGGAGGATGCTGGCAGTTGCAGCTCTGGCTTTTACTCACAGTTTTGCCATCACGATTCTTTTCCTTTGCTCCTCTCTCTTCTGGGTGGTGTCCAGCCTTCCCCTGGTGTCCTAAACCCCAGGAGATTTTTTTCCTGGCCATTTTTGCCTGCTCTTTAACTATTTTTCTGGGAGAGAAGAGAGTTCTATGATATTTAGCCTGCCATCTTCCCGGAAGTCAATTCTATATGCTTTTTAAAAAATATACATATTTTATTTATTAAAAAAAAAATACTTAGATTACATAAAGTGTTACATAAAATATATAAGGGATTCCCATATGTCCCACTCCCCACACCTCCCACTTTTCCCATATTAACTTCTTTCATTAGTGTGGTACATTCATTGCAACTGATGAACACATTTTGGAGCATTGCCACTAAGCATGGATTATAGTTTACATTGTAGTTTACACTCTCTCCCACTCAATTCTGTAGGTTATGGTAAGATATATAATGGCCTGTATCTGTAATTGCAACATCGCTCAGGTCAATTCCAAGTCCTGAAAATGCCCCCATATTGCACCTCCTCTTTCCTCTCCCTGACTGCAGCACCTCCAGTGGCCACTGTCTCCACATTAATGATATAATTTCTTCCATTGCTAGAATCACAATAAGTCTATAGTAGAATACCAGTAAATCTATTCTAGTCCATATTTTATTCCCCAATCCTAAGGATTCTGGGATGGTGATGCCCACTCTGCCTCTAATTGAGAGAGGGCTTCGATCCCATATGGCTGATGGATGGGACTCTCTTGCTTGCAGTTGTAGACTCTCTCGGTTTCCTTGGTATGGTTGTCCATCCTCACCTCCTTGTTAGTTGTCCTGGATGAGTCCAATGAATTGGAGAGTAGGTGTAGCAACTCTGCTGAGGCTCAGGGCCCAGCTGGCACATGGACAGCCCAGAGATTAAAGTCTCTTGGATGTACACCTACCAACTCCAGCAGCAACTATGGGTTCAAATAGAAGGGACAGAAGAGGCATGATGCCATGGGTTTTTTCTGTTCAGTTTCCTAGTGCTGCTATAACAAGGTGCTGCAAACTATGTGGCTTAAAACAACAGAAATTTATTGTTTCACACTTCTGCAGGCTGGAAGTAGAGGTGTCAGCAGGGCCATGCTTCCACTGAAGTCTGTGGTCTGGTGGGCTTGTTGGCAATCCATGGTATTCTTTGGTTTTTGGGATAATTCAATTTCTGCCTCTTTCATATGGCCACCTCTCTCTCTCTCTCTGTCTTTCTCTCTCTCTCTCTTCCATATCTCTTGATTATGGATAATAACTCTTTTGCCCACTCCCTATAGATCCTGTTAGAATCAGTGGAGATAAAGTACGCATGTGAAAGTATTTAAAATAAATATATTTATAATAAATAGAAAATTAATAACATACATCCAAGACAGAAGTAAGGGCAAAGCTTGTGTGATGAAGATCTTGAATTGGGATTGGACTGAGTTGGGTTAGAGGAGGGTTTTATACTACACTGAGATTTCTTCTCTCTTTCTCATCAAACAACACATACACACACATATATGCAATCTCTATTCTAGGTCTGTAACCATAGCTAACATCTGGTGGTTAGGTTCACCTTCAAACCAGTCCTGACTTCTTACAGATATTGGGCAAATGCAGGGGCTCCTGAAACTAGTAACTCTGCAGGGATCCATATAAGCTTCAGATTCCCTGTCATTTAGGGAATCCCTTAGAGATCAGGTGATTCACTGTGTGAGAAACGTGATTAGAGGCACAGTTGTCAGAGAAGAGCCCCTTTACAAGTTGGTAGACTAGTTGCTACTTTATAATATAAGTGGAGAGGACTCAGGGGGCCATGTCCCCAAACATCTTATTCAGGAGCTTGTCTTGTGCCTTTTAAAGTCACTCTTTGAGATTATTTTCTTTGGGTCAATTTGGTCCTCTCTAAAATCCATTGTTAAAATGTAGACACAACCCTGGAAACACTTTTTCTTTTTTTGGACAGTAGGAGGGGAGAGAGTAGATAGAAAAAGAGGGACTGGAAAGGAAGCATGTGGATGCTTAATACAAGATTTTTTTCCCTTTTTTTTTCCTGGAGGTGCCTGGGATTGAACCTGCAACCTTGTACATGCCAAGCAGGTGCTCAACCACTGAGCCACACCACTCCCAAGGTTTTCCTTCTTTGGCAAAGTTTTATTTCTGACTGTCTTGGTCTCAGGGCCTCCTATGCCGAAGCACGTGCTTATAATACCTGCCTTATGTGGACTCAAAGCTCTGGGTGAGGAAGAGTGAGTAAGGCCTGATATGGAAAATCCTCTAAATAGCATTTTATCCAGCACACGGCATCTGATTCATTGTAAGCTTTTAGTGATTTTTCCTCTGCCTCCTGTCTTCTTCACCTGGTCACCTGGGTGTATAGTGTATTATATAATAGCTAATAATTTTGCTGCACCTGATCACTCTGTTGGGCATTTTGAATGATAAGGAAACAGAGCAAGCAGGGCCAAGTGACTGACCACAGACAGCACATGTACTGAGATTACTGGCTTCCTGGGTCTGGGTTGGGATCTCCAGTATAGCAGACTAGACTAATGGGTGATGCATGGGCAACAGCAGGTGATACAATTAGCTCTGAAGTGAATTTTAATCATAAGCACCTCTCCCCTCCCTGCTGCTGCCTTCCCAGGTCACTCCTTTACCCTAACCTCTCTGTTCTCTACTCTGCTGCCAACCTCTGTTGGCCAACATATTTTATTCAGAGGCATAGATGAAGACAGGCTTTATCAAAATTTCAGGTGATACAAATCTTCAAGAGATAATTAATAAAATGAATGACAAAATTATCTCAAATATTGAATTCAAAAAGAAGGAGAAGGTATTTAAAAAGGGATAAAATATATTTGGTGTTTTGATCATAAAATGTGATCACAAGCACAGGATGGGGGAGACGTGACTTGCTAGCAGTTTATTTTAAAAAGGACTGAAGGCAAAAGATTTATGTGATCTAAAGAGAAAAACCTGTGTTTATGATTAGGAAGACTTACTATTGTTAAGATGTTAACTCTACCTAAAGCAATCTACAGATTCAACACAATCCCTATCAAAATCCCAGCAATACTTTTTTTGGAAATGGAAGAACTGATCCTCAAATTCATATGGAATTTCAAGGGGCCTTGAGTAACCAAATTAATATTGGGTAAAGAAGAACATAGTTGAAGGTATCTTACCTTCATATTTCAAAAATTACCATAAAGCCATGGTGACCAAAATAGTGTGGTGCTGGCATAACCATAGGCCTATAGACCAATGGAATAGAATTGAGAGTTCAGAAACGTACCTACACATCCATGGCCAACTGATTTTTGAAAAGGGTGCCACGTACATTAAATTGGGAAAAATGGTCCTCTCAATAAATGGTTTTGGGAACACTGGCTGTCCACATGCAAAAGAATGAATTTGGACCCCTACCTCACACCATATACATAAATTAACTCAAAACGGTTGAAGGATCTACACATATGAGCTATAACCATAAAACTCTTAGAAGTAAACATAGGGGAAAACTTTCATGACCTTGGATGTGGCAGTGATTTCTCAGATATGACACCAAAAGCCTAAGCAACAAAGAAAAAATAAACTGGACTTCATCATAATTAAAAACTTTTTTACTAAAAGAACATTATCAAGAAAATGAAAAGACAACCTACAGAATGGGAGAAGACAATTGCTAACCATATCTCTGATAAGTGTTTAATGTCCAAAATATATAAAGAACTGCTACAACTCAACAATAACAACAACAACAACAACAACAACAAACATTAAAAATGGGCAAAGGACTTGAGTAGGCATTTCTCCAAAGATGATATACAGATGCTTGTGATGGAAATACAAACCAGAACTACAATGAGGTATCACTTCATGCCCATTAAGATGGTTATTATTGAAAAAACCAAAACGACAAGAGTTGGTGAGGATACAGAGAAATTGGAACCCCTGTACATTGTTGGTGGGATTGTAAAATGGTGCAGCTACTGTGGAAAGCAGTTTGGCAGTTCTTCACAAAGTTGAACCTAGAGTTACCATTCTATTACCATGAATCAGAAATCCCACTTCAGGGTATATACTGAAAAAATTGCAAGCAGGGACTCAAACACATATTTTTACCCTGATATTTATAGCAGCATTATTCACAACAGCCAAAAGGTGGAAGCAACCCAAATGTCCATCAACAGATTAATGGATAAACAAAATGTGGGCTATACATGCAAGGGAATATTATTTAGCCATAAAAAAAGAATAAAGTTCTGATACATTCTGCAACATGAAGCTTGAAGACAACATGTTGCACAAAATAAGCCAGACACAAAAGGACAAATAATGTATGATCTCATTTATATTAAAAGCCAGAATAAGCAAATTCATAGAGACAGAAAGATTACAAGTATATTAGTCTACCAAAGGGGTGCCAATGCAGAGTACCAGAAATCTGTTGGCTTTTATAAAGGGTAAAAACTTACAGTTACTAGGTCCTAAAGAGTACAACTCAGGGTTGCTTTCTCACCAAAGTCAGTTGCCACATATTGAAGCAAGATGGTTGCTGACCTCTGGCTGGTCTCTGCCTTCCCCTCTGGGCTTCCTCTTCTTCTTGTCTCCGTGGGCCCAGCCTCTTGAGGCTTTCTGCTTGAGTGGCATCCCCTCTCTTCTCGCATAGGGCTTATTTCTTTCCGGGCCTCCTATATCAGTCTCGGCTCTCTCCCCAATCTCAGCTGCAAGCTATCAGGCAAAATGGTTCTGCTCTCCCAGGGCCATTAGCTGTTTAAGCCTTCTCCTTTCTGTCACATGGCAGGATCAAAATATGACAGAGCTCTCTCTTACTGTGTGTTTTCTTGTGTCTGTCTGTCCATGTGAGTGTCCCTTTATATCAGACCCTTCAGGGGGTCAGGGAAACCTGAATTATGCCCTTTGACATAGTCATATCAAAATCATGCCCTAATCTCTCTCTTTTTTTTAGATTCTAGGAATTGAACCTGGGACCTTGTATGTAAGAAGCTGGTGCTTAACCATGAGCCACATAAGCTCCCCTGAGTCGGTTTTTTCATTTGTTTGCTTTTTTGTTTTTAGGAGGCACTGGAAACTGAACCCAGGACCTCCCGTGTGAGAAGCAGGTGCTCAACCACTAGAGCCATATCTGGTCCCCCATGCTTTAATCTTTTTTTTTTTTTTTCAGCAATAAACTTGACATGTTTATTAATTAAACTATCACTTAAATAAAAAAAGTGCATAGAAAATAAACCTGTTTAAAAGCTCCTTTTTTTTTTTTTTTACAACTATGTACACTTTTTACTTTTACATTCAGTCTTTCATAGAGAGCTTTCAGCATTATTATTTTTTGAATTATTAATATATTTTCCCTCATCCCTGGCACAGGGAATTAACACTGATGGACTTTAGACACATTTTCCTTTTTTTTTTTTTTTTTTTTTTTTTCTCTTTTTCTCTAACCAGAAGCTTGGAAGAACACAAGGAAAAAAACAACAAAAGATCTGTTATACATGATAAAGTTGTCGAGAAATGTCTTATTTCTAGAAAAGAAGCTTATCATCTGTTGAGCTCTTGAAACAATTATTCAACTACCTGTATTTACTAAAATGACTGTTAAAAGTTCAATAAAAGAAACACCACAAGTCTATTTTCTTGGTTGAAAGACAGAACTAGAGTACCTCGGAACAAGATACCAGGAAAGCACAGAACACAATTTTCCCCTAAATGCAGGTGGTAACCCCAACATTCATAACCAAAAATAGAGAAACAAGGAGTACAGGTACTGACTGGCCACATTCATGAGCAGAAAAAATCCAGGTGACACCATTTCTGCATTTCTCTCTGATCCCGGGAAGGGCCTGTCTGGCCATCCCTTCATAGTTTGGGTTATCCCCATTTTGGGAATTAGAGGGAAGCCAGATTGACATTCTCCTGCCCCTACTAGCAACTGTAACACAATCCTTATCTATAGTGTTAAGAGAATTAAAAGCCATGGATTGAACTAGGCTTTGTTACATGGTGCATTACTATATTAGTTCCTATATGTATCATATTTATATTTATTTGAAAACCAAAACAAACAAAAAAGTTGCAAGTTTTCAGAGTGTGAGACTTACCCCATGCCCTAATCTTAACAGGCAATCTAACCAAAGGCCCCTGAGCTGAATTTAATGCAATGAAAAGGCATCACACCCGGAGGAACAGATTAGTTTACAAACATAATCTTTTTCTTTTTGGGATTCATAAATAATCTCAAACTGCCACAACAGTTTACCAGTGGGTAGGGGAAGGGAAATGGGGAGTTATTGCTTAGCGGGTTGCCTTAGTTTGCCTGAAATGCTATCACAATGACCACAAACTGGTTTTGGCTTAACAGCAGGAATTTATTGTCTCATGGCTTTGAAAGCTAGACGCCTTGCTTCTTCCCGAGGTCAGTAGCGTTCTGGTGCTTGTCCTCCCCTTTCTCTCTGCTGTGACTTCTGAGTAATCTTTATAGGGTTTCCAGTTATCCAGATTAAGTCACTTGGACTACACCTTAATTGAAAATAACATTTTCAAGAGGTCCCATCTACAGTGGCGAACCATTCACACCCACAGGGATGCTGATTAAGATTAAGAACTTGTTATTTCTGGGGTACATAATGCAGTCTACCACATGGGTGCAGCATTGCTATTTGACATGATGCTAAAGTTTTAGTAATGGGTGCTGGTGATGCTAACACAATGTTGTGAATGTAATTCATACCTCAGAATTGTGCATTTGAAAGAGGTTAAAATGAGAAATTTTGAGTTATATAATTGTTACTACAATAAAAAGGTTTTATAGGAAAAAGCCTGATGGTTTGAACGGGCCAAAAGATTGCATGAAGCTGCCAATGAGAAGCAGCCAAGAAAAAAGCAAATGCAGGTTTAGATGCCCACAGATGCACAGGGTTTGGTCATTAGCAGTCATGATTAGTTGCGCTCTGAGGCTATCAGACAACGTGGAGTACTGTGTTTCACGCTGGGTTCTACAGGGCAGATAAACTAGAATGAATTCAGAGAAGGATGCATGGGAGTGTACAGGTGTCTGAGCAACAGATCAAAGGTAGATGATTGAAAGAAGACAGGATAAATGAGGTGGCAGTATAGATTCATTCTGCTTTGTCTTAGAAGAATTAAGGCCAAAATGTTTAAATTGATTCAATATAGGAAAATGTTCTATCCTAACAATTAGTTATCCACCAATGGACTACTGTATCATGTGACCTAGAAAACTTATACCCCTGGACTTTGTAAGTGCAAGCTGAGTGACCATCTGCTACTGTATGGCCACATTGTATGGCATAGAGTAGGTGCCTAATAAATATTTGTTATATTCTCTTTTCAAATTATCTTGCAGACTTCCATCCTAAACAGAGTTAAACAGATTCTTCTACTGATGAATCACAGAGGATTTAACATATTACATTTAATATAGTAAATATATAGTGAACTCTAAGAGGTGACATATAAAGATAATAGAAATTATTTGGGTGTAGAACAACATTTGGCACAATACTGACGGGATCATCATTCCTCGGAATACTCACTTGGGAAGCACTGGTCTAAATTTGCTCTATATTTTCTTCCAATTCTTAATTTCATTTTAAGTTTTCAAAGAGATGTGTGCAAATTGCTCATAGGTGTTTGCAAAACACCCCTGTAGTCTAGCCACATTTTTCCTGGATGCTGTGGCAATAGACATGTATTTACCAGTTTAGTGAAAAAATTTTCTGCTCTTTCTCAGCTTTATCATTTTTCTTTGGTATCCGCTCATGTTTGAGATCTAATTGACTCCTTGTGTCATGGCACTTACAACTTTTTGCATCCTTTTATAAAACAAAATATCATTTCAGAACCTTTCCAAGACTCCTTGTGAGAAGGAAAATTCCATCTCAGAACATTTAAAAACATGTATCTAAATGTAAGCAAATTATTCTCCCATGTTATTATAGTTTTGTGGTTGAAAGGTGGTTTTTATCCTTAGATGAAATGGACAGAGACAAATTTTGTGTATTGCTCTACTCAAAGTAAAGGACTCAGAGGGTTCCTGGTCAAACACTATAAAAATATTCTGTATTAACCAAGTGAGCAAAAAAGCACATTTCTCGAATGGTATTTTCGAAGTGTAATCTCATGTTTTAACAACCACAGATGATTTAAGTTCCTGGCTTTCTTGTCTGTTGGTTAGCTTTCAATGCCTGAATTCAGAGAAATGAGAGATGGAAAAAAACCCAGGTCACCCAGTTCATCTTTTTAAAGGACTTAAAAGGTAAACAGATGATTCTCATAATATTGTGCTGGCATCAGCACACTTGGGAAAGGAGTGCAAATGTCAATCCTAGATGAATTTAGAGGCCACCAGAAGAGTTTCCCACACCCCACCTCTGCTTTCGCATTTCTCAGAATATATAAAGTTGTAGACGAAGCAATGAAGCCATGACAAACTCTGGATTTTTAACACTGAGTTCCGAGGGGAAAGGGACATAAGAGAGAGGTAATAACAAGACTGAAAATAGCTTATGTTGGGGAAGGGGGCCAGGCCTTTATACCCCTGCATTGACAAGTTATTGGGTATGAGCTGCCCCTGGAGAGGGATGTGACTTGGGGAAAGATGGCTTTCTTCAGCTAAGGGGAAGGCCAGTAGAGACTCAGCTGAGAGCCATAGCTGTCAACAGCCCCACACTACAGTCCACACTTAAACTTTACGTCCACTTGTTTCATACAAATGCTCTGGAAATAGCCTCTCCAGGATTCTGATTGGTCTCTTCTACATGAGAAAATTTCTAGCTACACCTTCATGGATGCTGTGGCTATTCTATGGAAATCTATTTCCCAATTTGGTACAAATACATGAGCCGTTTGTACAAATCACTTTAAAAAGTTTAGTTTAAAACATGAGCTTTTATGAGGCCAGTGCAAGTAGATTCTTAAAAGAACAGAATCACCTGCCCTCCAAACAGTTACCTCTACATTCTCAAATTCCTCAACAGTACAATGAGGGGATTGAACCAGATTCTTGCCAAAATCCTTGCCATCTCAAAACTGTCATTCTAGTGTTGTGCCGTGTATAAAACAGTAAGTTTGTAGCTAGTCTGCCCTGGCCCCACTATTTACCATCTGAATGACTGTCATGCATTTGGTTTCCTGGGAAACAGCCTCTAAGACTCAGAGATGTGTGTGCAGGAGGATTATTGGGGAGTGCTCATGGAAACAACATATGTAAGGACTGAGGAGAGTAGGACTAAGTAGAGAGAATTTGAACTGTGATGCAGGTGCAATACATTCCTCAGACAATTCTTTGGGAACTCTGAGGCTGTGATGACCATTCAGAGTAACCCTGCCTGATTTAATGGGCTTTTAGCCAAGATGGAGCAGCAGGATTGGGATTTACCTTCTCTTCAGAACAACAAAACCCAAACAAAAATACATGGAAAGAGTGGTTTTCAAGACACTGGATGTAGCAGTTTGATATTATTTATGAATTCCAAAAAAAGATTTGATTGTGTTTGTAAACTGCTCTGTTCCTCTGGGTGTGATACCCTTTGATTGTATTAAATTCAAAGACTTTTACATTTACTTGATTAAATCAAGATTAGGGCTTTGATTTGACATCATTAGGGTGTGCAGGGTTGAGTCCCCGCCCCCTTGGTGAGCTATAAATGGACAATCAAGGAGAGCACAGAAGTAGATACACAGAGAAGAACACAGAGGAAGAGAGCTCCATAGGCATGGGAGAGAGACAAACCATTCCCCTGATAGTTTGCAGTGCCGAAAAAGCCCAGGGAAGAGAGATGAGTCCTCTAGCTACAGCTGAGATCAGAAGAAGCTGGGTCCACGCAGCTTTAAGAAGAAGGAGGAAGGCTGAACCGTTGCAGACATTGCCCGCCATCTTGCTCAACACATGGCAAATGACTTTGGCTGAGGAAGTAACCTTGAGTTGTTCTCTTTAGATTCTTGTAACTGTAAGCTTCTACCACAGATTAATACCCTTTATAAAAACCAGCAGATTTCTAGTATTTGCATCAACACTCCTTTTGGCTGACTAATACACCGGACAACACACAATGAAAGATAGTGATCTTTACAAGGTGGGAAACAAAGTGAGTCCTAACTTGCCTTAGTTAATTGCTTTAAGGGAATTTCCAGGCTGTGGTTAAGGGAGGAGGAAATTAGGTGGAGTCCAGTGAGCTCTCTAAATTGAGAAGATGGAGCTGAGGGTTCAGGAAGAATAAAGTGGCTGTGGTTCAAATGGCAAAATACCACAGAGGGAAGAGCTGCACAGGAGAGAACTCCAGATATCTGTGGAGGACAATCCTCATATATATAGCAAAGGAGTGATTGGCACATGCACATAGGGAAAGAACCATCCAAGAGGAATAGAGAAAACAGTGGCTGCACTAACTCAGAGCTGGAACTTTTGCTTGTTCTTTGCACCCAGAGTAGAAAAAGCCTTAATTAATAGGGCATTGCATGGTATCTTAGTTTGCCACAGGGCTGCCAATTCAAAGTACCAGAAATGGGTTGGCTTTTATAATGGGAATTTTATTTAGGGTAAATCTTACAGTTCCAAGGCCATGTAATGTCCAAATCAAGGCATCAGCAGAGATGTTTTCTTACCAAAGTCAGTTTTTGGTGATCTTGGTGTCCTGCCATGTGGTGAAGCAAGATGGCAGCCAATCTTGGCTGAGGTCCCTGCCTTCCCCTCCATGCTCACTGTCTCCTGGGCCCAATTGTGGTGATCAGGTGTATGGTTTGACTCCCTCTGGGATCCTCTCTCAGCCTTGGCTGCTCTACTTTCTTCCTGAACCCAGCTGTGCGCCATCAGGCATATGGCTCCTCTCTTCAGACTTGAGCTGCTCCTTGGGCCCAGCCCCTCAGAGGCCTCTTTCCGTGCCTCTCTGCTTTGCTGATTCTAGACTCTGGGACCTCTCTCAGCCTCTTGGGACTTCTCTATCTTCTTGCAGTCCTCTTTCTCAGATCAAAATGGCTGCCTCCTCTGTGTATCTGTTTATATCAGACCCAGAAAGAGGGCAGAGACCCAACCTAAGTCATACCTCACTGACATAGTTCAATCAGAAGTGATCTTATTAAGTGATCTAATCAAGGTCCTTAACAGAATCTAATGCAATCAAAAGGTCTCACACATCCCTTTTGAATGGATTATTTCAAAGACATAATCTCTTTTTGGGATTCACTGGTTTCAAATTGTCGCAGGTAGAGTACTCAGAACAGTAGTGGGAAAATACTTAGCCCTGTATCAAATACTGCTCTGGTCCCATCTTTAAAGCCAGACTTAAAAGGACCAAATTGTTTCCAAGTAATTTAACTGGTTTCCAGCAACAGCCATCTGATTTTAAAGTCCTTATGGGATTATTTATGAATTCTAAAAAGAGAGGTTATGTTTGTAAACTGATCTGTTCCTCTGGGCATGATACCCTTTGATTGTATTAGATTAAACTGAGATGTCTTTGATTAAATTATGTTAAGATTAGGGTTTTGATTCAACCAAGCCAGTAGGGTATAACTCAGGTTAAGTCCCTGCCCCCTTGGTGGGCTGATATAAACAGACATTCACTCAAGAAGACACACAGAAGAAGTTACACAGAAGAAGACATAGGAAGAAAGAGAGCTCTATAGACACAGAAGAGGAGAGAACTTGTTTATTTTGGTCCTTCCATGTGACAGAAGGAAGGTTTAAATAGCTAAAGCCCTGGGGAGAGCTGAGCCATTTACCTGATGGTTTGCAGCGGAAGAAACCAGAGCACTGAGCAGCTGAGAAGGCCTGGAAAGAAACAAGCCCTGCAGCCTACAGCTGAGATTGGAAGAACCTGGGCCCATGGAGCCTTAAGAGGAAGAGGAAGGCTGAACCCTTGCAGAGATCGGCAACCATCTTGCTTCAACATGTGGCAACAGACTTTGGTGAGAAAATACGTCTTATGGTGCCTTGAGTTGGACTCTTTAGGGCCTTATAACTGTAAGCTTTTACCCCAAATAAATACCCTTTACAAAAGCCAACAGATTTCTGGTATTTTGCATCAGCATCCCTTTTGGCTAACTAATACACCTTATAATTGGTGTTTTACCCCTGAATCTCAAGTGCCTGATAAGTGCACCTGCCAGTGTAATCCCTTCCCTCACTATCCCATCCTGTTTATCACCAGTGAAAGTTTTACCAGTTGCCCAGCAGCCATGTCTTGGCTATCAGTGCTTCACCTACCAGCAGGGGTAGGATTCTCATTGTAAGCAGGCTAGATAGTGATCAAGCTCCAAAATGTCACTTTAGGGTTTGCCTCCCAGGGTCACTTCCAGTACCAATTGTCATGGGTTGGTTCCCCTGGGGAACATATTTTTTTGACTCTGATAATTTTATGTAGATTTTTATTGGAAAACACTCTCAGGAACAACCCATGTGAGGGGTAAGGGTAAGAGGATTGGGCACAGAGGTAAATCGAACTGCGATCTATTTTCAATAGAGGCCTTAACTGCCCCTGTAGTGAACTCTAGAGCTGGAACTGCTCTCTGATACTGTGCCACTTTGAGGCAAGAGGGCCAGGCTTTTTTACACCTCTGTACTGACCGGTCATGGGACATGAGCTGCTACTGGTTTGTTAAACAGGACATATTATTATGATGGATCTAACCATTTCAGAATCAAGTGATCACTCCCAGGCATGACGAGTCAGTTAGTTCCTTGATTAGCCAGTTGTCCTTGAATACCATTTAATGAACAGAACACAGCACCAAGGGTCTAGAGAAAAAAGAAATTGAAGTTACAGTGCCTGCCCTCAAAGAACTTAGCATATAATATGCAAGACTGGAAATACACCTAAAACAACTTTAATCAAAGCCTGGATTGAGTAATATTGTACTTGGCCCTTTACATGCATGCTTGAGGCGCTGGATGATGGCTTGAGTGGGTGGATTTAATCATTTCATAAAGAACATGAAGTTTTAGCAGGATTTTGAAGGAGTAGAAAGATATTCTATAAAAGAGATGAAGGTAATGGGCTGACCAGAAGGAACAGACATAAAAAGTGGGAATGCCTGAGGAAGTTATCATGGTAGAGAGGAACAAGGACTGAACTGGGATTGAGAGGTCCTGGGCTCTGTTCCTTCACTATCAAGCAGGGAGACTCTTTGAGCCTCATTTCTTCCCCATCAAAGCCAGGCCGAAGGGAGCCTGTCTGGCTCCAAAAATCCCATGGTTGAATCATTTTTCATCTCTGGTGATTATGAAGGCAAACAGATTTTCTTGGTCCAAGTAAGTCAAAACTGTGGCATCTTAGGAAGTGATAATATTCAGGTGAGGGCAAGGAGCTGGGATACAGAGTCTGGAATCCACAAGGAAGGAATTTAGTAGCCATTTAAAGTCTGGAAGTAGGGAAATGATATGATTGACAATCTATGATGCTTAAAAATACTGGAAAATACATAACAGAAAACAATCGTCTTAGGAAGAGCCCAGGGATATTATGGTTGTGCGAGTACCTTCCAGGTTTCTTTTTTCTGTACAAATATGTTTCTAACCAACTCTACATATGTAATTAACCAAATATTCAATTAGCCAAATCTCCTGTACTGGTTAAGGTTGGCTATGATTTAAACACCTCAGCATTTTCCAGAAGGAATCAGGCTCACAAAATGAAAGTATACAACCAGAGGTTTATTATGCAATAATCACACATCTCAACTCCCCTCTGCCCTCCACTACACTGCAATTTAACTACTTATCAAACAAGCTGGGATCCGGGAGTGCAGGCAGGCAGGAGAAGGTGCAGGAAACAAGCAATACGTGTGCTTCTAGATATTTCAGTGATGCTATTGCAAGGGAATACAAAACCAGGCGCCAGGCTCCGGAGTCTAATCTTATTTGCTCCCCCGGCGCTGCCTGAAATAGCGATTGTAGGCAGCGTTGTAGCCATAAAGCATGGCGTAGTGCTCGCAGAGCTTGAAGTCGTCACAGGCTTCTCGGTTGATCTCGTGGGCGGGCTTGATGCGTTCTCGGATCCTGAAAAGAGGAAAGGAGGACAAAATTGAGATGCACAAAGATAAAGAAAAAAATAAGTAAAATAAGTAAAAAAGAAGGAATAAGGAAATCTCTTCAAATTAAGAACAAAGCAGGAGAGACAGAACAGGAAGGTTTGTTTTTTTTTTTTCCCCAAGGTACCTGGGCCCCGGATAGAACCTCGTTTGTGGGAAGCTGGCGCTCAACCACTAAGTCGCAATCAGCTCTCTGAGCTGGTTCTTTCGTTTGTTTTGCTTGTTGTCTGCTTTTTGTTGTAGTTGCTTTGTTTTTAGGAGGCACTGGGAACCGAACCTGGACCTTCCATGTGGGAAGGAGGCACTTAACTACTTGAGCTACATTGGCTCCCAGTTTATTAAAAATTAAATGAAAATAGAAATTTTCTTTCTGCCTACCCTCTTTTCCCTCCTCCCTCCTTCTGTCTTGATCTTTCACAAATTAGTATTCTCAAAATTCAGTTGTGGTCTGTATACTATTTTTATATCTTTTGATTTTAGGGTACAATTAGAATTGATATATATGATGAAAAACCTGTTTTCCATTCTGTTCAGATCTCAGATGCTACATCAGAAAAAAATGGAAAAAATCATCACATTTCGTTATTCACCTCTCTTGGGCTTTAGCTCTCCATCTCTGCTGTGGTGATATGAAGGCATTAGCATTTCTCCGGTTAATGAAAGGATCTTAAAACAGAAAATAAAGGTAAGCAATTTTAGGGAAACAAGTTGAAAATATTTCCATGAATATTCCCAGACACAAATATATTTGAAGGCTCATTTATTAATGCATTTCATATAACCCAGAGATCTGCAAAAATTAAAGGGGAAGATAAAGTATATTTCATAAACTGCCTGATCAAAAGAAACCAATAACCCATGCATGTGTAAATCTTAGAGATTGTCATAGAAGTCACAGTATTTTTTGCTTGTTTGTTTTGCCTTTGGGTAATCACTTTGTCTTTCTCAATTTTGGTATTCTTACTACGTGTTATTTTCCATGCCTTTGAGGAAAAATTCTCTCTGTCCCAAGGATGTGTGAAGCATAACTCTGGATTGCCAGTAAAATGAACAGTTAAAAAAAATGAGGAATAAGTTGAAAATGAGAGGGGTATGTTATTTCCTCTTTAACTCAGTCTCTGTAAGTCCAGATATTTCATAGCATTTGACATAATGCTAATGCCTGTGTCGCCCAGCTGACTCGGATCCAATTCTCTGCTTACCAGTTGCCATTGCTCCTTGTTTTCCGTCCGTGTGGCTATTGTGGTACCAACTTAAAATTTCCAAACGAGGTTGTAAGGGCATTAAGTATGTTGAATGCAGTTCAAATGCCATGTTACACTACTATTGAGCTTACAAAATGGCTTGTCCGGTGATTTTTATAGTCAGTGGATTTTAAAATTTATTTTAGTTTACCAATGAAGGCCTCTTCTGCATCCTTTTTATATATCTTATCATTTTGTTAATTTACGATTAAGGAGAGACTACTTAATGCATGCGGTTTAAATAAATAAATTGAGTACTTACTAATTTCATAGGATTCCATGCTTTCATGAGATTCTGTAATTAAAAAAATCATTTTATCATTTATCACACACTCAAGAGTCTGAACAGGGAAGGAAGGAGAAAGAAGAGTCAAGAAGATGTGAAGAATATATTTAGCAATGTAGTTATTGTACATTTCAGCAATTTGGGATTTATGAGCTGTTCTTCTAGCTTCATCTTTGCTGTGGAGCTCCCTGTACTTTATCTGACGTTTAATGAGTTAGGGGTCACAGTCTTGACTAAAATTTCCCAAAGGCTGTGAGGTCTTCAGGCTCGTGATATAAGACAATTTAAGTACTGCACAGATGTATCTAGAGAGCCTTCTTTGATTTATTTGGGCTGAGAGTAGGGTCAAGGAAGGCACAGAAGGGTCTAGAAAACAGAATTCTTGCAGCAGGCTGGGCTTTACCAGTCCAGGTTTCTAAGAGGTTCTGAAAGGCTCTTAAGAACCTGTGTTAAACTGACAGCCACAGAAACCACTGGCCCAAGCTGAGCAACTCATGCTGGGCACAGTGCCAGTTTCACGAAAACTAAGATGATGGCAAAGCAAAAGTTTTCTTCTTTCTACCAATCCCTGAGGTCTGCAGGTATATTTGGGAATATAAGGCTTATATTTGTAAGCAAGTGAATTTGCTTTAAAAAGTTAAAACAGCAGGAAGAAAGCAAGTCCTCTGATAAAGAAATTTTGTGAATTATTTCAAAAGTGAAGAGCATAATACATATGGCTGTTAATACATAGGCTTAAAAACAGCTAAAATATCAAGATAATTGAAGCAGAAGGCTGAGCTATTAACTAATTCTACTTTAGATTTCCTTTCATAACCTTTGAACAGACACAGAGATATTTAGCAACATATAGAAACAAGGCAAAATTCATCATTTGACAATCATGAAATCTGCTTTTTCTCTGAAATCCTTTAAATATAGAATTCATTTTACAATGAATTTATTCCACACATGCAGCAAGTTCATCAGGTTGTCCTGTCCCTAGAGAGGGCTACACGAAACTAGTGATAAAAATTGATTTTCTTAAAGGTGAATGATTCAACCAATGCCTTTAACTAATTGATACCAAAGTTTAAACAAACGTCCTTAAAAATAAGAATACAGGGGCTGGGCATTTGGATATCTTCTTTCTGAAATATTTAAGTTTCCAATCACCCAGAGTGACTTACCATCGAAAGGACTTGCCTTTTAAATTGAGTCTGGCTATTTAGGATGTAAAAAAGACCTGATGGAACAGATCTCTTGATGGAGACTGTGAGATGTTAAATTAATGGTACCTTAAGTTTATAAAAGAGAAAGGGGGATGAAGAGGAGGAGAGGGAGGATAAACAAAAGTAAACTGAAGTCAGAAGCAGGAAAGAAAAAGCAGAGACATGGAAAGGAGGAAGATTTCTCACCATAGCACAAAATTGCCACGGCCAGGGCTGCCAGGATGGCGAGGACAAGCAGGCTTTTCATGTTCTCTGTTGTCCTGGGCTTGGCCTCACTGGGTCGTGCAGGCGCAGGGAGAGGATTCCTCCAGGCTGTTTAGGGAAGGCTGATGGAATGTGCGTTTTTATAAGAACTAGAGCAGCTGGAAGGGGAGGAACCCGTGGGAGGGGGCCGGAGACGGTGGGACTGGTTGGCACCGAACAAGCACTGGGACTTTTCCCAAATAGTCCTTCCTCCCAGATATTATGTACTCTGGGTGGGCAGTTTTCCCTTTCTCCTGGCCCCGATGTGTGCTGCAGCAGGATGCTGCCCTGGTGCAGGACTTGTGGTTACCCAGTGTTTGAGGCTAGACCTGGGCACAAGCCCACAGAGAGGGGAGTAACCCGGAACACGGGTTTGCCTTTCTAATTCCTTCTCTGATCTATCCCCCTGGCCCTGACTGCAAGCCTTTCAGGTTTGGTCCATAGACAGAGCCGCAGTGTTCTACCCGGTCCTCGGATGGTGGGGCGAGAGGCTCTGGGGCAGAAAGGACACCACTTTCTATGCTGGTTATCATTTAGACTTATCTTCCCAGTAGGACTGAACTATAGATCCTGGACCACTCAGGCATTTGCGCCCTTTGCATTTCTCCAAACTGCTCGTGCAGGTGGAGGTGTCCAGAGATGCTTCCTTGTCCAGCATCCTCATAACTTGCCCAGCCAGTTCTGTGACTTCAGTCCAAACCTGTGCCCTAATGTGTTCTCAGACTGGCTATCACTTCTCTAAAGCTCAGCAAAGATAAGAAGCAGGCACTCAGCTCTCATTTTCTGAAGGCATTGTCTTGCTAATTAACTAATTCAACAAGCTTTTAGTGAGTGGCAGGTGAGATGCCAGGCACTGTGCTGGGTGCTGAGAGGGACCTAGAGACAAACAAGATCCCTCTCTCAGGAGGTAAGTGATAGCTACTGACTGTTCACTTCGCTCACTAGCTTTACTGTATCCTCAAACACAACATACACTTCTATTATAGCCTCAGTACCATAAGTACCTTTTTTTTTTTTATTATAGAGAAAGCATTTCATTATGATGCCTTTAATTGCCTTGTAGAGAAAGCTCTTAAAAAAAAAAAAAAAAAAAAAAAACAAACAAACACCTTTTGAGCAATTAGAAAGCCTGTCTAGCAGATGCTCTGTCTCTACTGCTTGGGTATCCAGGAATCTTCCCTGCAGACCAACAGGCTTGAGTCTCAGAGCAGCCAAGGGGCTGGGCTTGGGGGCTTGGGTACACTGCTCAGTAATGGTTTATTTCAAGAACCGTGAGGAACAACTTGGTGGCGTCGCTTGCCTCGTTCTTCTTGTCTTAGTGAGATGGAGTTTCCCTCCCGTCCGCCACCTCTGTGGAGAGCTTTTATGAAAGTGAATGGATTCCTTGTTAAAGGAAATATCTCATTTGTAATCCCACGAGTGAATTCTAAGGGAACCAATAACATTCAGGTTTTTCCTACACATTTTCTCATGTTAAGAGAGAGAGTCTTTCATGCTTATCCATGGTAAATTCCACCATCACAATTTCCACCCACAAGATTGGTGGTTGTTTCCCTCTTTAAATCACAACCTTGCTCTTAGGCTGATCTTCTGTGCCCTTTTTTCCAAGATGAGTCAATCACATGATTACATTGTCAATAAATTATTTAAAGGGCAAAAAAGCCAGTTTACTATATTGCATGGTTTGGGGGACACAAGCTAGCTATTGGTAAGCATTCTCTAGGTGCTTAGCTTAGTCACTAATCCCCAATTAACATGATAAGCTTTGATCCAATATGTGCTTTACCCTATAGATGAGTAGGCTACTGCCCCTCCTCCTGCTATTCCAGAGTTAAAGAGAATTTTCTCTTTTCCACTTCCAAACACCAGCTCTGTAATGTTCAATAACTTGGTCTTTTCCAGCCAGGTTCCAGATGTCCCCTATGCTCCCAAGTTCAAATGCCAACTGCCCTTTCACCCTTCCGACATTGGAGTTGTTTTTTATGCTCTCAGAATCCAAACTTGAAAACCTTACACTTTTCTTTCCAATTTAAAGTGTTTTTAAAATACGTACTGTGGAGGTAATATTTCAATACACTCCCAAAAATGACAAAAAAGAGATGATGGCTGACTTTTTCGGATTGTAGGGAATCTTCTCAAGTGAGGTACATTAGCAGTGTGGTAACCCAGGCAACAGAAGCCACAGAGCAATACAAGATATCCTATTCTGCCAGCTCCCAGGGCCAGAAGGAGCCTCACAGTTACATTCTTTTATCCATCAATCCAACCATCATCCATTCATCACCTGTATCTACTATGTATCATCTCTGAGCTGGAAATACAGTGGGGAAAACACCCAGGCATGGCTCCTACGTGCATGACACTTAAGTTTACTCTCAGATCACAAATTTAGTTAGTGGCATCTCTTTTTAAAAATTTTGTTTAGGCAGCCAACTGGCCTTAGAGAAGACCAAATGATTTGCCCTGTTATTGGGCTGACCTTTTTATGGACATTTAGGGACATCTCTGGCTTCAGAGCATGGAGAATAGCACTGATGGCAAGCCCAGGAAATTTTGGATTCAGGGAGAGAATTCAGGAGGGGGAAGGTTGGCAGAGCTGCCAGAAATTACCGTCAGAGAAAGCCTCTCAGAATGGTATATTCATTGGAGGATATACTGAAAGGGTTACGCCCCTTCCTATAGTATTTCTGTGACTAAAACAATGGCAGAGTATTAAGAAGGCAAGTATTTCCCCACAAATTCTCCTCCTCTTTTTGTCCTTGCTTATCCTTTCTCTAACTCTGTTTTAAACTGCTAGGCATTTTGTCTCTTTGAGGAATTTTCCTGCCTCTGGGCAGAATTTTTTCCTGTTCCATGATATTCAGCTTTATTTACAGAATGCTGGCTTTATGAGTTCATATTATTATTTTACTGGCAGCTCTAAACCCCTCACTCTTGCCAGTAAAGGAAAAAGGCAAAGGAGAGAAGAGTTAGGAAGGAAAAACTCTGAAGATAAAAACAGAAATCACTTTCTAGGGACATCAAAGGACAGTGAATTGAGAAATGGAAACCCAACCAGCTTCATGGGACAGTGTCAAGCTCTTAGTTGGCTTATTTAAAGGGAAGCCCCCTTAAAGGAATCCAAGGCTCAAATTTCTGTTCCCAGGAACAGAAATCTTCATTCCTTTTAATTTGTCTTAACTGGATTAATTTAAAATAAATGTTTGTCGACACTCGAGCATGGGAGGAGCATCTGGGAAACCATGGGCAGAAACTTTAGGGAAAAGGTGGAGAAGGCTGGGTATCAAATAAACTGAGATGCTGGTTGGGAATAACTGTGACTTTTTCTTCAGTATAAATCACCTCCTATATGCTTTTCCATTTCATTAAAAGCTTTGAATTTTTAAATAGGATAGCAAGTATCAAAGGAAAATTTTAGAACTATTCAAGTAATGTCATCATACGTAAAGGGCTTGCTAGATATAGGTACTATGATAGACACTTTTTATTCATCCTCATATAATCTTACATAATAATCCTACAGACGGAGTGTAATTACCCACATCTTGTAGGTGAGAAAATGGAGGCTAAGAGAGGTTAAATTGTTTATCCAAGGTCACACAGCAACTAAATGGCAGAGGCAGGATTCAAACACAGGGCTGTTTGATTTCAACGGATATGGTTTTAACCACTTATATATACATCATGTAATATCCCCCAAAGTTCTGATCCCTGCCTAAATAATTCTGTCATTGTGTATTCAAGGATCCCTGAGTCCCCAGTTGCAGAATTAAAGATAAAAATATACAAAGACATTCATATTTAAAGTGATAATTCCTTCAATGTCTTGTTAAATAAGACTTTAGGATCTAAGGATTTTCATGTTGACATTTAGGCCCAGAATATCAAATGACTTATAAAGTCAGAGAAAGGGATGAACTTAGTATTGGATCCCAGGCGACCCATTTCTCTACCCAGTACTCTGCACTCTAAATTGTCTGCCTAAACAAGCTCCAACTCAAATATGTTGCTTTTCAAAACCTTTCAACTTACTGCAGGAATCACCAGTCTATGAGCACTTATGTTTGCTGTCACCTGACACTAACTCTGGTTTGTTGTATTAAGCATACAGTCTCCCCAGTGTCTACAAAGCCAATTTCTACAGTTGCTTAGATCCCAGCAAAAATGGGAATATAGGCTTAATTTACAAAATGCTCCTTTAGCTCAGGAAAAAATTGTGAACGGTTTCTATGTCTCCTGTTTTGGCCAGAAATTAAGTTAGGAGAGGCTGGCTATTTTCTCAGTAGACTCTGGCTCCTCCTTCCAGTGCAGATGTGCTAAAGGTGAAATTTGGGGAAATTCTCCCTTGGTAGCATGGCCTTGGCTGGAGAGGAAGGAGCTCTCTTATGTCTTTTCTACCATCATTTCATACTCAACCACATCCTTGTTTTCTCCTTTCATGATTCCAACTAACCAAAATAAAAACTCTCTCTCTTTTTTTTTTCCAGAACATTTACAACCTCAATAAAGGGAGCTAAGCAACTTGTGGGAGCGGAAGGAGATATTGGTGACTGGTGGAAACAGGAGATCTGAAGGTAGGATGGAAAAGAGAATGGATATGAGAAGGATGAAGTACATCTCTATGAGTGAGATGGAAGCAGACTGGGACATGTAGGAGGTTTTGTGAAGATGTGAATGGAGAGGGCTATATAGCTTTGTTAACCAAATCACAGTACATAAGAACTTGAGGACACAGTTATAGGTTGCAAATAGCAGTTTTAGGGAAGGTAGAAATAATACCTAAAACAACTGATAGTGAATATATAAAATTCATTACCTTAAAAGGTTTAAGAAGTTGATAAAATCAAGGTTCAAGAAATACTTAAGTAAGCATAATAATGATAACATTAGTTTTGTGTGGGATGTGGTGGGAGGTGTGGGAGGTGGGGAACATGGGAATCCCTGTAGGTTCTGTGTAATATTTAGGTAATCTAAGCACTTCTTAAAAAAAAAAAAAATATATATATATATATATATATATGTAACATTTTTGTTAGCAAATGCACATATATGCATATATATTTATATATCATTTTACAAATATTGGTATGTATTGAGAAAATTTTGATTTTTACCCACAATAAAAAATAAATTAAAAAAAAAAAAAGAATAGTTGGGAACACTTACTGCTCTTTTAAAGTAGATGTGAGAAATGGAAATATGTTCTTTGAAATCCTTTGGTCAGAGGTAGATACCTGGATGGACCCTGTGTTTGATCCAAGGGTGCTTCCTTCCAGTGGAATTTTAAATCTTTCTTAAGGTGATTTTAACTTTAGGGAAAAGATTAGCTAGAAGAAAATCTGGCAACTGCATGAATCAAATCATCAAATTCCTTCTCTGAGTACTCCCCACCTTCACTCCACCTTGGTTTTCCTTCCATACTTTTAGTACCTCCTCAGACAAACAATCATTACATGAAGCTAGACTTTGAAGACAGGGTCCATAGAAGATCGATGGCCCTGCTGGCAGAGGGATATGGTATTTGGAATAAGAAAGCCTGGATTTGAATTCTAGCTCTGCCACTCTGCGTGTGACATTCAGCAAATTATTTAAACTCCTAAGCCTCACATTTCTCACTGGTATAATTAAGGAATATAAAACCAACCAACAGAGCTGTCAGATGGATTAAATAAGACAATACATATGGAGCTGACAACGGAATGGCTGGCACATAATAAGGAGTACGTGCAAAAAAGTGTTATTTTAGAAAAGACTGGCTTAGTGTTACTTCAGGTTTTCCCCGTAGCTGAGTGTCTTAGTGTCTTAGGGCTGCTGTGACGAAGTACCACAAGCTGGGCAGCTTCAGACAACAGAGACGTCTCTCAGTTCTGGAGGCTGGAAGTCCGCCATCAGGGTGTTAGCAGAAGCCTGTGGGGAGAACCCTTCCTTGCGTCCCATCGCTTCTGGTGTTGCCAGCAATCCTTGGTGTCCTTGGCTTGCAGACCCATCACTCTGCCTCCTCTGTCCTCACGGGGCCTCCTCCCTGGTGTCTGTCTGCATCTCCTCTCCCCTTCTTGGAAGAACATCTGGCAATGGGATTAGGACCCACCCTAGTCTAGTTTTGCCTCATTGTAACTAATAACTTCTCCAAAGACCAGTGTTTCCATGTAGAGCCATCTTCCTGGGATGGGGGTTAGGACGTGAACATAGCTTTTTTGGAGGATGCAATTCAACTCACACTCCTGGGGAATGGATCACTGGTGATAACCCAAACAGGGAGGAGAATGCAAAACACGGAGGGATTGAATCTTCCAGGCCTAGCCCAGTGGAAACCAAAGTGGCAGCTGGAAGATCTCAGCTCTGACACTGCCACTAAATTGCTGTGTGACTTTCAGCCAATCATTAAAGTCTCTTCATAAACAGAAGGGTTGGAATAGACTTCTATAATTTTGTATTTCTAGATTATTTCATTCTTGATATTTTTAAGCCAGATAGGGAAATCATTGTACGATCCAGTATTTGTAGGTACAGTCTGTCCTTATTGTTATGATGTAAGTGGTGCTTGCAGGACTGAGTGCTTTTGGGCGGCCACTTCTGGGCCTGCAAAACACTAACAAATGGCCCACGTAAGCTCCATGTCAGATCCCTGCCTGTCGGTGGGCCCTGTCTGATGTTATTTCCCAGTCAGAGTCAAATAGCTTCATTCATTTAAATGGACCATTGATATATTTTGAAATCCTTGAAACAAGAAAGGCAATCTTTCCAGCCAGGGTTTGGCCAGTGAAAGAAAAACCTTCTCCTTCTAGAAGAGATCAGAAACTCTTCTGCAGTTCCTCTCCTTTATTTTCATTATCTGGTCATTAGAAACCCTGGAAACAGGATGAAATTTAGAAAAAGGAAATTTGGAGAAGGCATGGAGGATAATATTCCTGGTTAATATTAGGAAGGGTATAGTGCAGAACCTGCCTTTGCTTATCAACAGGCTGGGAAATAGGAGATTGTTTCCACATCTGATTTCTCCGTGGTGAAAGTGTGATGGAAATAAAGTGTGAAATGCGGATTGGCTGGCCTGGGATATGTAACCCAGCCTGCCTGCTGCCCTTTGTTTCAGCAGTCCCACACCCAGGGCTTGGCTGCCTCTAGATGGTCTCATCCCCCACTCCGATTCTCCCAATTTATTATTCTCGATGCTTCCTGCCTTCTCATAATCTGTCATTATTTGTTTTCTGCCACGTGGCATATTGAAGGGAGCTTTTACTTTGTTGAGGGAATAAAAGGACTTTACGTTGGGGACGCTTTGTCTTTTGTAGGAGATGAATGAGTGGGAGTAAGAATTGGATCAAAAGGAAGGGAAGAGTGGAACGGGTGGAGCTCAGTGGCTGAGTGTCTGCTTGCATGTATGAGGTCCTGGCTTCAATCCCTGATACCTCCTTAAAAAAAAAGTGGGGTTGGGGGGTGGGGAAGATAAACTGAAGGGAACAAGATGTAATACAATTGTTTTGTTTTGAAAGAGCAGGAGAAGGGCGAGAGAAATGGATACTGGCTGGGAAGTCCTACATGATACCAGTTGGGCTTGCTCTTCCACCAGACTGGGAGTTCCCTGAGCTTAGCCTCTGGATCTCACTCTTCCCGAGCCATATGGCAGAAGCCGTCACTGACTGCAGTCAAACCACATCCCTCTCAGAAGCATTTCAAATTCTCTGGTGGCATGAAATAGTAGAAAAGAGCTTTAGACCTAGCAGGACTGAATATGAATCCTGCTTAATCTGGCACTCACTGATCTCTAGCATCTCTCTAACCCTCCTTTTCCCCATCCAGAAAATGAGGGTGATGATGGAAAGTGGCTTACAGAGTTGTCTGAGGCTTGAATGAGATAATGCATGTGAAGGCCCTAGCCTGTGTTTGCAGATAGTAAATATTCCATGAAAGGAGCTGTTATTATTTTTATTATTATTATTTTAATCTAGCCGTGTAAACCTGGATAAGTCATTTCCTCATTTCACACGTGAGTGATAATAATTGTTTCATAAAGTGTGGTAAGGATTTAATGAAGGCATCCTTGTAAACTACCCAGTAAGTGTCTGCGATATAGTAAGTGCTCATTAAATGTTCCTTCCCTCTATTTGCAGCTGTCTTTCCCGTTCCTTTCTTTCACTGTTTCCCTCCATGTAACCAACGCTCTAGACAAACTGAGCAACTTGTTTCCAAGATGTCCCTCAGTGTTTGCCATAATGCCTTTTCTCATTTTATTGCTTCCTCTCTTTTTCTGCATTTTCCTCTTTGTCTGTGGAAACCAGGGCATTTTTTTTTAAAACAATTACTTCTCTCTCTCTCTTTTTTTAAGATTTATTTTATTTTTATTTATTTATCCCCCCTTGTTGCTTGTGCTTGCTGTGTCCATTTGCTGTGCGTTTTTCTGTGTCTGCTTGTCTCCCTTTGTTGTGCCATCTTGCTGCGCCAGCTCACCGTGGGCCGTCAGCTCCGTCAGCACACCACGCCGCACTGCACGGGCGGCTTGAAACCTGGGCATTTTTAAAGGCTTATCTCAAATACCACCTATTCCATGATGTCGGACTGAAGTTTCCCGGCTGGGTGTTCTTTCTCCTTCCTTTGAGAACTGCCTTAGGACTGTGTTTTGTTTCTGTTCTAGCACGTGCCTTCTTCCTCTCTGAATTCTCCCCCTTTCCATATACCCTCTCCTCAACTGGTGATGGTACATTTACCTGCCCGCTCCTCTTCCTCCACCCTGTATGCATTTACCTACCAGACTCTGACTCATTATCTGGGGAACCGTCATCTCTAGAGAGACTGTTGAATTTGCATACTGAGCTCAACGCCTCTGGTGTGTTCTCATGGTAACCCCTGAGTGTTCTTTCACAGGTATTGAAATGGTCTGTTTACATGCCTGTGTTCTACACTGGGTATTAAACTCCTCAAGGGAAGCCAGGGACTGCACTTTGTTCATCGTTGTCATCTAGTACCTTACACATGGTCTGGCCACAATAGGTGCTCATTTATGTTTCTCAGATTGAACTGCCCTGTGAGCCAGTGCCCTGCTTGAATGCTATAAAAGCTCAGTGAAGTTGCCCTTAATCCACTATAGCAGTCTCGTAACTTTTACTGTAAATATCTCTCCACTTTAATTGAAATGTAGATTCTGTTCCCTGTGAAGCGAGGAAATTTTTGTATTTTGAAATGCTAAATAATTATACGGTATGCTCAAAGAAAGGAAAAATGCTATTTTGCTCATATTGTTTCTACTTTTGGCTTATGTAGCAAACCAACTCTTAAATTAACTGATTACTCTCTTTGTGCCTTGCAATATTCCGGAATCATCTCCAGATAACAACACTGTAAATTTAATTTATAATTCAAATACATGAAAAAGTAAATTCTCTCATTAAGGAAATATTAGTGAAACCACTTCAATAGGAAGGATTCCTCTAGAAGAGTAAAAAGATTTATGTTCCCTTACTGTGTTTGGGATGTAAATGCTCCTATTATGTGTTTTCTTTAAATCTAGATTTTTCACATATTGATGTTTTGTGGTGGACCATTACTCGCAACATGCAGTTGTACAAAGAAGTTGACTCCATGTTCAACACTAAGCTTTTGTGGATTGGGGCATATAAGAAGAACAGTGGAGGGAGCAGATGTGGCTCCAGAGGTTGAACGCCTGCTTCCCACATGGGAGGTCCCGGGTTCGGCACCTGGTGCCTCCTAAAGAAACAAACAAGCAAACAGAAAACAAGCAAAGAAGTAAAAAAACCAACTCAAGGGAGCCAATGTGCTTCAGTGGTTGAGTGCCAGCTTCCCACATTTGAGGTCCTGGGTTCAACCAGCCCCAGAACCTCAAAAAAAAAAAAAAAAAAAAAAGTTCAATGGAAAGAAAACAAGAATATATGAAAAGTTGCCAAAAGGGCAGACTTAATTAATTTCATTATTTTCATGAAATTAGTATGAATAATGAATATTTAAAAATTGTCCTGTTTCATTTCTTTCTTTTCTCCATTTTTTCTAGTCCACTTAAACAAGCTTCTCACTTTTGCCAAATAGCTTAAAACAAAGTACACTTTTTAGTTTGAAAAGAAAAATATGAGCATATAATCTATAAATAATATATACAAATTAATTCATAAAGTGAGATATGATGGCTATCCAAAAGCCTCTCCTCCCGCTAAATGTAATTTTGTTACATTTACTGAACATTTACTGAAAAGCTGAAAAAAAAGAAAATTTTATATCATTTTTCCCTTTTCCCAAAAGTTGCATTGTATTTGTTGGAATGAATTTCAGTACTTTCTTTCCATCTTCAGCTGGCGATGACATATGAACTTTCTCACAAGGTCAGCTGCCAGAACTGGAGGATTTCTGGGGATAACTGCTTTGAAGCCAAATATTCTTGGAAACAAGAAGGAACTCGGATGCAGATATTGGCTGTTGTCTATATTGTGGACTCTCGAGAAAAGCAGTGTTTTAACTCTTTTCAGTGCCAGAAATAAATCAAATGGACAATGGTGCAAACATAAAAATTTTACTGGAACCACTAGTGGTCAGTTTTGACCTCAGCTAACCTGAAACTTTAACTTGGATTTCTCAGACCCCACATACTGGGCTTTGTACCTGGACCCACCTCTTCTCGGGCCAGGCACAGTTCATCTGGCTGGGATTTTTCCTGTGTAGGCTCAAAGATAAGTAAAGAAACTGACTCACTGCTTTCCTTGCCAGCATGTCCTTCTGTTGCACAAAAAGAGTAACAACTTAGGCTGCCATGGGCAGGTTTGGCAAGCCTGACACGTAGGAATGGTTGCCATATGATTTAAGATTAGAATTAACTGCTTAAACACAGGACTGTTGAAGAACCTAAGGCATTTTGACTATCCTGAAAGGAAAGATCAAGAAAGGAAAACGGAATGAAACATTTCAGTGATTTTTTTCAATTTATCCTCCCAAAGTAAATTTATATAGGACAAAGTATGTGGCCACCTATGAAACTATCTTGGACTTAAATGATGCTTTAAGGAGAGAATTCCCATGCACTGTATGCACCAAAAATTTTAAAAAATAAAATACTTGAGCAAAAAAGAGGCAATTCTTATTACTCATATCAAAAGTAGACATCTTCAAAGGAAGCAAGGAATAGAAGGTATGCAAACAACCGAACACATCTACAAGAAAATTCACATACGTATATGACTACAAAATATAGTTCAAAGTATTATCTTAGATATAGATAATTTATTTTTGATAGTTTTCTGTTGAGTAATTGGTGGCTCAGAGATGTCAAGTAACTTCTCCAAAGAGGCACCATGGAGTTGCATGTCCTGTGCTTTACCTACCATAGAACAGCTATCTGTGTGCATATTTATATTGTCATGTAATCATATTTTTACTGGATTCCATATAATTTTTATGAGATTATAGATACCAGAAAAGAGAAGATTATCTTCAACTCATAGATGTATTCCAATGTAACTCATGGTACATTGCCTTGCAGATAATAAGCACTTAATAATTATTTGCTAAATTGAATTTATGAAGACAAGTTACTGTGTCAGTGACAGGGAAATGTCTAAACATGATGATGATATTTCATTCATTTATTCTACAAATTCTTATGAACTACCTATTCTTTTCCAGATATTGTATAATTAAAATTCTTATCTGTCCTCTAGATACTTAGTCTCTAAAGGAATAGGAAGACATATAATCCAATAATTATAAATTGAGTGAGAAAGGTTTTAATGAATTGTGTAAAAGGTATTAAGGTGTAGAAAAAAGTCCTAAGGTAGTGGTCATTCTAATGAATATAAATTTATGTAAGCCCAACAAGCAAAGTACAGACTATTATCATAGATTGCTTTTTAAAATTCAAACTTTATTTCAAATTTGGAAATTAAAATAACAGACAAAATGCAGCTCAAGAAGTTATGGAAGCTTTACTAAAAAGTTCTGTTCAGCCCCTTTTATGTCATTTAATCCCAACAACCAACTCAATTGTTCTTCCCGTGCTCAGAAAGATAAACCTATAAACACAGAATAGTCAAATGACATAATCAAGGTTTCCTTGTTAATGAAAAAAATGAAGTCAAGAAAAAAACACTTAATCATATTCATATATCACAAAACCAAATCCCATATTCTTTTTTTTACCTTTAGCATTAATATAGTACCTTCTTTGCTTATGCTACAAAAATATTACAGTATCATTGTTAACTATAGTCTATAAATTACATTAGCTATATTTTTCCTATGTATCTCCATATTCTTAACAGCTTATAGTAGAACATTCCTGTATTTATATTAACCACAATCCTCGTCTACTGCCAAAATCACTGTTATACATTCCCTATATTATCCTCCAGCTATCCTCCAACTAACATTAACCTCTCTAAACTACTTGTTTCAGCCACAATCACACCCATAAATCAACAGTGTTTGTTACGCTCATTATAGTGTGCTACCATCAACTCCATCCATTACCACATATTTACAATTGAACTTATTAAACATTCTACATACATCCAGCATCAGCGCCCCATTCTCAGTCCACATGCTGTCTCCCAGCAGCCTACACTTGGTAGTGCAACTCCACAAGTCTACTCATCATATTTAATTTGTGTCAGTGAGACCATACAATATTTATTCTTTTGTCACTGGCTTATTTTACTTAACATAATGTCCTCAAGGTTCCTCCATGTTGCCATGTGCTTCCCCAATTGATTTCTTCTTACAGCTGAATAGTATTCCATTGTATGCATATATCACATTTTGTTTATCCATCCATCAGTTGACAGGCACTTAGGTTGTTTCCATCTTTTAGCAATTGTGAATAATGCCGCTATGAACATCTGTGTGCAAATATCTGTTCACATCCTTGCTTTCAGTTCTTCTGAATATATTCCTAGTTGTGGGATTGCTGGATCATATAGTATTTCTATATTTAGTTTCCTGAGGAACTGCCAAATCATAGATTGTTTTAAAGAGGCCTAATTATGTGTGGTATCTAAGAGACACACTAAGGACAAAAAGAATACAGAGAGGTTTAAAATAAAGGAATGGAAAAATTATACCATGCAAATGTGAACCAAAGGAAAGTTGGAGTAATTGTCTTAATGTTACATTAACTGTCTTAATGGCTGACAAAATAAAAGTCAAGGAAAAATGGAGTATGTTTTCTACTGCAAAAAAGACTACTAGAACAGAAAAATATAACCGTGATGAAGATGGGTGCACCTAACATTTGCCACCTGAGAATATATCAAGCAACAAGATACAGAACTTCTAGGATAAATAAATAAATTTTAAACCACAGTGATTTTAATATATCTTTCTTTGAAATGCAAAAACTCTACCAAACAAAGAATACTCATTCTTTCTTTACCATATTTTCAAAAATATTCTATATCAAAGGAGTATTTCAAAGGAAACTTCAATAATTCCAAAGTATCAATGTCATTTAGACTACATTTTCTGATCATAATATAATAAAATTAGAATTTAAAATTAAAAGAATAGCTTAAAAATCCCAAATAGTTGAAATTCAATAATATTGTATTGGATAATCCCTACAATAAAATGAGATAAAGGACAAAAAGATAAACGGAAATAAATGAATACTTAGATCTGAATAATAATGAGATCAAAACATATCAACATTTGTGGGAACTGGCTAAATTAGTGCCATGAAAGAAATGTATAGCTTTACATACATTTATAAGGAATTGAGGGGTTAACAAGGAGTGAGCTAGGGAAGCGGATGTGGCTCAAGTGGCTGGGCTCCTGCCTACCATATGGGAGGCCCTGGGTTCGGTTCCCGGGACCTCCTGGTGAGGGCAAGCTGGCCTGTGCCTGTGGAGAGCTGGCACAGCAAGATGATGCAGCAAAGAGAGACAAACAGACACAAAGGAAACGCTCAGTGAATGGACACAGAAAGCAGACAACAAGAACAAACGGCAAGGAGGGGGAGTAAATAAATAAAATAAATCTTTTTTTTTTTTTTAAATGAGTGAGCTAAGCATTCACCTCAAGAGTTGGAGAAAGGGATCTGCCCTGTGTGTTCCGGGATGTTTAGCAGCATCCCTGTCCTGGCCTCTACTCACTAGATGCCAGTAGCTTCCTCCCTGCCACAACTGTGACAGCAAAAAAGGGTCCAGACATTGCCAGGTGTCTTGTGAGGGGCAAAGTCAAACCCCCTTTTCATTAAGAACCACTGATTTAAAGTATCATGATATTGAATTTTACTATGGTGCCAAATTCTGCTTGCTTAACGCTCCTCTTTCAAGTTGTTCAATATTTATATTTAGTTTTGTATCATTTTTTCCCCTGAGTATAAAATGTTCTTTTCAAAAAACTTTTTGGAGGTACCAGGGCTTGAACCTGCGACCTCATACATGCAAAGCAGGCACTTAACCACTAGGCTACATCTGCTCCTCTCAATTTTTTTTTTTTTTTTTTAGGTACTGGGGACCTGGGATTGTACCTGGGACCGCATATATGGGGAGCTGGCACTCAACCACTGAGCCACATCGGCTCCCCTGAGTTGTTTTTTTGTTTGTTTGTTTTGCTTGTTGTTTGTTTTTGTTCTTTTTAAGAGGCACCAGAAATGGAACCAGGGACCATATTTGGGAAGCAGATGCTTAACTGCATGAACCACATCTGCTCCCTCAATTTTCTTTAATATAATAGAATAAATAGCATATAATTCTATTCCAAGAGGTGACAACCACTTAAATTGGGTGATCTTTCAGATTTTTTATTGTATGTAATTTAGATTAATAAAAATAATAATTTTTGTGATGGAATGGATTAAAAAAGTTGGAAAAAGAGCAAAAGAACAACCCAAGGAAAGAAATAATAAAGCTATGGTGAGAAATTGGTGCAATGGAGAACAAAGTATACTAAAGATTTTTATAGAAACTTATTGTTTGAAACATTAATAAGAGAGAGAGCTCTGCAAACACAAAAGCATTAAACCCAAAATTGGCACAAAAAGAAAGAGAAAATTTGAAGGAAAATTTTGAAAAGATCAATTAACACGAAGGCAACTAAAATGATAGCCAATTACCTCCCCTCTACAATCTCCCAGGCTCAGATGGCTTTACAGTGCAGACCTACAAATCTTTTCAGAAATAGTGAGTTCCTTTTTTTTTTGGAGGTACCGGGGATTGAACCTGGGACCTTTTACATGGGTAGCAGGTGCTCAACCACTGAGCTACATCTCTGCAGTTCCTGTGTTTTTCAAGCTGTTTCACAAAATGTTAAAAAGTTAAAGGTATTTATTTCATTTATGCAACTAGTAAGCTCTTGATTTTTAAACCAGATAAGAACTACTGAAGAAAATAAAATTATAGGCCCCATGGTAGGTTGAATTGGTTTGTGTTCCTGTAGGTATGGTTATTTGTTGGTATTATTCAAGACCTTTTTTGGCCAATACATGGTAAATTTTTATAAATGTTCCATATTTGTGTAAAATTCTTTATTTAGTATTCTTTAATTGTTGGATGCAGAGCCTTATATATGCCTATCTTATCAAATATTATTTGTGTTATTCAAAATTTTCTTATTTTTCTGCTTGCTTAATCCATTAATGGTTAAAGTCTGTTCTAATTGTGGATTTTTCAAATATTGAAATTCTCACAATTTTTTATTTATACATTTTGAAGATATGGTGTTAAGTGCATATTAGTTTAGATTTTCATTGATTTCCAGCAAATTTTTCCTTTTATCCTCATCAGTGGGCCTCTTTGTCTCTAATAACGCTTTTCTGCTTAAAATTTATGTTTACTTAATTTAATGATGTCAGTCTTCTTTAGTTAAGTATTTGCTTGGTATCCTTTTTTCTATCTCTTTTATTTATATTTTTATAAATCCTTCTATCCTAGTTTGATCTTTTGTTAAAACATATGGATAGAATTCATTTTCTAGTTAATTAAATTTATTTTTTAAGATATTATTTTATGGTTTGATTTGCTATGCTTTTAATACCTCTTCTAAAAATGTCTTTCCTACTTCTATTGGATTACCTGAGCTTCTTTATTCCATTTTATCCCTTATTGATTTATGAATTTTATATTTTATATCTAATCTTTAAGAGAGGTTCAATGAATTTCTAACATTTATATTTAATTTAGCCCACACCAAAATTAAACAATATCTCTACATATCTCCTGAACAATACAAAGCTTTTAGAAAATTTTCACATGCTCCTCTCCTCCTAGCTTTTATGTTGTTTTCAAGCAGTTTAGTTTTACTTTGCTATATTCCCGTGATTTGTCACGATTATCATTAATGTTTCATACTGTCGTTGTTTTGATTTACACATATATTTTACAATCTATTTGCACTCAATTTCTCCCCTCTTTGTACAATGTCTAATTGTCTAAAGTAAATCTCTTATTTACAAGGGTCTATCAGTGGTGAATAATTGGAGCTTTGTCTAAAAATGTCTTTATTTTCTCCTTACTGTGAAATGATAGTTTACCTATTTTGTCTGAAAGCTGTTTTCTCTCACATTGTGAAGATATTTTTCCATAATTTCCTGGCTCCCTCCGATGCTATTGCAAAATCTGAGGTCAGTCTAGAGGTCGTCTTTCCTCATCAGTGATTTCCAGATGTTTCTGAAATCCTTTGGCATTCTGTATTTCATTATGATGTTGGTAGGTGTGGCTGGCTTTTTATATTACATGGCTCAGGACTGTGCTTTCTAATCATATGAATTCACATCTTTCTTCAATTGAAGCACATCCTAAGGCGTTGTTTCTTCAAATACTGAAGATTTACTAGTTCATATTGGACCTCCCCATTTGAACAACCATGTGTCTTAGCCTCTTGAATTTTGTCCATTACTTTATCTCTTTGCTGAATTCTAGGTAGTTTGCTAAAATCTTTCCTCCTATTCACTAATATTCTCTTGTTTTTTAATGTCTCCCGATGCATGTAATTGATGAATAGTTTCTTCAAGTATTTTGTAATTTGGGGTAATGAGTTTATCTTATTTGGGCCATTACTGGTGTGAATCCTAAGCAACCAAGTTATTAGGTTTTCTTTCCGGAGTTATTTCACTTTTTCTGCAAGTGCCCAAGGGGACAGAATTTTGCATTAATTTATCAATTTGGGAGTTCTTGGACTACAAAAGCGTGTAAATCCAGACCCCAAACCCATTTGAGCAGTAGGCCTAACTTTTAGATTTCTCATGGGAGACAATTTTTTCCACCAAATACCAACAAGCATCCACATGATCTCTCTGTACTGGTGGGTGAATTTTTTCCTTGTCATTTATTAACTCATTTATCCAGCCACGTTTATTGCATATTAACATATGCATGCCATACTGTGTTCTAGGTGCTAGCTGCTTGCAATACAAAGATTTCAAAAATATATCTGACACAGACCTCAAGAAACCCAGAGAGTGCAATAGCTTAAGTTCATTGTGCAAATGTCACAGTAGCCAAAGTGTCGAAACTTCTGCATCTCAAGACTTTAGAGTCCTTCCTCTGGAATCAGCCAGGCTCAGCCCATGCCTGTCCATGCATGTTGCATTGCCTTCTTCAGATGCAAGAACAAACATAGTACTCCAACATACCCCACCCCTACCAGATACCCAGATACATCAGTTTTTAACATTTTGCCACCTTATGCCACATCATTCTATAACTATCTACTATCTGTCTGTCTGTCTGTCTAGCTAGCTAGCTAGCTAGCTCTATTTTATGAACATTTGAGAGCAGGTTGCACATGTCAAACTCCTTGAACCCATAATACTTCTGTGCACGTTTCCTACAAACAAGAATATGTGTTTGAGGTACCTGGGCCAAGGGATTGAACACAGTACCTCATATGTGGGAAGCTGGTGCTCAACCACTGAGCCACATTGGCTCCTCTTAGTTGTTTTTTTTGTTGTTGTTGTTTGTTTGTTTGCTTGCTTCTTGTTATTTTTTTGTTTTGTTTTGTTTTGTTTTTAGGAAGCACCAGGAGCTGAACCCAGGACCTCCCATGTGAGAAGCAGGCACTCAACTGCTTGAGCCACATCCTCTCCCTGAACAAGGATATTCACTTATGTAATCACTTAAGTGCAATTATCAAGTTCAAGAAATTTAACATCAATTTAAAGCTTACATTCTATATTCCAGTTTTTCTTATGTCTCAATAAAATACTTTTGAGCCTTTCCTCCTCCATTCTTAGATCCTCTCCAGTGTCACATATTACTTTCAATTGTCATGATTTTTTAAGCTTCTCTTCTTCCCTTCCTCCCCTCCCCTCCCTTACCTCCCTCCCTCTCTACTCCCTCCCTCCCTCCTTCCTTCCTCCTTCTTTCTTTTCTTTCATTTTGGAAACATATATATAACATAAATTTTCCCATCCCAACCCCTCCCAAGCATACCACTCAGTGGGATTAGTCACATTCACAATGTTACAGTACCCTCACCATCATCCATTACTAGAACTTTCCCTTCACCCCAAACAGAAATCCTAAACTCATTTTCCACTAATTCACTATTGTCCCTACCTCCACACTCTACTTTCTATCTCTATGAGTTCACACATTCTCTGACATTTTCTTTGTGGTTACCATGGGGCTTAAATTTAATATTCTAAATCTATAACAATCTCCTTTGCTTTGATACCAATTTAACTTTGATAGCTATGTTCCTATATTCTGCATCTTCCCCACCTTTATGTAGTTCTTGTTGCAAATTAGATACTTACACATTAGTCCAAAATGATTGATTTATCCTTATATTTTATCATCTGCCTTTTAGATCCTATAGTAAATAAAAAGCAGAAGTACAAATAAAAAATACAATTGTTCTCATATTTATATTAACCCATGTTATTATCTTTATTTCTTCATGTGGTTTCAGTCAATTGTTTAGTGTCCTTTCCTTTCACCCTGCAGAACTCTCTTTAACATTTCTTGTAGGGCTGGTCTAGTAGTGATGAAATCTCCCACCTTTTGTTTATCTGGGAATGTCTTAATCCCTCCCTTATTTTCGAAAGACAGTTTTGCTGGGTATAAAATTCTTGGTTGGCAATATTTTGCTTTCTACACTTCAGATATGTTTTCCCATTGCCTTCTTGCCTCCATGGTTTCTGATGAGAAATTGGCACTTAATCTTATTGAGGCTCCTTTGTATGTAGCATGTTGCTTCCATGTTGTGGCTTTCAGAACCCTCTCTTTAGATTTGGCATTTGACACTTTGATTATAGCATGGCGTAGTGTGGTTCTATTTGGGTTTATGCTATTTGGAGTTTGTTGAGCATCTTGGATGTGTATATTCATGTCTTTCCTTAAATTTGGGACATTTTCAGTCACTATTTCTTTGGCTATTCTCTCTGCCTCTTTCTCTCTTTCTTCTTCCAGGACTCCCATAATGCATATGTTGGTATGCTTGACAGTGGTCTACAGGTTCCTCAGGCTCTGTTCACTTCTCTTCAGTCTTACCTCCTTCTGCTCCTCAGACTGGATGATTTCAATTGCCTTATCTGCAAGTCCCCTTATTCTTTCTTCTGTCAGCTCTAATGTGATATTAAGCTCCTTTAGAGTGTTTACTATTACTGTGGCCTTCAACTTTGTTTGGTTCCTTTTCATAATTTCCTTCTCTCTATTGATATTCTCTTTGTGTTCATCTATTATTTTTTGTTCTTTTTAAATTTTATCCCCCCCTCCCTGTTGTTGTTTGCACTCACTGTCTGCTCTCTGTGTCCATTCACTGTGTGTTCTTTCCATGTCTCCTTGTCTTTTTTTCTCATCTTTCTCTTTAGGAGGCACTGGGAACTGATCCCAGGACCTCCGGTGTGGGAGAGAGGCACTCAATTGCTTGAGCCACCTCATCTCCCTGGTCTGCTGCATTTCTCACTATCTCTCCTCTGCATCTCCCTTTGTTGTGTCATCTTGCTGCACCAGCTCTCTGTGGGGCACAGGCCGTCAGCTCTCTGCAGGGCGTGGACCAGCTTGCCTTCACCAGGAGGCCCTGGGAATCAAACCCAGGGCCTCTCATATGGTAGACGGGCACCCAATCGCTTGAGCCACATCCGCTTCCCTGTGTTCATCTATTTTTGTCCTGATTTCCTTTAGTTCTTTGTCCATATTTTCTTTTTGCTCTTTGAGCATATTTAAGACCATTTTTAAAAAAGCCTTTCTCTAGTGTCCCAGTTCTGGTCATCCTTCATGAAGGTTTCTAATGCTTTAATCTTCTCCTTTGCATGGAACATCACTTCCTTTTTGTAATCTTTTATTTAAACCCGAATATTTTGATAGTTTAATGTGTTATCACTGGAATTTATCACTTTGAGGTGTTTGTTCCTTAAGCTTGTATCCAGCTAGTGTTATGACAGAGCTTTCCTTGAGTGACAGGAGTTAACAACAACAAATTAAAACAGGAAAAAAGAAAACACCTTTGTCAGTCTTTGAAGATTGACCTGTGCAAGTGCTCTCCTTCGGGAATTATCCATACAATGAGTTTAGAGAATAGCTCTAGGCCAAAGTGTAGGGGCCTCGCAGTTCCCTTCTGTTTGAGTGTTTTGTTTTGGACAAGCATGTGTGGTGTTAGGAATCCTCCATTTACATGGTACGAAAGTCTCCTCTTCTCTAGGAAACAGTTTCCATGGTCCCGAGCACTACACTGTATGTCCTACAGCCAGCAATCTCTTGCCCCAGGCAGCCACTTGACTGCATTCCCACAGCATTCTGTTCAAGAATTCTGTAAGCTGTGCTCCACACACAGGGCAAGTTTGGGACAGCGAGTCCCTCAAGCCACCACCAGGAAGATTGGGCCATACATACATACTGCTAGTATGTGCACAAGGGTTACTCTGCTCCCTCCAGAACCGGGACCAGAACATTTGGAGTGTTGACTGGCTCCACACTGAGCAGGTAAGGGGTGGTGGAGGGGCCAGCCAGGGTGCCACAAAGCTCTACACTTTAAAAAATAAAATCAATTTTATTAATACATATTAATAAAACATACAATCCATCCACAGTGTACAATCAATTGTATTTGGTATAATCACATAGTTGTGCATTCATCACTTCACTCACTATTAGAGCATTTTCATTATTCCAACAATAATAATAAAAAACAAAAAACACAAACAAAAAACTCTACCCTGCTGTACATAACTGCTATTCTGTTTCCCTCTCTTTAACTTATTTGTATGTATAGTTTGTATAGATGGAGTCAAAAAATGTCATAACTTTTTTTCATTTCTTTCACTTAGTATACCCCCCCCCCCTTTTTTACCCTTAATAACCCCACCACTTTCAAGTAGCTTTTTCATGATTTGGTGCTCATTGTATTACTGCAGTACTTTAGTTATTTTCTGGAACTTTGAGAAAGATGTTTCTGCCACTTCTTGCTGGTTGTTCAAAGCATTTCACTCTCCCTTTTTTATTGAGGTGGGTCTAAGTAAATAATTTTATGAAATGTAGTGATAAATGCTAAGAGGAAACAGAAAGATCAGAGGAGTTGTTTTGAGTGTCTGTACCTAGTCCACATGAGGTGCGAACAGGTGCCCTACCCACTCCCATTAAATATTTATTAGTGTGTTGTGCTAGATGGACAGATCTCTGCCCTTGTGAAACTTATAATTTTGTGGAATGAGAAATCATGAAAATGCATGGTTATAAACTTTGATAAATATCATGAAGGAAAAATATGGAGAGTTAAGAAAATACATGACAGAGAATCCAGACTTAATTTAGGGGGCTAGGAAAGAATTTCTTGAATATAGATGTTTGATCTACAATTTATGCTATAAATAGGAGTGTTGGGGATTGAATCACATCCCCCACAAAAGGCATGTTCAGGTCTCAATCCCTGGTCCTGTTAATGTGAACCCATTTGTAAATAAGATCTCTTAATATGTTATTAGTTAAGGTGTGCCCAAACTGAATGAAGGTGGACCTTAAGCCAATATGGCTGAAGTCCTTATAAGCAAAGGAAATTGGACATGGAAGAAGAAGCTACAGGAGAAGGAAGAAGCTGGGAGTCAGTGGAACACAGAGGAGAAAGGAGAAGACATTGCTCCATGTAAAGCTTAGGGCCACGAATCACTGGCACAGCCCAGATCATCACGGTCTTCAGAGAGAAAGCATCATCTTGCTGACACCTTAATTTTGGACTTCTCCTAACCTCAAATCCATTAGCCTATAAATTCCCACTATTAAAGCCAAGCCATTGTATAGCATTTGTTTTTAGCAGCTGGGAAACTAAGACAAGGTGTTAAATAAATGTGGCAGTAATAATAGGAAGAAAGAGTCTCACATGCTGAAAGAACAGTAGCTAAATATGAGATTGGAGTACTGAAAAGCACAAGATGAAGCTGGAGTATTAGGAAGGACTATGTAAAAATGTAAAAGATTATTTTTTTAAATGTTGAACATAATGGGAAACCATTGAGGAACTTTAATAAACAGGAGAAGAGAGACATGGTTACATTGTGTTGTTAAAAGATGAGTCTGGGACTTCTGGGAAGATGGCAGATTAGAGAGACACAGAACTCACTTCTCTCCCAGAAAAAGAGCTAGAGGACAGGCAGAAACAGCCTGGAAAAAATGTTCTAGGATTTGGGACACCAGGGGAAGACTGGACACTGCCCAGAAGAAAGAGAAGCATAGGAAAAGAATCTCAAATGGAAAGACTGTGAGTAGAAGCTGCAACTGCAGCTATTGGCACCCTTTTCCCTACCCTCCAAGCAGAAAGCTTTGAATTCTCTGGCCTCTGGTTGAGAGCTATGGACAGAGGGGGCCACAGGGACCCACTGTGCTGGGAAATGGGAGAAAGAGGGATGCAGCCTAAGGCTGATTCAGCTTTTGGCCAACAGTTTTCATCTGTTGTGTCCCATGAGCCCTCTCAGGCCAGGTGGGGCTGTGCCACTGTTTGCCCTGGGAGCCGGCATGGGACTAAAGAGATCCAAACCTCTCAATCACCCTCCCTACTGACCAGGACTGGTTGTTGAAGATGCAGAGGGGAGTGGAATTATTTCCTATCCTGGAAAAGGGAGGGGGCTGCCAGCAAAGTTTGGAGAACAGCCTCTAAGAACTTTTGAATTGTGAGGCTCTAAATAATCTTGAAGCAGGAGCCTCGGTCACATTATTGCAGCCAGTGTTGCAGTGAGCACACTCAAATGAGATTTGAACTGAGAGGGCTGCCAAAGAGCACTATCTGCTGGCAGACCAAGGAAATGCATGTGAAGAAATAAAAAATAAGTGAGAGGCTTTTTTCAGCCTTTCCAGCCTCCCTCCCCAAAACTCTTGGAAGTGAGTCTGCAACCCATTACTGGGTCCATGGCCCAGATTTGAGCAACTAACAGGAACAGTCCTGAAGGCTTAAGACAGGTTGAACCAAGAATAAAAGAATGGTAGTAACCCACAGCCTCCCACCATTAAATCCGTATGCAAGAGAGAGAAATTGAGCAGCAGAGTAAACTCAGCCTCATAATCAGATGCCAAGACATCAGAAAAAAACTATAAGCCATACTAAGAAAATGGAATAAATGACCCAAGAAAAGGAATATATCAAAGCCCCATACGAGACACAGGATTTGAGACAATTAATCAACGAGATTCATACAAATTTCCAAAATCAATGTGTTGAAAAACAATATGTCTAAAGAGATAATGGACATCAAAAAGACACTGGGGAGTACAAGGAAGAATTTGAAAACCTCAACAGAAAAATAACAGAGCTTATGGGAATGAAAGACATATTAGGTAACATCAAAAATACATAAAAGGCATACAACAGCAGGCTTGAAATGATGGAAGAAAGAATAAGTGATACAGAAGACCAAACAGCTGAAACTGAAGAGAGAAGAACAGGGAGAGAAAGAATGGAAAAAATTGAGCCAGGGCTCAGGGAGTTGAATGATAACATGAAGCACAACAAAATAGGTGTCATGGGAGTCCCAGAAGGTGAAGAGAAGGGAAAAGGGGCAGAAAGAGTATGGAAGAAATAATGGCTGAAAATTTCCCAACTCTCATGAAAGAAATGAATTTACATGTCCAAGAAGTAGAGCATACCTCAATCAGTATAAATCTGAATAGATATACTAAAAGACATATACTATTCAAAATGTCAAATTTCAAAAATAAAGAAAAAATTCTGAAAGCAGCAAGGGAGAAGCAAACCATTGCATACAAGAGATGCCCAGTAAGACAGTGTGGATTCCTCATCAGCCCATGAAGGTAAGAAGACAGTGTTATGATATCAAGAAAGAGAAAAATAGCTAGCCGAGAATTGTCCTTCAAATATGAAGGTGAGTTTAAAATATTCACAAATAAACAAAAACTAGGAGTTCATAAAAAAGAATACACCTTGGGAAGCCAATGTACCTCAGTGGTTGAGTACTGGCTTCCCACATACAAAGCCCTGGGTTCAATTCCCAGTCCTGATACCTCAAAAAAAAAAAAAAAAAGAATCCACCTTTGCAGGAAGTATTAAGGGAGCCTTACAGCATGAAAGAAAAAGACAGGAGAGAGAGGCTTGGAGGAGAATATAGAAAGCAAGACTAGTAGCAAGGATAACCAAAAGAGTAAAAAGACAGACAAAAATAAGATATGACATGTGAAAGCCAAAGAATAAAATGATGAAAATAAATAATGCATTTACAGTAATATTGTTAAATATGAATGGATTTAATTCCCCAATCAAAAGATATAGGCTGACAGAATGGATAAGAAAACATGAGCCATCCATATGCTGCCTACAAGAGATGCACCTTAGACCCAGGGATACAAATTGGCTGAAAGCGAAAGGTTGGAATAACATACTCCACACAAACAGTAACCAAAAAAGTGCAGGGGTAGATATACTAATATTGGACAAAACATACTTTAAATGCAAAAAAGTTATAAGAGATACAGAAGGATATTATATATTAATAAAAGGGACAATCCACCAGAAGAAATAACAGTCATAAATATCTATGCACCTAACAAGGGTGTCCCAAAATACATGAGGCAAACAATGGAAAAACTGAAGGGAGAAATAGACATCTCTACAATTATAGTTGGAGACTTCAACATACCACTCACATCATTAGATAGAACTAGACAGAAGATTAACAAGGAAAAAGGGAACTTGAACAATATGAGAAATGAATGAAAACAAGAACAGAACTTATCAAAACTTTTGGGATACAATTGCAAGGTGGTGGAATGTGGAGAAGCATGGGGAAAATGCAATTAATGTAACCTATAGACTATAGTTAACAGCAATATTGTAATATTCTTGCATCAATGCCAAAGATGTACTGTGTTAATAGTAGGGGGTATGGAAAGAATATGCCAAATGCACTCTATGGACTATAGTTAGTGGTAATTGTCTGATGATATTATCTCATAATCTGTAACAACTGTTCCACAACGGTGTGGTTTATTGGTGAAGAGGTGTGTATGGGCATTTTACACATGTGCATGATTGTTTTGTAAGTTCACAACTTCTTTATATATATGGAATATAGCAAAGGCAGTGCTGAGAGGTATTTTATACCCATAAATACATACATTAAAAAAGAAAAAGCTGAAATCAAAGATCTAACTGAACAACTGTGGAAACTAGAAAAAGAACAGCAAACCAATTCCAAAGCAAGAAGAAGGAAAGAAATAATAAAGATTAGAGGAGAAATAAATGATATTGAGAACAAAAGCAACAATCAACAAAACCAAAAGCTAGTTCTTTGAGAAGATCAATAAAATTGACGAACCCTTACCTAGACTAACAACAACAACAACAACAACAAAAAAAAAAAAAAAAAAAAAAAAAGAGAGAGAGAGAAGATGTAAATAAAGTCAGAAATGAAAGGGGGGAACTACAACTGACTCCACTGACATAAAATGGATATAAGAAGATTTTGTGAGAAGCTGTATGCCAACAAACTAGAAAACCTAGATGAAATGGACAAATTCCTAGAAATGCACACACAAACTACATTGACTCTACAAGAAATACAAGAACTCGTCAACCAATCACATATAAAGAGTCATCAAAAATCTCCCAACAAAGAAAAGTCCAGAACTAGATGGCATCACAGGTGAATTCTTCCAAGCATTTTGAGAATAATTAACACCAATCCAGTTTAAATGCTTCCAAAAAATTGAAGAGGAGGGAAAACTACCCAACATATTTATGAAGCCAACATCACCCTAATACCAAAGCCAGATAAAGATACTACAAGAAAAGAAAATTACAGACAAATCTCTCTAATGAACATAGGTGCAAAATTTTTCAACAAAATACTTGCAAGTAGTATCCAAAAGCATATGTATAATCAAAAGAATTATACACCATGATCAAGTGCAAGGCTGACCTTGCACCCAGATATGCAAGGGTGGTTCAACATAAGAAAATCAATCAACATAATACACCACATTAACACATTTTGAAGGAAAAAACACATATGATTATCTCAATCGATGCAGAAAAGGCATTTGACAAAATCCAGCATCCTTTCTTGATAAAACACTTCAAAACATAGGAATAGAAGGAAAATTCCTCAATATGATAAAGGGCATATATGAAAAACCCACAGCTAACATTGTACTCAATGGGGGCAAAGGTTGAAAGCTTTCCCTCTAAGATCAGGAACAAGACAAGGATGCCCACTGACACCATTGTTATTCAGTACTGTGCTAGAAACTCTAGCTAGAGCAATTAGACATGAAAAATAAATAAATAAATAAAAGGCATCCAAATGGCTATAAAACTTTCACTATTCACAGATGACATGATCCTATATTTAGAAAATTCTGAAATGTCTACGAGAAAGCTATTTGAGCCGATAAACTAGTTCAGCAAAGTGGCAGGGTAGAAGATCAACACACACAAAAAATCAGTAATGTTTCTGTACGCTAGTATTGAACAATCTGAGGAAGAAATCAGGAAAAAATTCCATTTACAATAGCAACAAAAAGACTCAAATACCTAGGAATCAATTTAACCAAAGGTATTCAGGACCTATATTCAGAAAACTACAAAACAATGCTAAAAGAAATGAAAGAAGACCTAAACAAATGGAAAATCATTCCATGTTCATGGATTGGAAAACTAAATATTGTGAAGATGTCAACCTACCCAAACTGATTTATAGATTCAATGCAATATCAATCAAAATTCCAACAGCCTACTTTAGAGAAATATAAAAGGCAATTACCAAATTTATTTGGAAGGGAAAGTGCACCTGAATAGCCAAAAGCATTCTAAAAAAAAGAAGAGAGATGTAGGAGGAATTTCACTACCTGACTTTGAAATATATTACAAAGTTAGAGTGGTCAAAACAGCATCATATTGGCATAAAGATAGATACATCAGTCAGTAGAATAGAATTGAAAGACCAGAAAAGCTCTACGGCTAACTGGTTTTGAAAAATCTACTGCCAAGTCCACATTACTGGGACAAAACAATCTCTTCAACAAATGGTGCTGGGGGAACTGGATATCCATAACCAAAAGAATGAAAGAGAGCCCCTGTCTCACTCCATATATGAGAATCAACTCAAAATGGGTCAAAGACCTAAATATAAAAGCCAAGACCATAAAGCTACTAGAAGAAAATATAGAGAAACTGTGGTGGTTTCTTGGTTCTTATACCCAAAGCACAAGCAACAAAGAAAAACTGGATAAAGGAACTGTATTAGCCAAAAGGGTGCTGATGCAAAGCACAGAAATCGGTTGGGTTTTATAAAGGGTATTTATTTTGGGTAGAAGCTTACAGTTACCAGGCCATAAAGTGTAAGTTACTTCCCTCACCAAAGTCTATTGCCACTTGTTGGAGCAAGATGGCTGCTAACATCTGCAAGAGTTCAGGCTTCCTCTTCCTCTTAAGGCTCCATGGTCCCAGCTTCTTCCAATATCAGCTGTAGGCTGAGATAAGTCTCCTCTCTCTCCTGGGGCTCGTTCCTCTCCAGGCTTAGCTGATCTGTTCTCTCCACAAGGTCCGCTCTCTCTCTTCCCGGGGCCTCTGCTGTGTCTATGGAGCCGTCTCTATTCCTCTGTGTTCTTCTCCTGCATGTTTGCTTCCTCGGGCTCCAGCTTCCTGGGGCTCCAGCTTAAAACTCCGCCTAACTCCTCTGTTTAGTTTACTCTGTGAGTACTGCCTACCAAGGGGGCGGGGACTCAACTTCCCACTGACGTGGCCCAATCAAAGCCATATCACAACTCAGTCAAGTAAAACTGAAACCTCTGAATCTAATATAATCTAATATGGCCCAGAGGAACAGACTAGTTCACAAACACAATCCAATATCTATTTTTGGAATCCACAAATAACGTCAAACTGCTACAGGGACCTCCTCAAAATTGAACACTATTGCATCTCAAAGGACTTTATCAAAAGGGTGAAAAGGCAGCTGACTCAATGGGAGAAAATATTTGGGAATCACAGATCTGATAAGATTTTAATATCCATGATATATAAAGAGATGCTATAACCCAACAATAAAAAGACAAATGACCTGATTGAAAAATGAGCAAAAGACTTGAATAGACATTTGTCCAAAGAAGAGGTACAAAGGCAAAAAACAAAAAACAAAGCAAAACAAAAACTACATGAAAAAATGTTCAGCATCACTAGTGGTTAGGAAAATGCGAATCAAAGCTATAATGAGATATCATTTTATACTATTAGAATGGCCACTATTAAAAAGACAGAAAACTGCAAGTGTTAGAGAGGATATGGAGAGATAGGAATGCTTATTCATTGTTGGTGGGAAGGTAGAATGGTACAGCCATTGTGGAGGACTGTTTGGCAGTTCTTAAAGAAATTGAATATTGATTTTCCATGTGATCTGGCAATGTCACTACTAGGTATATGCCCAGAAGAACTGAGAGCTGTGACACAAACAGAAATCTGCACACTAATGTTCATAGCGGCCTTATTCATGATTGCCAAAAGATGGAAACAACATAGGTGTCCATTTACTGATGAATGTATAAACAAATTGTAGTGTATTTACACAATTGGAATATTATGCAGCTGTAAGAAGAAATGAAATTATGAAATATATCACAACATGGATGAACCTGGAGGACATTGTTGAGTAAAGCAAGCCAGACACTAAAGGATAAATACTGTATGCTTGTGCTATTATGAACTAAATATATTGTGTAAACTCAAGGAGTTAATAACTAGAATATAGGTCATCAGAAAATAGGGTGGTAGAGAATGGAAAGCTGAGGATTAATCTGTGCAGAATTGGTAAAAAGGTTGTTTCTTAATCTTTGGAAATGAATAGAAAAGGTGAAAGCACATCATAGTGTCTGTAACTAGCAGTACTATTATATGGGTATGACAGTGATTGAAAGGGAAAGTCTAAAGTCATGTATATTACTAGAAGGAAAGCTAAAAAATGTAACATGGGACTGTATAGCATAGTGAAACCTCAGGTGAAATATGAATATGGGTAATACTGCATATATAAGACTGTTTTTCTTTGAAACTGAATAAATGTATGTTAATGTTACAAGATGTTAATATCAGGCCAAAAAAACAAAACAAAACAAAAAAACCCCCTACTAGTATGCTAAGTGAAAAAAACCAGACACAAAGTCCTACCTATTGTATGATTCTATTTATATAAAATATAAATATAAATTAATTTACAAAGATGGAATGATGAGTGGTTATGTAGGGCTGGGGAAGGATAGAGGGATTGAGAGGTGACTACTAAGGGGTGCAGAGTTTTTCTTTATGGAGTAAAGAAATTGTTCTAAAATTTTTTAGTGGTCATGAATGCACAACACTGTGATTATACTAAAAGCCATTGGTTGTACACTTTGGGTGGATTGTATGGTATGTGAATATATCTCAATAAAACTCTTTTTTAAAAGGTGAGTCTTGCTTCAGTGTGGAGAACAGATTGGAAAGGGGCAAGAGCTGATGCAGTGAGATCAGTCAGGGACCACTGGAGTCGCCCAGGTTTGAGGTGATGGTAGCAGAAACTAAGATGATGTGGAAGAGGTAGAAAAATGAAGAGGGACATGTGACTTATTTAGGAGGTAATAGTGACCTAATGAATATAAGGGTAAAGGTCTGGGGTCAAGAATGGCTCCTTTGTTTCTGGATTTAAAATTGGTGCCAGTCTAACACAGGACACAGTTTGCAGGGAGAAATGAAAGAGTGTGTAGTGAGTTGAGCTATTTTTGAGATATCTAGATAGAAATATCCCGTAAGAGGTTAAGGTTCAGTGTCTGAAATTCAGAGCAGTGATATGGACTAGAAATACAAACTTGGCAGCCATCAGCCCATACAAATAAAACATATTTATTTTTCAAAATAAATTGTGCCACATCTTCCCCTAAATCTTCCTCCACAGAACCAACTATTTTGAATTCAGGGATGGATGAAAGAGATGAGTCCTTAGAATTAAGTGACTGAGTGACTGTTATTTCCTATTGCTTACTTTTTTTACTTCTACAGTGAGTAATAATAATAATAAAAACAAACAATATATTGCACAATCTCAACCAAATTTAGATATAGAGAGAGTTTAAACCATATAAGTCCATTGTGACTTGCAGAAAGTAGGCAATCAAAATATACTTGTTTTTTGACAAAATCATACTAAAAGTATTGCTAATACTTAATGATGGCTTTTAATTGGATATGTTATAAGAACATACATACATGTAAATACCTGTATCTTCCCCTTTAAGAGGACAAGCCTTTTTCACCTTGGATAGGTGGATTTTGACTACATACCCAGTTTAGTGACCTAGCATAACCTCACACCCAAAGTCTCAATCTGTCACTTAGTCCTTGGTGGACCCTGCGCCTTCTCAGCTAATATAATTTGGCAAGCACAAAGTGTTTTATGAGAAAAGCAATGTGGAAAGAACTCTGTAATTTTGCGAAAGATTTTGCCAATGTTTTTAACCACTCACCTTCTCAAATACTCTGCTTCAGGCAAATACATTTACAGATATCTTGTATTTTCCACATCTTTTTCCGTTTCCTCTCTAGAGACCAAAGAGGACTTGGCATGGACCCTAGTTCGACAGGCCTCATGGGATCAGGGTGAGTAGTTGTCTGGAGGGACCAGAAACAGGCACAATTTAAGGGGCAAGTTCAAATTATTGTCAAGGAAGGAATAATAAAGGATAGAGCTGAGGAACGCTATTAGACGTCGGGGCCTCAGGTAGAGTGTGAGGCCGCAGTCAGGACATTTGGCAAGAGGTCTCTAGGCCTAGAAGGATACAGAATTTGGGAAAAATCCAGAATGCAGTCCTGAATAAAGCAAGGTGTCTGGAGTTTCTTTTCATGGGGCTGGGAAGGTGGGCTGCTGCTAAGGCTCAGCCCCTGGGCTTTGTACCACTCCAGTCTTCCGTAATGCTATTCCTCTCCTTCGCCTACCCAAATCCTTTCAGTGTTCTATGACCTTCTATGTCTTCTGTGACTACTGATAGAGTAATCAATTGGCCTGAGAACAATGTAGGTAAAAGTAAGTTGTTCAGCCTGGTAATTTGGTCAATTTCATAATCTATTTCATAGTTATAATGCCAAATCATTGTAGTTCGTTTTAGGAGGCAAATGTTGGCAACTTTAATGTGTTTTCAAGCAATTTGCCCCTCTTTCCCTAAAAGTTTCAGAGAATTTCCCTTTTCTTTTGCTTTTGGAAAATTTCAAATTGATTTCTAGGAAATAATACCTAAAATGTATTAATTGTACTTTTTAGTTTAATGTATCACATGTTTATTGCATATGAACCCACTTGAGGTTAGAAATGTTATACTTACATTGTTTTATCTACTTTGTAAGGCTAATAATAATAATAATAATAATAATAATATCTACTATTTATTAAGTACCAGTTATATTCCAGATGCTTCATCTATATCGTTTCTAATCTTCGTAGAAAACTTTCTAGGTATGTGTGTTATCTCCAGCTTAGGCATCGAAAGGTTAACTTGCTCAAAGATAGACCCAGCAAATGCTGGGGTTGATCTCATAAGTCAGATTTGAGCTCTTTCCAGTACTCTAGACTGCTGTGAAATGTCTGTTGATTTGATTAATCTGAATTTTTGGTTACACATTTTATGTCCCCATCTCCTAGAGCTCCTGTGACTCTAGTACACAGGAGTCACTCAGTGAGAGAAAAGGAGAAACTCACTGGAGAAGGACCAGGCCACATCTGTGCATCCACCTTTGATATGAGAAAATCTCTGGTTTCTGCTGTTTTCATCTTTCTTCCTTTTTGTCTTAACTCTTCTTCGTCTTTCTCTTATTCACAAATATATATATATTTATTTATTTATTTATTTATTTATATATAAGGTTACTAGGGTTTCTTATGATATACTTCAATCCTTTCTTCCACTTACTTGATGTAATTTTCCCTCAGGAAATGCCTGGTCCAACCCACACCTACAATTTTCTGAAGACTTTTTAGATGAGTAGCAAAATTCTAAAAAGTTAATCTGTCCAGAGCATGCTAATTTGTATGGTCTTCCTAGGGGAAAATATTTGTATACTTGTACATATACATATGCATATAAAAACAAATACATACACATATATGAATACATACATATATAAATACACACAGTTTCTTAGAGGAGAAAACCAGTAGGTTCCAGCAATTTCATTACCTAGAGGCAACTAAGCTAATTTTCTAAACTAAAATGATAAGCTGTGCAGAGTCGGTTGAATTGATCAGATCCTGTCCTGTGGCTTAAGGTCCTGCTTTTTGTCCTCTGACTCTGTGCTTAAAGTCTCCTCTAGGCCCCAGGCAGCGCCAGTGCTTTTGGATTAGTTGCTGCCACATGTGAGCATTTTCAGATCACCATGAACTAGGTGGCAAAAAAAAAAACCAAACTATTGAGAACAGAATTTTGGATGTATTCCAGAGATATTTAAACACTTTATTGAGTTCCCGGTATATCCTAGCTGCTTTTATTTTTAAAAGTTAGACAGATATATAAATTAATAGTGGTGGGAAGATATGATCAGTCCTGTTAGCCGAGGTTTAAACAGTGTGCTAGGGGAGCCCAGGGGCCTGAGGAAGGCTCCAGAGATCCATGAGATGGCTGATGAGGAGCTGCCAAGTGGAGAAAGTGGGGTGGGTATTCTAGGTAGAATAAATAGCTTGTGCTTAGCACAGACCAGAAAAAAGGAAAAACAAAGAAAGCTTGTGAAGTATGTGAACTCTGACCACTTCAGGATATTCCTCAGTATAATAATTGCTGCTTGCTATGTGCCAAGTGAAGCTCTAAGTGCTTAACTTTTATGTGATTTCACTTAATCTTCACAATAAACCTGTGAGGTTAGTTCTGTTATTCCCACCTTACATTGTAGAAACTGAGGCAAGAAAAATTCAGAAATTTGCTAAGGTTCCCATGGGCAATAAGGAGGAGAACCAGGCTGTCTGGCTGCACAGCCTGTGCATCCGCCATGTTGCATTGCCGCCCACCATCGTTCCTCCAAGAGTGTCTTAAAGAACAAGAAAACATTCCTCTCGGAGGCCACTGGGGTACCTCACTAATTATAAACTGCTATATTTAAATAGCACTTCACAAAATTCCCTGAGGAGAAAAGGAGGAGACAGTCCCAAAAGGAATGGGGAACCCTAAAAAAGGTGGAAGGAAGAGGACTGAAACAAACTCGACCTTGGATTTGGTCAAAGAACCAAACACCTTGTTGGGACAGGAAGCCAGAAAGGCCACCATCCTAAATTAAAGCTAGAAGAGCAGTGAGTGCCAAAAAACATGGAATGTAAGACTCAGACAAAAATGTGTCTCATTCACTGGGATTAACGTGCCAAATTCTTAAGGGAGATAAAAGATCCTACAAGGGTTCAGGTAATTAATTTCTGTCATGTTCACCTTGAATTACCATTAGCTGCCTTTAAGAACTTCTTGTATTCTTGGCTTTATTTTTCATGAAAAGTTCAGGCTTCCTGCATGGATATGGGGAACCCCAGGTTCCAAGGGCTTTTGGGAGCAGGATTGTGAAGAAAGAGTGAAAAGGAAGCTAGGAGGAGGATGTTTATTTTTAATAAAGAGACCCCGCCCAAACTTCCTGAACTAAAATCAGTCTAGATTTATTTTTCCCATTTTACACAATGTCCGCAACAACAGAATAAATATATTAAACCCAAACAAACTGGGGGTTGAGTTTTGGCACAAAAATTCAGACAGAAATAGAATCAGCTGCTTTTGAATTGAGTCCAATGACTGATTTACAAATCAGTGGTAGACCAAGACTGCGTTGGCCTGAACTGAACCAAAGTCATTTTCATTATGAGCAGACAATAGAGAGGCAAACTGGCCTGGTGCCCAGGGTATGAGCTAGTCAGTCTATCAGTTCTGCCTCCTTTTCCTTCCATTTTTTTTTTTTTTTTTTTTTTTTTACCGGGATGTCCCGGGGATCGAACCCAGGTCCCTCCATATGGCAGACGGATGCCCAACCATTTGAGCCACATCCGCCCCCCAGCCACATCCGCCCCCCTCCTTCCATTTTTAAAACTCAAAATGTCAAGAGTTGGAAAGAACGCTTCATATCATTTTTCCCATCACCTTATTTTGTGTGGAGGAAAATGAGACTCAGAGAAGGTCAATGCCCCCTACCCCAACCCCCCATCCCTGGCATTAGATTAGAACAACGAATCACTAAATTGTTAGACAGCACTGTATAAATGGGGAGGGTCAATTTGAAATGTGGGGACAATTCAATTTGTACACAGTGGAGCATAAAGTCACACAGCCAACTCTTTATTAATGGGTAGACTCTCGAGAGTCCCCGGTTTTCTCCCTTCTCCTTCTAAGCCAGGAGTTCTTAACCTTTTCTATTCCACGGACCCCTTCACCAGTCAGATGAAAACCACGGACCCCTTACGAAGCCCACACTATACTGTGCATTATTAATAAATATATCACCCCCGTGCCCACACGTCCCCACAAGAATAATACGGTTTTGAACTTCAAGTCAAGCTCCCAGAGCCCCTGTTTAGCGCCCCTGCCTAAGCTGTATTAGGCTGTGATGTTAGTGATGTTGTGACATGGAGACCCAGGGTGTGTGGAGGGCTTGTGCGGAGAAGTCCCCGAGTCCAGTCCAGAGTCAGTGTGTGTTTGCATATTTTAGAATGCTTTTCATGTCTCATCTAATTTTATCCCCATATTTCTGAGGAGATAGAACGTTAAAATTAACTCCATTTCACACACAGGGAAACAGAGTCATAGTGACATTCTCAAGATAACGTGCTGAATTCAATGGGGGGACGACAGGGTTAAAATCTAACTATCCTTTCTCATTTCAGTTTTCCTTACAGCAGGCCATACTCTACCACTACTCCCCCCCACCCCCACCGCCATAATATGAATTAGAGGAGGTGTACAATAGATGGACTACTGAATGGTAATATGCTCCTACATTCACTTTTACACATGATGTCTCTAGTTAATTTCTTCAACATGTTGGGCTAACTTTGTGAAGACATATAGCATTTGGAACCAAAACAGTTGCACCTTCTCTGGATACCACTGTTTTTTTTTTTTTTTTTTTTACTGGGAGGTACCGGGGATCGAACCCCGGTCTCTCCATATGGTAGACGGACGCCGAACCTCTTGAGCCACGTCCGTTTCCCGATACCACTGTTTTTTAGTTGAACTCTCCATGGGTATATGAAAGAGATAGATCCTTTCACAGGCCTCTTTGTGATGAACTTGATTCTTATAATGGCCAATCATTTTTCCTGTTAGAAAGTATAAGACCAGGAGTCTTAAGTAAACCAAATCTCTTTGAACAGTCCTTTAAGTGTTGAACAGAGAAGTAATAGCTCTCGTGGAGGGGATAGCTGCTTGGAGTCTACTTTTTCCTTAGGAGATTTCTTTACTCCATTGAAGTTTCTTCCTTTTCTCCAACTGTGACCACTTTGCTCAGATCTTAGAGGTTCAATCTCTCTATCGAAAAAACTAAAACCTTGTAACTTGAAGGATATTTGAGTATTTGTTTGTTTAAGGTGTGTGATCTTTATAGAAACATAGTCAGGAATTTATAGAGGTGCATGAGAAGTGAATATGAACTCCACAGATAAAACCGGCCTTGCTGTGGTTTGGGTTCTATTCTGTTTTTGGTGACTAAGAACTGTAACTAATAATTGGACTCTGCCAAATACGTTTCTTTTAATATCCTGCTTGATGATTATCACAGCTTTCCTCCTTCATCCATCAGTTATCTAGCAATAAAGCCCTTTTAAGTGTGTCCCTAAAATTTCTATTTCTGTTTGGAATTTGAAAGCATTGTGGCTAAAACCAGACATTTTGAAAGCTAAGTGGAAATCGTGCTTTGTGAACTTGAGCTTTACAGAAATGGCTCTGCTAAGCTATAATTAGAATCACACACACTGGCAATTGGTATCTTTTTCCTTGAGAAAATCCTGCTGAACTTGATGTATCAGACTATTCTGTAATTTAATGAATTGGAAAATGAGAGGGTGGAAGGAGCACTAGAGGATCATAAACTGATAGCTCTTCACAAATGGCTTTTTAAACACCCCGTTTAGCTTGCATAATTATGTCCAATTAACCCATATCCAGCAGCTACCATTCTTTTTCAAATACCAACTGTCCTTAACAGAACAATTATTCTCTGGCCCTTTACCTCTCACCTTATAAGTCAACACCCCGTTATTGGAACTACCGTTCTTGCATTTCACAATCATGTAAATTCCACCCACAAACCATCCTGTCCTCCTATGAACACCTACCATTTCCACTTGTTGGCTGACTTAGCCTTCTCCAGCCGTGGTGTATCATTAGTGGTGGAAAGGGAAAAAGCACGAGGAGTGAACAGAATGAGCCCATCCAAGAGAGGCTGCAGGTCTAAGGATTTTTTCATAAGTAATTATTTCCCATTTTTTGTGTGTGGCATTTTTCCAAAGTGCAGTGGAATCAGGTTTACATCGACCACAAAGGAGTGCACTTTGGGACAATGAGAGTCAGATGATCATGGTGGAAAGGGTAGGGATCTCAGGACAGAGACAGAACTTTCAACATATGTCCAATGTGTATCCACTTCCTCCAGATACTTCCTTCCCTGACTACTCCTCTTTGTGTTCAGCCCTGATGTTATAACTCAACTTGCCTCAACATTTCTCCCATATAGACCCGGAGCAACATCCCAGGAAGAAGTGGAGATGGAGAAGGAGTGAAGATAGAGGCCATGGGTTAGTGGGAGAGTAGTAAAGGATAGACCAGGGGTTGAGTAATTATTAGCAAGAAGATGGAAGAGGCAGAGTGTGTGAGGAAGAGTAAGTGTAGATAGAAAAGTGAGGCACTGTCAATTCTGAATATAAAGGAAAAGGTATTTAACAACAGGCTCCATTAAATTTTAGTTGGTATGAAAAAACATTGTGGTAAGAATTTAGAGTTAAATCTATCAGTTTTTACTTAATCACAAATTACTGTTCTAATCTTCACTTTCTCTTTTTTGAGTATATATTATCAGCATCAATAAAACATTTGAATATCTACTATTAAAAATTCAGACCATTCTACAAACCCTAATGAATTTCTTGTTTGTCTTACACCGGGGAACCAGATGGCTAGGAATGGGAAGAGGTAGAGGCAACATTATGCTCTGTGTGGTCTGATATCTTTCCTGGTACATCCTCACCCTGTGGTAGGTGCTCAATAAATCCTCGATGAAGGAATGAATGAGAGGATGACTGTGAGAATGAATATTCTTGAACTGCCCCTGGAAGTCTGCCCTTACCTTTGTGTGAAGACAGCATAGTCATATGCTCTCCCCTAATCCCAACTCAATGAGGCTGCCACATATTTTATTTGATAAGATAAACATACTCTTTCCTCATTCTTTTGCATAGCATTGGTGCAATGATTAGGGTGGCTTGAAAGAAGGCACTGTCCAAGGCAGGTGTAGTGGATTTTATGGTCCACCATGCAGATCAAGGACCCCATCCTGTAGAAGAGAGGCACTCTTCCCCAGCTGCTGAGAGTGTTGACAGCTGACAGCTTTCAGCTGAGTCTTGCCTATCTACCCCCAACCCAGAGATTACTCTCTGCTACGTCAAGCCATCTTCACCAAGATCAAGCTCCCCTTCTGGGTACAGCCCATATCAAATGATCACTGTGGGAGTGTAAAGGCCCAGCCCCCTTTTTCCAATCTGGGACAATTCTGCAATGATATCCCGGCACCAATTCTCCTGGTGGGATAACGAGTCTTTGTGTTGATTGCACCACAGCCCAACTTCTCTTTCTGCCCAACCCTGCTTCCTTTATTCCTCATCAGGTTTTGAACCCAAGAACACTCTCCAACTAACTTTCTGCAAGGAAATTCAGTCTCAGAGTCTTCTTTGTGAGAAACATGTCATGTAACACAACATATTGTTACCTTTAAAAATCTTACTTCACTATAGCTAGGATTATGTCAAATCTGGTCTATTTTCCTAGTGTAGGCCATCACCATGTTACCATGTTAAGATCAGAGGCCCTAATGTAAAATCAAATCCTATAAAATCTTAGTGCAGTTGTTTAGAAAACGGACTTTTCAGAGCCTCTAGAATTAACTTAACCCGCGAATCTTTCATCATCCTTACCTTTCCATTTCAAGTGTGACTCATATATTTCGTTGTTCAGCCCATAAAATCAATGACCTCTGGTTTCAGAAGGGAAAGATTAAGAATGACATACTGACCTATCTTAGAAATGATTTAAAGGAGAGTGAATTTCCTCTAAATTTACAGAGATATGATTTTACAATTCATTTGTTTTTCTGATTTCCTCCCAAGGTTCACAACTCAACAAGATGTCAGTGATTAACTTCCTCCTTTTTCTTCTCCAAAGGTCTCTCCATGTATAAGCTCTGCAATGAGAAGCTTGGGTCAAATCCACCCCACTTCTTGTTTTATTTTTCTCTTCTTAGAAAACCAGATACTTTGGCAGGATGACATAAATATGGCTGGTTCCAAATTCAGTTGTAAAATAAAGTTTGTCCGTGATGATCCTCTTCCCTTTTGTGGTAGATGCTTTGCCTTTGTGGCTGCACCTCCCCCAACTCTGGGACCTTCTCAGCCTGCTGACAACCTCCTGTCCACCTCCCTACAGCATCCCTCTTCCCCTTTATCCAGTTTTCCCTGTTCTGCTATTCTTTGTCCATGGCCTAGACCAGACTGGTGGCTTCCATGTTGCCACATTGTCATTACTACAACTAAGACTTCCCCATTCTGAAGCTCATCGCCCAAGGCCAAGTATACTCTGCCTAAAGAGGCAGTTTTTGCCTGACACACTAGTAGTTGGTTAATAAGTGTTTGAATGAATGAATGAGTAAATGAACAAACTGCTCTCTAATAATTTACCATTTAACACCTATGCAGTCCCTGCCTCCCCAAAAGTGTGTGTGTATTAACGGGCCTGAAGAAGACAGCGTGTCTTCCTTTGTAGCATAACCCAACCAGGTGAGCTGGGAGAGAAACCCCGTGCTAGGTGGGTGTTATAGTTATCTCAAATATTTCTCCAGTCTCGTGTGTGGTCTCCTGTGCGAATTCATTTCAGAAAGGCCCTGAAGGCGGCCCCTCCTTTACTATAAGTTTCAATAATTGGAGAAATGACTGTTCCCTAGAAGAAGCAGTGTATTATTAATTTTAAAAAAGCATAATGACTAACCTTGACTTAGTATGTATTATCACTCTGGATTCTGCAGAAGTTTGTAATACTAGGTCTAATCTTTAGTGAATGGATAAGAACTGTTAAAAACCACTTCTCTCTGAAAGAGTTCTATTCTTTGGTCATGAGATAGAAGAAATAGGATTGGCTATGAAGAAGATGGGCAAAAATATCTGGCAGATTTAGAGAATTAAAGCTGAGAAGTAATAACTCAATGAAATAACATAAATGTGAGAAACAACTAAGTAAGCATATAAAACAATAATAATAATAATAATAATAATAACCTGCTATGGAATATCATCAAGCAGCAAAATGTACTGCAAAGATATTAAGATTTATGTGGTTGGTGTTGATTATAGTTACTGAGGTGAATGCTTCAAGTAAAATAATTGAAAAATTAGCTCAATTTTGAGCAAAATGTAGTTCATGTGAATTTACCCTTTAGCACTTACCAAATCCCTGCAATAGTTTGGGGCGGGGGGTCCTACTATCATACGCAAGGAAGAGGGAAAAGAAAGAATAAAGAAGTAAATTAAAAGACTTGGAAATAAAGAATCGCTAAAGGACTGGATTGTGAGTATGGAGTAAAGAAGATTAGATAAGGGGCCTAAGAACAAGGAGTTGGAGGCATCATTTGGGGATGGTGACTGTTAACTTTCAAGAATTTCCACGGAGGATGGGTGAGAAGATGCATGGCTGGAGGACCTGGGCTGGGTAACAGGGAAAATTTCGTGACTGTAAGTGTCCAGAGCTCTGGCTTACATGTCCCAAGGAGGGCTTTTAGGACATGCCTGCCCTAGGAACATTTCTCAGGCTCAAGCGAGGAGCTTTTTGGGCGGTTTCATGCAGCTCTGTGGATGGACGGGGTGACCTCCTCAGGTCTCATGTCCCTGAGAGGCGTTCCCCACACTTCACAGTGTCTTTGCCAGCTGCTGACTCCCAGCTCCGAGGCTGTGTAGTTTTCCCCCCAGAAGGGAACAACCAAGCCTTTCACTCTCTGTTCTTTACTTGGACCAGTCTTTAGGTGTGCATCTGTGGTTTGTCAGCTCTTCAGCACTTAGGCACTTTCCTTCTGAGCCAAGGCCCTCCTGGGAACAATGTAGCGCCTGTGTGCTGACAGTAACAGCCCGTGGGCCACAGACAGGCAGCCAAACGCTCCCTCTGGCCCACGAGGGTTGAATTAGACACCTCACCTGCAGTAATCCACGGCTTAGTCAGCCCCAACCTCCTCCTGCCCATGCCCCAACCTTTTACCGACTTGATTCCTAGCTCCTTTGCCACATTTACACCAATCCTCATGCAGGATGGTCTCTACCCACCACCCATCCCACCCACTGAGTGAACAATAACACGTTAGGGGCTTATGGCCTGATACTAAACGCCGGCACTGAAGGGTGAGGTACATGCTGTTTAGTTGGGCAGCCAGGTATTTACAAAAAGGTTGGTCTACCAAGAGATGCCAGTCCTTTCCTATAATGTGATTGCCTTTTATGTATTATGCAGGTTGTTGATTTACACGGGGAGTTGGGAACGCTAAACAAACATGGAATTTTTACGTGCTCTGTTTCTGCTGAGTTAAGACATTTGGAAACATCATTTGACTCCTGGCAAAAAACCTCAATTCCAGATGCTGTTTAAAACCATACTTTTGTTCTTGACTTTGAGTCAGAGAGGGGTCATGTGCTTATGAAACAATAGAGTTTCAACCCTTAAGTAGCCCTAAAAGAGCAGAAACTGTGTTGTGTGTTAAGTCATACCCAGCATACTAATTCAATATTAAATGACAAACTAGCACAGTCTCTCTTTAGGAATGCCTCTCCTTCATAGAAGTAGCACAGTATTTATCTTAAAGCTCCATCCAGGGATTATCGAGAGCTCTACTCCGCGTGAATGCATAAAAGAAAATTGGGTGGGTAGTGAGACACAAAAGGAAAGGAGGAAAGAGCAATGCAGATTTTCAGGAAGAAAAATGTGTGTGTCTATGTGTGTATAGTTGGAAGCCTTGGTGATCCTATTGTTTAGTGTCTCTGAGGCTTAATTTGCCCCTTTTAATTCAGCATAAAGTAGATTTTTGGTAGTATGCAGATGTATCAGGGAGAAATCAGAGTTCCACCTTTGGAGACTTTTCTTCTGATTCATGGTTTTCTCTCTGAAAAACATCATGACACATATTAAAATTTGGAGCCCATTCTGTTTTAGCAAACTAAGTTACTCCTGGAACCCTTAAATCTATCTTCAATGAACTCTTTTATATGGAATTTGATTTGTTTACCATAAATGCCCTAAATTCTATTTCACTATTCTATAGTGAAATCTAAAATTTAGCTCCTTTGAATATGCAAAACCTTTTTAAAAATGCTTTCCTAGTTCTAGTCCCATGATTGTAACCTAATAAGTATCCTGACCATCACATCCTCATATACCTCTGATTTTAGTCGAGTTCAGCAGAGCCCAAAGAATTCTTAAACAACAGGAAATAAAAGGAACATAGAGGAAGAAAGCCATTCTTGCTTTACCTGCGTAGTCTCACACTTACCAATGGTTTCTCCTTTAGGAATCCATCACAGAAGTTTTGCACATTCTTTACTGAAATCTCTGCTATGGGCAAGGTATCCCACTCCTCATCTACAGTTCGGTAAATTGCCAAAGCTGGCAGTTGAGACTCTTTTAGGTTGAAAAATGATATCACCTTCCCATTTTCCTTCAAACCACTGTCCACCAGAATAAAAAGTATCTGCAGTTGAAGAAAGTTGAAAGAGAAAGTTCTATCTGAAATTCAGGGTATAAATAGATACTTATAATTGTTGAAGTTTATTCCAATTGAATTTATGGTCTGTGTCATACAAATTAAATCTCAACTAAATTAAAATGAATTTCATATTATTTTGTGTTGCTTTGGTGTTTTATCCCACTGATCAGATTCCTTTAAACTTTTTCCAATTTTGTAGAAAAATGCAAGCATCACTTTATTGTTAATATTTATACTTGGTTCTGTAAAAAAAAATAGCAAAAAGTTCTAAGAATTTTTATACATATTTATAAAAATTTCAAGAATATGATCCTTATCACTTCTGAAAAGTACACATTTTTTTAAAGACTAAAAGCCAGTAAGTGTAGAAATGGAAGAGGAAGACAAAAACATTGACAATAGATTATTTGAATTTTCTTCTTCCTGGATATCTATAACATCACATGTGCCACTGTTTTTGGTATAGCTTGTGAAACCCAAAAATTCTGATTTTTCTTCACTAGTCTGAAATAAGTCCAGTTAAGGTTGTACCAGTGAACTACAAATTCTGTTATCTTCTTGTGTAGTAAGAAACTCAGGTCTTCTCTTAACTAATTCCACATTTGGTTCCAGACTTTCTTTTTTATTTCTTCCTAATAATATTTTTACTTTACAGTGGATTTTACCAGAAGGTAAACTATCCATATTGTCGATATTACATTCATTTGGTTCCATGTTAGGCTGATGAGATGCAGATTCTTTTTTTTTTTTTTTTCCTTCTATCTGGTTGCGCCATCGTCTTTTTTGGCGCATTGCTTAGTCACACGGGGGCACTGCACCTTTCTGCGCAGGTCTGGGACATCCATATGGTAAACGGGAGCTCAATTGCTTGAGCCACAGCCGCTTCCTGGATTCATTTAATTTTAAGAACATAGAATTGGAAGAGACTTTGGTGATTATCTAGGGGAGGAAATATTGCCTAATGGTTTAAAGCAAGGAACTTGTTGTAGACCCTGCCTCTGGCACTTTCTAGCTGTGTGACTTTGGGTGCATTACTCAATCTCTCAAGACAGTTTTCTCTTTGGTAAAATGGGCTTTGTTGGGAGGATATTAAATGAGATGATGCATTTAATTTTTTTGCAGTTTGGGGCATATATTAAATGCTTTGTAAATGTTAACTATTTCATATTATTAAAGAAGGAATCATCTTTATAACTTTGTGGGATGTGGAAGATCATCCACATTCAGCATACTTCCAATGTTAGGGAACCAACTACAAAAAAGGCAGCTTGTTTTATTATTCAACAGTTCTCGTCATTAGAAAGGTCTCTAATGTGGTGGAAGCCTTACTATTTCAGTAATAGAAAGCAGAACTGCATGTAGCAGGGAAGGGAAAGAAATGAACATTTATTGGGCTCAGGCAAAGGCACCAGGCACTTGATTGATGTTTTATGTGAAAGACAAGTTCAGTGGTCTAATAACACAACAGATTGTGGCAAGGTGAAAACAAATATGACTAAAAGGTGGTTTTTATTTTTAGTATCTTTGGGTCTTTATTGTCTCTCCACCTATTAATGCATAAAAAAAGAAATAGGCTCATCACTGAGGAAGACATGGTTAGACAGGCCTTTAATAGTACAAAATACAACTTTAAGTTCAAATCAGAGTAATGTGACTTATTATGTCCCAGATCTTGTTTTGACCTCTCTTAAGTCTACTTGTTTTCCTAATTTCTCTCTACTTCCCTGGACTCTTCCTTTTCCTAGTGTCCTTGTGGGGAGAATTCAGACTCACCTTCCCCTGGAAGAGCTTAGCAGCCTTCCAGTATCTGTGCATGCTTTCTTCATACTCTAGGGAAGCCTTGTTCATCATCAGGAGAAGATGAATCTGAATCATGCTGTTGAATAGGCCAATCACAGTCTGGAAAATTGAAATGTGTTGTCAGGAGAGAAAGAGAGAAAGAACGAGTGAGAGCGAGAGAGAAAGAGAGGGAGAGAGAATGCAAGAGAGGCATTAGTGGCAACCCAGTGAATGGGTAGACTAAACAGAAATGAGCGCTGTCCACCTTCACCACACGGGTAACAGCCTCCAGGATGGCTCTCAGTAGGTTACACCTTCTAGTTTTCATGCCACTGTGTAGTCCCCTTCCATACTCAATAGGGCTTATCAGAGTAAGCGATAGGAAATTGCAGAAATGATGGAGTATGACTTCCAAAGTTAGGTCACGGAAGACATTGCGGCTTTCGCCCTGCCCTCCCTTGTGTCACTCATGGTGGGGAAAGCTAGCCCTGATGTGTGGCGCTCAAGCAGCCCTGCTGATCCATGTGCAGGACTAACTAACAGCCATCATTGGCGTGCCAGCCAAGAGTATGAGCCCTGCAGGAAGCAGGTCCTCCAGGGCCAGTCAAGGCATCAGATGACTGTAGCCCTGGCCAACACCTCAACCTCAACATCACGAGTGATCCAAGACCAGGAGCACCCAGCCAACCATTCCTGATTTCCTGGCCACAGAAGCGGGGCAATGATCAGTGTGTCCTGTTTTAAGCAGCAAACTTTGGGGATACCTTGTTCTGCAACAATAGGCATAATTACTAAGGCACCACGCGCTGCATTAGCGTTGGAAGACCAGTCAGGCAGGCTTAGAGTGTAGCATTTCTACATATTACTAGTGCATGTGTGCTGAGTGCTTACCATGGGCCAGACACTTGTTCAGCACTTTGCATCCACTAATTGATTTAATCCTCAAAGTCCCAGCTTTACAAATAAGGAAACTGAGGAACAGATAGATTAAGTAATTCTCCTGAAATCGCATAATAAGTAATAAGTAATACGGCTGGGATTCAGTCCATGCAGAGCCTGTGCTCGTAAACACAATGTGCTGCTCATATACAGCAAATGGCAACGGCCCACCTAAACAAATCCAACCCTGCACGTGGTCGCACTGCCTGCCCCAGCACAGCGACAAGCTGGACTCTTCGGGACACCACAAGTCCTGGTCCTTTCTTTCTCAAAGAAGATGATTCCCTAGGAAGTTGTCAGTGACTGAGGGCAGTATTTCATTGTTCTGAAGCAAATCTGTTTTAAACAAATCCCATTCCCTTCGCCACTCCTTTCTAAACACAGAAAGCCTTGCTGTAAAAATGGCATGTACACTGAAGAATACCATGGGTTGACGAGCCATGGGTCAGAGTCCCAGGATGGTGGAAAGGGGAGCATGCAGGCAAGAACCTTCCTAAAGCTGCACCCCGCTCTGCAGGGATTCTCCAGCTCTGTTGGCTGCAGAGGGCCAAGATGTAGACAAGGCTCCCATGGCTTTCTCCTGGGAGATCAAATCCAGGTCTTTCTTAGATTTTAAATTTGGGAGGTTGGGTGGCAAGTAACTGACCCTTAGTTTATTAGATGCTGTTACTTAAGTTTTGAGCATGTGTCCTGCTCTCTTACAGCAGAGAGAGAGGATAAATCTTGGGAAGAGGCAGACATATGAGCTAAGGATTCAGTAGTACAGTTCTCCTAGCAGAAGGGATTGGGCATAGCAAATGGGATTAGTCTAGTACTAACAGAGACAGCCTGGTTATTCTCCTTGAAGTGAAGTATTGAGTTTGTGCATTAAAAGTGGGCGACAAGCCAAGCCCACGGCTGTGGTTTTCTGCCCAGTTGCTACTAGCGTAAACCTCTCATTGCAGCAGATGAGAAATAGGGATAGTAGTGTGGGCAGCTCTTCAAATAGGAAAAATAGTATTTTGGGGAAATGAAAAAGTCACAATAAAAATTAAACTTGCTTCTATAAAAATATTCTAACCTAATTTCCTCTTGATGTGATTTTCCTTCACACTACTAATGTGGAAGTTTAAAATATAAGTATCATTGTTCTATGAGATAAGAGATGGACCAAGCAAAAGAACTCAGAACTCTTTGCCCTGCCTTAGCCAGTCTGCAGGTCTCCAGGACCATGAACCCAGGACCACGAGATCGTCTTTTCTGGTCCCACATACCCTCCTGGCAGCTCCATAGATACAAGGACCAGAATGACACTGGTCTAGAAAAGGAACCCCTTCTCGGTTACTGCTGCCAAAACCCCAGAGGTGTAGGTGGTGGACTCCAAGCAGAAATGAAAATGGAGTCACCACTCCCCAGAGACAAACATGGCACAAGAGCTGGAGAGGATTTTAGTCAACAGGAAGAGGGGTTTTCCACTGGAGCCCTGTGGGGCAATGGAAAAACCACAGGTTTCAGTCAGAACGACCAGTCATGAAAAAAGCAGAGACAAGCACACAGGACTATCTCTGAAGCTGAAATTGCTCTTGGCCATATGATCTCCCACTTCCTCTCCTGTACAATGAGCAGTTAAATTCTCTGCCTGAAATTATACCTTCTCTACCCACTTATTTTTTGACTCTGAATAAGTGGCTCCTAAGGGTTCCTGTGTGTTCTTCTCTATAAAATGGGAATAATAATTTCCTCTCTTCTATAAATGAGCTCAGTGAGTGTGAAAAGGCTTTGTTCAGGTCTAAAAATCATGACCTGCATGCGAAGTACTGTTTTTGGAGACTGCACAGCATTTCCGAGCTGACGTAAATCATGAGAAACTGATACTGAATTTCTGTAGTGATCTATGTCAGGGAAAAGAAAAGGCAAGTCATGTAAGATAATTCAATAGCTGTAGAGTGTTAGAGAACCAGAATATGATCAGCACAGATGGCCCTACACTTTCACATGGCAGCATTAAACCAGAGGAGGGTAGCCCTGGTTTTAGGGCTGAGGCACCCTGAGGATCTAGGCCTGTGTTAAACAAATTGTGGTTTGCAGGCTGGCCAGACCAGGAACTCTCTGTTACTGGCCCACAGCGAGGTAAGTACAGAAAATGGGAATAGGTGTTTTGACACTAAAAGAAATTTGACATCGCCAAGGCATCCAAGGATGTGTTTATTGGGCTTGATTTTTTAAAATTTCATTTTTAAAATTTTTATTGTGTTTTACAAAAGTACCTGTCACTGATGCTTTAAAATAAAATAGTTGCAACACCTACCCTCCAGCTCACTGAACTCACCCAGGACAACTAACAAAGAGATGATGATGGACAACGACTATCCCAAGGAAGAGAAGAGTCTGCAACTGCAAGCAAGAGAGTTCCATCCATCTGCCCCATGGGATCTAAGCCCCGTCTCAAATAGAGGCAGAGTGGGCATCACCATCCCAGAATCCTCAGGATTGGGAAATGAACGATGAATTAGAGTTGACTTACTGTTATTCTGCTATAGACTTTTTGTGATCCTAGCAGTGGAAGAATTTTTATCATTGACGTGGAAGCAGAGGCCACTGGAGGCTCTGAGGGAAGGGAGAGGGAAAAATAGGTATAATTTGGGGGCATTTTTGAGACTTGAGAATTGTCCTGAATGACATTGCAATGACAGATACAAGCCATTATGTATCTTGTAATAACTTACAAAAATGTGCAGGAGAGAGTGGAAACTACAATGTAAACTATAATCCATGCTTAGTGGCAATGCTCCAAAATGTGTTCATCAATTGTAACGAATGTACCACACTAATGAAGGATGTTGTTAATGTGAGAAAGTGTGGGAGGGGTAGGGAGTGGGGCATATGGGAATCCACTATATTTTTCATGTAACATTTATGTAATCTAAGCATCTTTTTAAAAAAAAATAAAAAATATATTAAAAATAAAATAAAACAAATGAAAAACAAACAGACAAACAAAAACCAAATGAACCTTCAGCACAAATTGCAATCTAGACTGAGAAGCATGGTCTTGAGGGCCATTTAGGTCACAATTGCCTTCAGCAAAGGCAGCAAAACTGTCCCTGAAGCTTTTGAATCTGTCCCCTTAACTTTGCAGCCTGACTCTCTTTCTCACTCGTCTTGTGATAGGTCATTTAACTGTTCTGAGTCTCAGTTTCTTCCTCTGTTGAATAGGGACAAGTCTATCAATCTTAAGGATGGTAATGTAAACAACACACTAGGTGTTCATTCAGTGGCAGTTATTGTCATCATTGCTCAAAGGATCAGAACTCGGGGAGGAATGGAATCTGCTATGAAGACAAATACTCTCCATGACACACGGCTCTGCTTACCGCAGGGTTGTACTCTGTCACCAAGTGGAGGCTGTTGATCTCAATGAACCGGCTTAATTTGGTGGCATCCATGATTTCAATGTCCTCGTTCTCTAAATCCAGCTGTTCATTATCCACCTGGGTCACACAAAAGGGATGAAATATTCACTGTTCTGCCTTTATTCATTCCTCGACAAATACTTCCAGACTCCATCATGTGCCAGGCACTGACTAAATCTCCAGAGACAGAAAGGTGCATAAGCAATGTTCTCTACCCTCAAGGAACCTCCTGTCCCGGGGGATTCAGCCACGTACACAGAAACCTCCCGCATAGTGTGGCAGGTGTTATTACAGGGGAGTCACAGGCCGGTATGTCACCTAAGGAAGGGCAGAAAAGCTTCCAGGAGGGGCTAATGTCTCCAAACTGGCTAAGAGTTGGTCAGATGAATGTGCATGGGGAGGGGGTTTTTAATGTACAGCAATATTTGCAAAGGTAAAAAGATGTGAATGAGAGGTCCCGTTGTGGAAACGGCAATCGGCTCACTGTGACTACAGCGGAGGATACAGCAGAGATGAGGTTAGGGGGACAAGTAGCAGCAAACTCTCAAAGGCCTTTGAAACCAAAGCAAGGAGATCGAACTCTAACCTGAGGGCAAGGGGAACCATTTACATGATCAGACTTGGTTTTCACTTATGTAACCTTAGGGAAACATAGGGAAAAGCACAAAACAGAAAATAAAAGCTCAGTAACTCACAGAGCACACAGCTGCGGAACCGCCCCCTAAGTAAAGAAATACAATATTGCCACAACCTTGCAAACCTCCTGTACCCCTTCTAACTGGCGATTTATTCTTTTCACCCAAGGTAATCATTCTCACCTTTATGATAATCATTTTTATCCTTTCCTTGATAGCTTTATCACTTAAAGATGCACCCCTTAATGATATACTTGTTTTATCTGTTTTTTCTTTAACATTATATAAATGGCAACAATGTATGTTTTTGTATTTGTCTCATTTCTTTTGCTTAACATTTTGTTTACAAGAGTTATCCATGCAATTTGCAGGTTAAGTTGTAGTTTGTTCATTTCCTGGCTGTATAGTGTCCCACAGTGTGAGTATGCTACAGTTTATTTATTCATTCTCCTATTGATGGATATTTAGGTTGTTTCCAGTTTCTGGTTATTGAAATAATGCTGAAATGAACTCTTGTTTGTGTCTGTTGGTACATATGTGCATCTGAATCTGTTCTGCTGGTCATATACCTAGGATTGGAATTTTTTTGCTCATAGGGTATGTGTATTTTCAACTAGCAGATAATGCCAAGGTATTTTCCAAAGAGGATTGTAATTCCCCACTCTCACTGGTACTGTTTGAAAGATCCCATTGCTCCACATCCTTGCTAACACCTGGTATTGTCTGCCATTTTTATTTTATTCATTTTGGTGGCTATGTGGTGGTATCTCACTGTGTTTTTAATTGCATTTCCCCAACCGACTGCTTGTATATCTTCTTTTATGAAGTGGCTATGCAAGCCACTTGCCTATTTCCCTAGTGAGTTGTCTATCTTTTCTCACTGATCTGCAGGTCTTGTAAAATATTCTGGATATGAGCCCTTTGCACTATATTACATAGGTTTTCTCACTCGGGTCTGGCCTTTTAATGGTGACTGCTTATGAACAGAAGGTAATTCCGGTGTAGTCAAGTTGATCAAGTTTTCCTTTATGGTGTGCAGTCTTTTTGTTTTTGTTTCATCTAGAAAATCCTTGTCCATCCCTAGGTCATAAAGATATTCTCCTACCTTATCTCCTAGAAGCTTTATTATTTTGTCTTTCTTGAACCCACCTGGTACTGAGTTTTCTTTGCTACTTAAAATGGATACTTAGATCCTTGATTTTTAGCATTTACTTTTCTCCAAAATATGCACTAAAATCCATACATTTCTCCCTAAGAAAGCTATAAATGCATCTATAATTTTTATATGTAATATTTTTATCATTTGGTTCGAAACATTTTCTAATTTCCATTATTTCTTCCCTAACCAATTGGTCATTTAGAAATGTATTTCTTAATTTTAAAATGTAAGGAGATTTTCTGGTTATATTCTTGCTATTGATTTCTAGCTTTATTTTTACATTTTATTTACATTACTTGTCAACTTCTGCATATGCACATGTGTTAGAGAAAATTAAGTAGTTTTGAATACAGTATTCTGTGTAGTCCATCCACTCAAACTTTAAGTTTTATAATTCACATTTTCTATTTTCTTACTGAATCTTTTTATGAGCTTATTGTATGAAGAGAGGAGAGCTAAAATCCACTAGGGCATTCCAATTCAGTTTACCCCCTTTCAATGGCATTCTCTGCCCCTCCCCAAGACTTACAGGTGATGATGGTTATGTGTTTTAATTCTAAATCTTACAATACCTTATTATTATTGCATTATATGTACATCTATATTTATGCATGCACTTACCTTTTAGCTTCTACTCATTCCTTCCTGCATTTTTGAGCTTCTGTCTAGCACTTGCTTCTGTCTGCCTAAAGAGCACCTCTTAGCATTTCCTTTAGTATGAGTTAATCTGTTAACTCTCAGTGTTGGTTATTTTAAATCCTTTATTTCATCTTTATTTATGAAGGCTATTTTTGTTGGGTATAGCATTCTAAGTCAGAACTTATTTCTTTCAGTGTTTTAAAGATAAAATTCTTTTGTATTCTGGAGTCTACTGTTTCTATTGATGTCAGTTGTCAATCCTAGTACACTTCTGAGATTACTTGGAGGGAAATCTGTTCTTTTCTCTGACTTCTTCAAAATTTTCTCTTTTCATTTGTGTTTCAGTTATTATACTATGACATGAGGAAGGGTAGATTTCTTTTTTTCTTGCTTGGGGTTTGTAGGATTTCCCAGATATATGACTTGATGTCTTTCAGTAGTTTGGGAGATTTGCCAGCCATTATCTCTTCAAATATTTCCTCTATTCCATTCCCTTTTTCCTGTCATCCTGGGATTTCATTTTTTTAATGTTAGGTCTTCTCATACAATGTTATATGTCTCTTACCTCTTCTATTTTCCAACCTTTTTTTCTTTTCATAATATATTCTGCATAGTTTCTTCTGACCTGTCTTGAAGAAAGCTAATTTTGCTTCAGCTAAGTTTATTTTGCTGATGAATCTGTCTAGTAGGCTTTTAATTTCGTTACTGTGCTTTTAGTTCAAGAATTTCTATTTGGTTCTTTTTCAAATCTTTCATTTTTAAATAGCTTCCAGTTCTCTTATAAAATTTTCTACCTTTTCAATGATCTCCTTGAGTATAGTAAGGAAAGTTTTAAAAACCTGTATGGTAATTCCAACCTTTGGAGTTCTCGTGACCTGTGTCCATGTTTGTTACTTCTGCTGGTTGTGTCTCTCCACTTACTTTTAATTTAATTTTTATAATTATATATAATTATATATGTGTGTGCATGTGTGTGTATATGCACATATATATGTATATATGTACTGTGCATATAGAATCATCCTAATCTAGTTTCAAGGATTGAGGTGATTTGAGTTCGTGCTGCATGCCCTGTGAGGGCTGCTCTACTCACAGCTCATCCTTCTGTTTAAGGCACAGCTCTTTAGTGTCTACATGGGGGCAATGGGTGTTTTACTAGATTCCACCTTTCACTCCCCCATGTAGGCCCTGGACCCCAATATTTATTTTTCTGGACCCCTGAGGCTGTCAAAAATGCTGAGAAACTTCATAGGCTCTCTGCTCCTTCTTCTAGAACTGGCAAAAGCTCCCCAGATGAAAAGCAGTATCAAATGCAGCATTCGTCTTTTTAGGGTTCCATCTTCTTTTAGATTTTTTTTTTTTTTTTTTTTTTGAGGTACCAGCGCTGGGGATTGAACTTTGGACCTTTGGACCTTGTATGTGGGAAGCCATTTTGTTTGCTAGTTGTTTGTTTTTTTAGGAGGTACTGGGAACTCTGGTGTACGAAACAGGCACTCAACCACTTACATCTGCCCTCTTCTTTTAGATCTTGATCTGAATATTCTTCCCTCTCTTGCTAGTTTTCTAATGCTTTCAGACAAAAAAAAAAAAAAAAAAAATTGGGGGGGGGGCAGGTCCAGGTTACTTTAGCCATCATTTTTGGAAGGATTTGTCTAATTACCTTGTCCATTATCTCAGATTTGCATTTTAGAACAATCTTTCCACCATACTCAGCTATTTTAAAGACAGGATTTCATTCCATCAATCATTCCTTCTAGAGTTTCCCACTACTCTCCCCCAATCTACCTGTGCCCATAAAGACACAAGATTATGCCACCATCACCAGCAGCTTTGCCAACAGATGAAATTTCCAGGGCCAGCTCTTGAACAATTTTGTATTTCCTAAAACACCTTGGAACACTTTTGAGATCCTCATGCCACCAGCCCTTGGACACCTCTTTCGCCCTTTCCCTACATGTACTATTCATCTATACCCTACGCAATCAGGTCCTGCCCTGGACTGAAAACATCCTTCTCCCTCCAAGATCCTGATACTTTCTCCAGTCTGCTTGGCAAAACCAAAGATGAGTCTCATTATGTAAGTTTATGTAAAAGGGAATTCAGGCACAGGGAAATTAAAATTATTAAACAGTAAGACTCTAAAATTGCTCATTACTGTCACCTGAATGGTGACTTCTAGTGTCTATTTTTTTCTTCTTTTGTTTTTAATGGCCTGTCTTGGGTTAATATAGACCATCAAGCAGCCCAAAGCACCCCTCGTGGTTAGTTTGGTTAATTCTGGATATCTCTAGTCATTCTCTTAAAGTCTGTTTGTTCAAGAATTATTTGTTGAGTGCCTGCAGAGAACACTGAGGCCCAGAAATGCTGACATTCAGTTTGATGGCAATGCAAGCCCTCCTTATTTTAAGACTGTTTTAGACAAAATTTAAAATTATGAACTATATCAATGCTGAGGTATAGAAAATGTATTTCCAAAAAGACTTTTGAAACAGAAGCCATCCAAATCCCAGGATATTTTAAACTGTGACGTCCTTTTATGTATTTGTTTTAAAAACCACCCACAAAGTTCTGAACAGAAAGCTGGTGACAGAAATCTAAAAGTAAGAGAAAAAGTCTTAACAAGTTCCTTGCCCACCCTTCTACCCTCTCCTGCCAAATCAATAAAAATGAGTAGAGAACTAAAATGGAAGATAAAAAAAAAGGGTATTTGCAGTTTTTCAGGAACTTTGCTGCTGTTAAATGCCTGGCTTGCCAGCTGCTACATCTCCTTCATATCTAAGGCTTTGCTATTGCAATTATCAAAATCATCACTATTATCATCGCAAGCAGGGCCCTTTTATTATTAATATGTGTACATGTTTCCTGATTATCTTTCAGGAGCCTGTGTCTGAGCTGACAGAGCTGAGCTGGGACCCGGAGCCCCCTCCCTCTTCACTCGTTTTTCCAGGCAGTCCCTCACATTTCCCAGAACAGGAAGAACAGGAAATGCCAGTGACTCCAGGTGTTTCTGCATTTTAAAAATGCAGAGGATTTTTTTTCCTACTGCATGATATGGGTCACGTCACTTCTCCCAACTTTAGTTTCCTTATATGAAAAGTGGGATCAATAATGGTATCAGCCTCGTAGGGATTTTTTAAGGATTAAATTAGATAATACATGTAAAACATTGTGTTTGGGCAATCTATAAGGCTAAATCTGCAGAGTACTTATAATAAGATTGTATGTACAGGACATGAAGAGTTGGCAGTAAAGTTGAGCAGAAGTGGAAGATTTTAACTGGTGATCACATTCTTTAAGAAGCAAAGGGCTTCTTTATAAAAACCACCTTCCTATGGTCTGCCCAGTTTGTTGTGCTTCTTTTAATGAAATATGCCTGATTATTTCATTTCTTAAACTAATAAACTCTGGAGCATTCATGTGTAGGGTTCCTGGAAGCAACATTTCAACAGGAAATTGCCCTCTTGTAAAGGGAATTATTTTCATAATGCATTGGACAGAAAATATAACTCTAGAACCAAGAGTTGAGGGAAAATTTTAAAAATACATTTTTTCCAGTTTTTGGAAAGAATTTCACTTAAGAGAGCATATTATTTTTCTTCTCAAGAAAAGAGGCACCAGGAAGGAAAAAAAAGAAACAGAAAATCAAAAGGATTGCCATCTAAAAACACAAGTTTGAGGTTCGCCAAGAATATCCAAGTGAATTATTTTGTAATTTAGAAACTATACCAAGCAATCTAATCACTCCTTTCTGTTCATTGGTATTTCAGCAATATTCCTTTAGAATTCCTATGGCTTCTTCTGATTTACAACCCAAGTTTTCATAAAATTGTTAATATTTTCTCAGTTTAGACCCCTGTTATGGTATTGAAATACCTTGGGTGACCATAAGAAATCCTTTGTTGAACAAATGTCCTCATGCCCTTAGGTTGATTTATTTTATAAGATGCCTAGCTTACCATGTATTTCCTAGATATATCTTTTAGATAAAAATGTTTGCTAAATTGTCATTTAATTTACTTCTTGTATTTCTTATCAATTCATTCTTACACCCTAATTCATGCCTTATTCTCCAGCAGAGTACATTTCTTATAATAAGCACTCAATAAATACTTATTGTAAAATGAATGAAAGAATGCCTCTACTGTGTTTCTGTTGCTATCCCACTGGGTCAAAGTTAGGCTAATTATATATTTTAAAATAAAAATGATTGAGAAAACCCAAAGAAGAATAAACATTCACATAATAGTTGCACTTCCATTTTAGTCCAGGCTCATGCTTTATCCAGCTTGGCACTCGACAAGAGTTCTCCTGGAAGATCAGGAGGGCCTTCTGGTCGACACACTTGCAAAGGGCAGGCTGTGTCCTCAGACACAACTTACAGTTTTATGAATTTTACCTAACTTCTTCTTGATCACATTTTTATTATTGGCCTGTACTACTTTTGGAGAGGAATGTATTCCATAAGTATAGCATTTTCTGGCTTCTTATTGCTCCAACACTTCAAGAATCCAATAATAGCAACTCATTTTCATTCCATTAGTTGTTTTGTTTGTCATTTATTCAGTTTATCACCAAATATGTTCTCACTGCAAATTCTTTAAGTCTAAATTCCAAAACTGCTTTGCCAAAATGTGCAATACCTAGATTAAACCTTGAGAAACAAACCTGGAGTTTGATTAAGTTATAACAGAGGCATGGGGGATAGTTTAGGAGAAAGTGGTGAAAAAGAATACTTTAGGGTGTGGGTCGTTAGAGTAGATAGAACCTAGAGGTAAAAACGAAAGTGTTCTTTTTTCAGGGTTAAGTGCTTTAGAGAGTCACTATATAGGAGAAAGCATATGCTTTGTTTATAGCAGAAGAGAAAACTTAGGCTTTGTTTATAGTATAGGAGAAAACTCATGCTTTGTTTATAGTAGAGGAGAAAACTTATGTTTTGCTTGTAGTAGAGAGAAAGCTTATGCATATAGTATAGGAGAAAGCAGCAGCTAGGTGTGAATCAGTCATCTGCTACTCAGTAGATGTGAAACTTTGGGCAACTGGCTTGATCTCATGGATCTTCTGTTTCCTTATTGATAATGCATAGATGATAATTATTATTCCATTGGATTCTTGTGAGAATTAAATGGTAGAACCTCGTAAAACACCTAGCATTATGCTTATCATAAACTAGGCACTAAAAACTAACACGAAATAGAACCATAGATCTCATATGAATGCATTTGTAACCGACTCGTGTTTCTCACTATAAAATAGAATAGTCTTGATAGCTGTTCCCTTTTCAAAAAAAATCATGCCAAACTCCTGAATAATAACCCTATTAAAATATGTAGTAACCTTGTGAAAGTGTAAACTGAGAAAAAAAAATGTTTATCTAAAAGCTGGCAAGACTTAAGTTGAGCCTCTCCTAGACCTGCCAGTAAATCAGGGAAAGGGCCAATGTGTTTGTTTTTGGTATGGCACATAAATAATCTTGTCCACAGAGGTCCCAAGAGTTCATCCCGAGTAGGTCCATAACTAGTGGAAAACAACAAATGCTAAAGAGGAAGGGTGAGCAGCTCTGAGAAGTCACCAAAAGGGCTTTATAAAGAATAAAATGTAAGCAAAGCTAGTGCTCCATTAGAGGTTGTTAGGCCTAGAGAGACTTGGAAGCAACAGACCTTGCTTTCTTTTCCATGTGTGTTTCCTGGTAGTAATAGGACTTTTAAATCAGGCCTTCATAAGATCTATAAACAAACTAGGAAACAAGTACTTGGGGAGTTGTAGCTGATTAGATTTTTGTGTTGAAGGGTTACTACCAGTGATTCAATGGCAACAGAAAACGTTAGCCTAAACTTCCATATCTTTCTTCTCAAAGCTGTCCACAGAAGAGATTGGTTAATCCTATTTCTCAATAAATAGGAGAAACACAAGGCAACTATTGTGCAGATGGAGAAAGAATTGCTGCAGGGTTCTCATGCACCCTCGGCCATATTTTGAGGGATGATTTCTGTTCCTCAAACATTTTCTGAGTGCCTTCTAGGTGCCAGGCACATATCATAGACTTTCAAAATACAAAGATAAATACCTTCTGAAACCTTGGCAACCACTATCTTTATATCAATGCTACGGTTCTTTCGTTAACACAAGATGATAACTGCAATAACAACGAATCTACTTGGGTCAGTGGTTACACTCCTCCCCCCTATGTTTCTTCCTTCCTCAATCTTGAGGGATTTGGGATGATGTCTGCTCGGACTGCTTCACGCTGAGAGGGGACTTAGATATTATGGGGCAGATGGAAGGTTTTATTTTGCTTGCAGTTGTAAATATTCCTTGTTTTTTAGAATGGGACTTGTCCATCATCATTGTTTTGTCGGTTGTCCAGGGAAAGCCTGAAGAACTGGAGAGTGGGAGTTGGCTGTAACTCTGCTGGGATTCAGGGCTCGCTGGCATATGAGCAATCCAAATGTAAACTATAGACTCTGGTTAGTAGCAATGCTTAAAATTGGCTCATCAATTATAAAAAATGTACCACACTAATATAAGATGTTAATAATAGGGAAACTATGTGTGTGGGTGTTTTTCTATAAATCCAAAACTTCTCTAAAAATAAAGTTAATTATTACAAAAAAACGATAAATACCTTGAAGAGCTCATGGTCTAATGGGTTAGTAAGTGGGACAGACACATAAATACATAATGTGCAATTTAAGGTGATAAATGAAAAGAGAACTATGGAGCACAGAGAACTATTTAGGACATTTTGGTGACTCCATGAGGCTTTCTGAAGGATAGGATGCCTGAACTGATTCTCTGAAGTATGAATAGGAGTTAGTTAAGTAATATCTTGGTGAAAGGAAACAGTTGGGAATGGTGGTATTCTAGGCAGAGGGATTAATTAGCCTGGGAAAAATCATGGAAAAATGTCATCATACTGCATATAGAGAAAGATAAGTAGTTGGGCATTATAAGACTAAAGCCTAGAGTGGGAACTGTATTGGAAAAGGGACTGGAGAAGCAGGTAATGGCCAGGTCATAAAATAGTTCATATAATAAAACTAAATATCTTGGATTTGCTCTTGCAAGCAATGGGCATATTGAAGAGTTTTTAAGAAGGGAGTGCCATAGTCAAATTTCCATTTTAAATCCATCATTGTGATTGCAGTCTAGAAATTGGATATGAAGTAGTGAAGAGAGTTCAATTAGGAGGCTATTGAAATTGCTTGTGCCAAAGATGCTGAGAGACTAGATGAGGAATGAAGTAGGAAGAGAGGATGAAAATATGGATTCAACAAGATAGGAAGTACAACTGGCAGAAATTAGACTTCATGGACACAGCCATTAAAAATACTTTTTCAGGGAAGCAGCTGTGGCTCAATCAGTGGGGCTCCCGTTTACCATATGGGAGGCCCCTGGTTCGGTTCCCGGGGCCTCCTGGTGAAGGCAAGCCCGCCCGCACGGCGTGGTTGGCTGACCCAGTGAGCACAAGCAGCAAGGGGGGGATAAATGAATAAATAAATTTAAAAAATCTTAAAAAAAAAAAAAAGAAAAAAAGTGTTTATATTTAAAAAAAAAACAAAAACCTTTTTCAGGGGAGCAGGTGTGGCTCAGTGGTTGAGCGCCTGCTTCCCATGTACGAGGCCCCAGTTTCAATCCTCAGTACCTTTTAAAAAATAGTGCTTTAAAAAAAAAAAAGAAGAAAGAAAAGAAAAGAAAATAGTGCTTCAGAGGGAGAAACATGATTTAGTGGGTGCTGATGAATAATTCGGTTTTGAACATAAATCTTCTGAACATAAAAGCTTATGAAGGTATACAAATAGTACACTTGAATCATGAGAAAGGTCAAGACTAGAAGTAAAATATTCTAAATCCTAAGCATATGCGTAATAGTCAAACATGAGAAAGACTTTGAGAACATTCATTAATTGACCCAGTCATATATTCATCCATAAACACTTATTGAGCATTTGCTACAGGACAAGCAGTGTGCTAGGATCTGTGGATACAGCAGAGAACAAAATAGTCTCTGCCTTCGCAGAGTGTGGCTTCCATAATCTAGATTGGGAAGAGCATTGGATCAGACTATAGTGTAGGTGAAGGAAAAGATGGTCACAAAAGATTAAGGAAGGGAAGACCAGGAAAAGTAGGGTCCTAGAAGCCAGGTATATTAATCAGCCAAAGCGGTGCTGATGCAGAACACCAGAAATCTGTTGACTTTTATAAAGGGTATTTATTTGGGGTAGAAGCTTACAGTTACCAGGCCATAAAGCATAAGTTACTTCCCTCACCAAAGTCTATTGCTACGTGTTGGGGCAAGATGGCTGCTGATGTCTGCCAAGAGTTCAGGCTTCTTGGGTTCCTCTGTTACCAGAGCTCTGTTTCTCTCCGGGCTCAGCTGCTGTGCTCTCTCCACAAGGCCATCTGTAGACTATCAGGCGAACGGCTCTGTCTCTCTCCCTGGGGCTTCTCCTGTGTCTAAGGAGCCGTCTCTATTCCTCTGTGTTTTTCTCCTGTGCGTTCACTTCCTAGGCTCCAGCTCAAAACACTGCATCAAAACGCCAACTCACTCCTCTACTCTGCTGTGTAGTTTTACTGATGTGGCCCAATCAAAGCCCTAATCATAATTTAATAATGCCCAGGTACAGACCAGTTTACAGACATAATCCAATATCTATTTTTGGAATTCATATTGAAGAGTTTTTAAGAAGGGAGTACCTTCTGCCCCACCAGGGAAAGAAAACATTAAGGAGGAAGGAGTAGTCAACAATTTCAGAAATGTCCACCAGTAAGATAGGCCCTAAAAAGTGATGATTGGGTTTGGCAATATAAAGCCATTGCTGACCTTGATGAAAACAGTTTTAATGGAGTGACAGGGGCATAAACTAGAAAGCATTGTGTTTAGGAGCTTTAAGGAAGTTGGAGACAAATATAAAATACTCTTAAAAGATATTTGGATGAAAAGTGAAAGAGAGAGATGGGGGGAAAGACTGTTGGTCCAGAAGTCTTAAAAGCTTCATCTTCTGCCCTGATTTCTTATTTCTGGTAAATTCTGGACATCTTTGCCTTGATACTCCATCAATAGCATAAACTCAACAACCAACTAAAGCATTAGAAATCCCTTTTTCTATGAATGGTTTTACTAATTCTGGACACCCTGATTTTAAACTTAGTCTCCTTTCCACAATTTTGATATCTACTCATTGCTGGTTCTGCTTTTCCTTTAATTTCTACTGCTACCTCTCTACTACAAATGCTTAGCACATCCCATATGGTCTATTTTGTTAAACAAACAGAAGTTCTCCCTACTTCTTGTCTTATTGCTTAACCTTCACTGCCAGAATAACCTTGCTAAAAAACATTCATGTTTATGTTATTCACGTGATCTAAAGACTTTCGGGGCTTTCCAGTGCCAACCAAATTAAATGCAAACCCATTAAGCTGGTATTAAAGTTCTCCACCATAGGGCTCTAATAAGGCTTCCCTATTTTATATTCGTTTCCCCCAAAATGTACTCTGGGATTCAATTGAATTAGCTTGATCACTCTTTCCAAGTTAAGTTCTAATTTTCCCCCTCCTTGGCCATCAATTCTTTTCCATTTTGTTCAAATTGTATCTGTCCTTTAAGTCCTAGTTCATTTGTCTCCATCATGAAGTGTTTTTTTTGTTTGTTTGTTTATACAGAATTCCCACACTGCTTTCACCTTTGGAGTCCGTATAACAGTTTAACCATAGTGATATTCTTTGTATAGTATGTACACAGTACTCGTATATTATGCTTATAGTTCCTAGTGTAGTTTAAGACCTATGAGGTCTCTTCTAGTAAGGGATGCCTAAGCATAGACTCAAAGGTGTAAAGACTGTACATTTTTAGAATGGAAAATGGCCTTCTGTTTTATTGATGAAAGAATTGAAACTAAGAAACGTTAAGTGACTTTCTCAAAGTCCTATGGCTAGTCAAATCCTCTCTCCTGAGTCTCCATCCAGTACTCTTTCCCTTTCATCAAGTACCTGTTTGGAAAGCTTGAGTTGACTCATCACCCTTGTCAACAATGGTCCTGAATTTGGCACCATCATTAGGGTTAAAGACAGAGTCCTTTCCCGTCTCACAAGTTTGCGATTCCACAACTGAAGGAAAAACTGGGAGCAGACGCGAGCTGCCCGTCCAACTTACCAGGCGAAAGAGGGAGATGGTGTTTGCAGTGATGTGGTAGTGGCTCAGAACCACGGAATCGGTGCTGACTGCAAAGGACACATCGTGGAATTTCTGCACCACGCTGTGAAATACGGACACTGCTGGTATTCCTAAATCCTAAAACCAGAGGGAGAAAATCACAAAGAAGCAGAATAGGGAAGAGAAATGTGCTCACTCGTGCCAGAAACCAGACTTGATTTAGTGTCCAGTGAAACACTTCTGTCCAAGAATGAAGGCTAAGTTTTCAGTGGCATTTCCGAGTTTTCCAGACTGTGTGGGTTAGTAAAAGCTACCAAAATTGTGGCACTCATGCCTGGGCTTATGACGGAACTTGTAGCTCCCCAGCAGCTCAGAAGGGCCACAGAGTCACGGAGGCCTGGAGAGTCAGGATGCACAGTTGTCGATGTTCCTGGGGAGGCAGTGTTTGGGGGAATAAGTGATGGTGAAGGGAGAAATGCAAAATCAATGAATGGGGTCTGCCAAAAGGGCCAAAAAAAAAAAAAAAAAAAAAAAAGGTAAAGAAGAATAAATGAAATTAAAGTGGGAAGTTTAGAAATCTTATTAACAAAGGTTTGTTCAGGATGTGGAGGGACAGTTCCCACCACCCTTCCACCATTGACAAGCTTCTTTGTTATACTGCCCAAGAAGATATTGTTTGCTCTTTGTTCTGACTCTACAACCCAGCCCTGCAGGAGGGAGCAGGCAAGCCGCTCTGGAGTGATGATTCCTGTCCTTCCATAGCAGCCTGGCAAGACTGCCCGCTGCTGAAAGAGGAACCCCTGCCCACAGCAGCTCCAGGCAATAAAACAGGAAGAAACGGATTCTTCCCTGACACCTCCTGGGGCTGACGGAGGAGATGTGCAAAGAAAAAAGAAGACGGCTAGCCTCACATCTGAGGTCAAGCCGAGGGAGTTTATTCCTTGCCCATCTGGAAGGGTGTGTCAAGTTCATGCGAGGGATGAACAATTGTTAATCAAGGCTTCCTTTCTTTGATTCTGCTCCTTCAAATGGAATTGCTCATGGATTAAATGATGGCATCTGGTGGCTATTTAAATTATTGCAGACTCCAGTTCCAGTTCCCCTCTCTTGCTTCTCCCTGCCTTTCTGAGGGTGGTTGTTTTTGTCTAAAGCTCAGATCTCTCACCACTGAGAAATGTGTTCGCAGCCTTCCCCTGCCCACACCCCCATTTGCTCCTCGTGGCCGCTATTCCAGCTGTGTACACAGAATGGACAGGATGATGGTAAGTTGGAGTTAAATAATGAAAACAGACAAGAAGGACTGCAATGAGGGCATTGGGGCTTGATCAGCTTGAGAATTGCCAGATGCTACTCCCAGAGAAAGCAGAAAGGGATGGAAGGATGCCCTCTCCTTCTGCCTGCCTTTATTAGCAGGCAGCCAGTCTGGGCAATGGAAGTTGACACCTTCAATATACAAAATGTCCTTTTTCTACATTTCATAGCAGGCAGAGAGAAAGAAGAAGGAGGGATCACCTGTTTGAGGTAGACAGGGGTAACTACTGACTAATGCTTGGGGGCTTCAGCATGAAATGTGTTGCCTGGATGATCAAAGTTGAGCTCACTCTGGCCTCTGCCTCAGCATATCCAGATACTGCCTTAAGAGTCAATCCATCCAAAGACGAGGAGATCCAGCTTTAGAACTTGAGAACTTTTGAATAAAATGTAAGAAAGAGATAACTCATAGACTGGGGCTGTTTTTAGATGGAAAGAACCCAACTGACAAGCTGAGAGCAGGCTTCATGCTGATGTACCTCTGCCCACCTGTTCCTAAGGCAGTGCCACCTGGCCAGGAGCTGCCATGGCTCTTGGGGGCAATAGTGAGTGGTCTACCTGGACAAACCTGGAAAAAGCCTATGACAGCCACCTCAGCAGCAGCAATGAATTCCACAGCCGCTTGGACACCTGTGAGCTGCACGGGTCCCTGAGCAGCTCTGGAGCCATCTAGAAGGAGGGAGAGAGAGAGGCAGAGGTAGTGGGGTGCTGAGGGGGAGAAGAAGCAGTTCAAAATAACCATGGCATCCGTACCTTTTGTCTTCATAGTAAGGCCAAGGAGATCACAGTTTCTAGGGGTGCTTCTAGCCCTCCAAGGCTTTTATTTAACAACATATGGAGGGTGACCCCAGATCATGGCCTTTCCCTGAAAGAAAATGACAGATTTCCCTCTTCTCCACTAGGCAAAATGGGCCTTTACGCAGAATTTTCTGGAAAATTTTCTAGGTTCAGAGGAAAATTATCTACTGCCATGTTCCCTCCCCTTCCCCTAACCACATTCTCACCCCATGTTCACCCAGGTGTTTTTTCTTTTACCTGAAGATGCCTGAACTTCTGCAGCAACTTCTGAGGGCAGCCCCCATGTGAGGAGAAAGAAGAGAAGCAAGCACCTGGACCGGCCAGTTTCCATTGTTCTTCTCCTTGTTCCCGCTCCAAGCCCTGGACTTTGGGTTTGGGATGCCGTCTCTGGGCGGTGCACTCTGGAATTAATTGACTGTGGTGTTATTAGTACTTTGGGAACTTCGCAGCTGGCTCCAGGTGGACCTTCAGCTTCTGAGATAAAAGACCCATGCTCAGTGACCAGGGCCTCAGAAGATAACCAACCACAAAAAGCCACACAGTTCATTTAAATAAAAAAAGTACATGCTACTTGCCAAGTATTGACTAAGCACCAGTGATGCAGAGGTAACTATGCACTGATCCAGCTTCTCTCTAAATTTAGAGTTTTAATGGGAGAGATAGTCAAATAAACAGGTCATTTAAGTATAAATTAGAAAGTGATAAAATAAACAGAGAAACTAATAGGGTGCTAAGAGAGCACCTTCATGGGCTCAGTGAAGGTTTTCTTCCTGCAGGGGATGTCCAAGGAGAGCTCTGCTTGAATACGGTTTTGCGAAACAACCAGAGGTGGTGGAGTAAAGTGGGCTTTCCTCCACTTTCCATGTGGAGTAAAGCATATGAGCCCAAGCACAGAGATGTCAACGTAATTTCTTGAAAGAATTATATGTAATGGAGTATTACAAAAAAGGAGGGAATGGTAAATTCAGCCAGAAAGGCTTCCCGGGACCAGATCCCTGCAGACCTTGGTTCAAACACAGGAGCTTCAATTTTATTCTGTAGGTCATGGGCACTGTCTTAGTTCACCGGAGCTAATATGACAAACACCACATGATGGGTTGGCTTACACTACAAAAATAATGAGCCAATAAGCTCATGGTTTTAGAGCCCAGAAGTCCCAAATGAAGGCCTCAGCAAGGCCATGGTTCCTCTCAGAGCCTGGAGCCTTCTAATGATGATTTGCTGACTCCTTGGGGTTCCTCGACTTGCTTCTGTGACATGGCAAGGTCCTTGGTCTCTTCCTGTGGCTTCCTTTGACTTCTGGCTTCTCCAGGTTTTTCATTTCTACAAACTGACTGTGTCTGAATTTCCTCTCTTTCTAAGGCCTCCAATAAAATGGATTCAGACATGCTCTGATTCAAGTTGGCCACATCTTAACCAGCAATAACATCTCCAAAAGATCGTATTTACAAATAGGTTCCCACATATAGGGACACAGATTGGGATTAAAGAACATATCCTTTGTTGAGTTGTATGATTCAGTCTACTCTAGGATCCCACTGAAAGATCTTCAGCAGGAGAGAGATAATGTCTGATTTTTCCCATAGATGCCTGTGAGATATCCAAGATGAAATTCTTCTTGTTACTTTTTAAAATTCTTATTTATTTTTATTTTTAAAGAAGCTTTAGATTACATAACTTTTACATAAAAAAATGTAGGGGATTCCCATGTACCCCACCTCCTACCCTTCCCACACTTTCCCACATTAACAACATCTTTCATTAGTGTGGTAGGTTTGTTAATTGATGAACACATATTGAAGCATTGTACTAACCAAGGACTATAGTTTACATTATAGTTTACACTTTGCCCCGTACAATTTTATAGGTTTTGACAAAATATACAATGGCCTGTATCTGTCATTGCAATGTCATGCAGGACAATTCCAATGTCCCCAAAATGCCCCCATGTTGTACCTGTTCTTCCTTGTCCTTCCCCTCCAAACCTCTGGTGGCCACATGCAAGTTCTTCCATTCCTAAAATAATCATAAGTCTACTTTAGTCCATAGCTGCTTTCTACCCTTATGTTTGTTCATTCCTCACTCTTGAGGATTTGGGATGGTGATGCCCACTCTGTCTCCAATTGACAGAGGGCTTAGATCCCATGGGGCAGTTGGATAGAACTGTATTGCTTGCAGTTGCAGAGATTCTTTATATATAGGTTTCAAGCCTGGAGGAAACTTCTCTATGGTGATACTAAAAAAATGTGATTTTTCTACCATTCATATTCTGAATGCTCATTGCTCATTGCACTGGAACAGGGGCAACAATCTGTTCCCAGTGATATAAATCCATACTCTACTGTGTCCCCCATCCCCAAACCCCTCTAAGGGAACTCACAAATGTGAATCATCCAGTTACCATATTTGTTTGAAGGCAGAAAGCAGGAAAATGAGGGTCTCAGGCAGAATATACAGATGTTTTATTCTTACTCTGTTACACTGTTTACAGTATCTCCCACAAAAGAAGAACCCCAACTGGCAAGGAATGTGATTAGGGACTGTCATTGAGCCAGCAGCAACCACAAAAGAATCCGAAGATAGGAGTGAACTATTGTAACCTACGGCAAAAGGATTGTTAGTGATAGTTTGTCCATTTCCTGGTCTCTAGTTGCTCTTATGAGAATAAGAAAGGAACACATTCAATGATTGTGCATTGGGATGGAGACCTTTGAAGATCTGATTCTGATGGGGCACCAGACAGAGTAGGTAGGGTGTAAGCCTGGCTTTTAGCCTCTTGTGCTAGGTACCATCGTAAGAGGCAGTGCGGGATAAGATGTATCCATAACAGAATGTGGGGAATGTTGGAGACGGGGCCCAGCTGTGAACAGAGAGGAGGGACAGGGGACAAACATGACTGAGAGGGTTCTTCCAGGTGGCAAGGAGTGGGGAAAGGGGTAGGCAGATGTGCTCATTCTGTCCACTCCTTCTTAATGGACAGGTTCCACTCCCAGGTCAGATGGTCATACTTGTCGTCGTCCGTGAAGAAGGACTTGATATGGTAAGTGCCTCGGGCCAGCATGCCCTTTGGAGCCTCCTCAATTGGAGTCAGGAACTCGTACTCCTCTGGCCGAGGCCCATAGCTGCCGACCATAAATGTTGCTTTATCCACTGGGAAGAAAGAAAAAAGTCATTAGGGCAAGAGTCAGATAGAGAAAAACAAACCCTGCAAACTAGAGTCTGGGGTATAGTTTACAATCATGGCTAAGTAATCTGCCATGGTTCCCAAGAATCAATGTTTTTAAAAGGCAGCACAGCTGATTCTGAGTATCAGGAGAGCTGGGGAACCAGTGCCTTAGATCAGTGGGGATCAGACTATTTTTTCATGGATGTGGCAGATTATACCATCAAAACTGCAAAACTGGTTGAGACCTGAGTTTTGGAATAAGCACTGTAACTCTCAAAGTCATAAAACCTCTTTAGCCTCAGATTCTTTCTCTATCTAATGAACTTTTGGGATGTTCTACCTACAAAACTATCCTTCTATGAACAAATCACTTGGGGAGAGATAAAGTAACAGTTGGTAATAGAATGAGCAGAATTAGAGGAGGTAAAAATTAGATGGAAGGGGGAAATCAATAAAGTAGTCAAAGAAAAAAAAAAGGTTAATTAGGACAAATGGTTTATAGATGAGTAATTAGGACATACATTAAGACTAGTTGAGGTTCTGGAAAGTATAAATAAAAATAAATAGATAGGCAAGTAGCATAGAATTGGCTTTTAAGTGTTATTAATAAGTTTTAAAAAAACAGCTATAGATGCATCTTCTTGCCCAAGTGAAGCAACTGTCTCTATACTCAAAGAAAAAAGTACTTTGAACTATTTTTTCATAAGGCTGGATATTGGAAAGGTCAAAGAAGATCCTTCAGGCCAAGAATCTTCTCTCAGATTTGAACAGAGTGGCTCGTAATGTTGTACAAATAGACTAGACAATGACTTCCCTATCCTTTGTTTATTGCATTGATGGGACTGGCCTATAAGCATTACTGTTTTAGAACTCTGGGGCAGGGTAGAAACACTTCCATCATCTTCCCACTTCTCATTTCTCCCTGTCCATGTTAATGGAAGAACAGGTAGATTTCTAAGGCAGGTACAGTTATATACTACTTTGTAGAGAACAAGTGCAGATTAAGTAATGTTGTTTTAATATTTGTTTCAATTAGGTAGCTTTTCTCAATCCTAGAACAAGTCATTTTCCTATTTCTTTGGTGGGAAATCAAGCACTGACCTCCCACTCCCACCCCTCACCTCCCACCTGCAACGTATATACCACTGGTCAAGTCTTTCTAATTTTGGATTTCTCTAATGAATCCAAGTGAATTATTCCATCCTCTAATTCTGCTCATTCTGATCATCAGCTGTTACTTTATCTTTCTCCAATTGCTTTGTTCATAGAAGGATAGTTTTTTAGGTAGAACCTCCTTAAAATTCATTAGAACTTTTATCCCTGTCAAATGATTTTTTAAAAAGTATTTTTATGTACTTTGTTTATCCAAACCTATCTTGGTTACTTTTCTCCTTTCTGAGTAATAAAGGTGAATCCCATAGGCTGCATGCCTATGGCTAGTGGCTGACCCAAGGCTGAAGCAGGCTTCTGAATGCTGACCTTGTACCTCTCTATTATGTCTAGGTCAGAGGTATATGCATGCCCTTTCCTTGGATGAAGGACACCAGTTTTTATCAAATTCTTATATGGGTCTACTACGAAAACTTATTAGTAACCAGAAGTTTATGGAATGGTGAGAAGCAGAGTTGGGACAGTGAAAAGTATAGAGTCCCTTACCTTTCACTCCAGACCGGTAGGTGAGCTGAACATATTTCAGGCCTGACACAATATCCTTGTTCACCTGTAGGGGAGAAGGACCCAGGTAACAGGTTATAGAGGGTCCTTCATTTTCCCTCATCTTGTGTTGATCCTGCCTAGCGGAGTCTTCTCTGAAGATGAAAGGCTGAAGGTTTAGTTCAGAGTAAGTGTTCCTATTTTCTTTTGGGGTGCTTGTGAGGCAGAGATTGGAGATCACAGACCTCAGCATTGCCAACACGGTTTCAGTCATAAGACACTCAGATTTTTATTGTTTGGGGAGAGAGGAGTAGTTGATTAAAGCATTTCTCAGTGGTCCTCATGGTACTTCTCCTTCCTTTTGGAATGATCTTTAACCTCCCTTCCCCCATGCCACTGGCCAGGAGACTCCTTGTCTTAGGAAAATTTACAAAAGTACCAATGGAAAAAGTTATACGAATATCTGAAAAACATAATCTGGGAAATGATCCGTCTAGCATATGAAAAACAAACAACAAGGAGAAAACTCGAAATGGAAAATCAAGCCAAGGAGGTGCAACATAACTGAGGCTGGAGTCTCAAGGTGAGGAGGTGGCCTCACGAAAACATCCTTTTCCACACATAAATAACGGGTGAAAGCCGCGTGTGTGTGGCAGGCACTTTGGATGTTTCTCATTTTTTTGGATGTTCTCTGAGAACTTGCCACTTTCCTAAGCCTTTCAAAGAAAATTCACTAGAGCAGAATGAAAATATATACAGCCCCCACACTTTGTTTTTCTATGATTCATTTCACCTGGAACTGAACTGGCTTCTCCATCCATACAAACAAAGTGGAGATTGCGCCATCCACTGGCGACTTGGCCATCTGTTCACCTCATCCTCTGTGCTGATCCTGCCTGGCTGAGTTCACCAAAATGAGGAATTAAAGCATCTTCATGTAATTTCCTTCCAAAAATGGGTACCTCTCCCCCTCTCCCTTTTGGATGCAATGATGAAAACAATCTGTCAGTGCTATATTTTGTTTTGTTGGTAGTGAAGTGACATAGCAGTGAGCACTTACACTCACTAACATCTGTAGTACGAACCCATCCAAAAGCAGACAGAATGCAAACAGCTTCATAGAAGCCCAAACTTTCTAACTCAGACTTTCAGATATAGCTCCTAGGAATAGGGAAAACAAATGAGCATCTTTCTAGAAATCCCTAATCTGGTCCCTCGGGCCTAGCAGGCAGTGGTGGTCTGGTGGAAAAAAGACCTAAGGATGGGAAGGTTGGTGAGGCTGGCATCTGGTCTTCGAAACAGAGCATCTCCCATTTTTCTACCACTCCGTAGAGTGTCCGTTTAATATATAAACACTTGGGATGGGAAAAGAAAGTATGAGAATTCATAGTATCCTCTTTTTCTGTCCACATGCCCCTCCCCTTTGTTTCTTCCACCCCAGGAGGAAGAAGCCTTGGGAGATGAATGACAGTGAGAGCTGGGAAAATCAGATACTTTGTTCTCTTGGAAGATAGAGAAAAACAGGGAGAGAGTAAAAGAACCATCCCAGGCCAGGCTTTTGGAAGGAGTCCTGTAAAGTTTTGTGGGAAAAGGAAAGAACACTGGGGAGTAACTAAGAGAAAGATACCAGAAGAGAATTTTAGGATGTGCTGCTGGTGTTCTAAGTGTTTACTTTCTTGGACATTTTTCAAGTGCTGCCAGTAAAAATTTAAATTGCTTTTGAATTATTTTCAATTTTTGACCTGGCATTTCTTCTAACTGTAGCTCCATGTTGGGCCGGGCTACCAGGTAGTTCAATTTTATGAGAGTTACACATAGGAAGTGCTCTTCCTCCTTTTAGAGATAAGGCCAATACTCTGATGTGGATGGAGCCGAATGCCCCTTTCTGTGGCTCATCGCAAATCTCCTCACTACTGCCTCGTTCCTCAGCCTTCCCCCCATAACAGAAGCCCATGCTCCAGACCATTCCTTCTCATCTTTTTCACATAAAATGAAAATGTTATGTGCATTTTATCAAATGTTGCATTTGATAAAAACTGGCTTACTGGATTGGCAAATTAATGCAGTAGCATTATTAATAATTGGACTTATGTGCAACCTGTTCTAGGCATATTTGGACACGATGCCTTGCTAAACTCCCAGGTACTTCAGTGAAAAATAGAATGACAGAAAACAAGTGACCTAGTGCCTATTGAATATTTCCAAAATGAAGTTATTTTGAGGCTTATTTGTATGTGGTGGGGAATGACTGTCCATGAACTCTGAATCACCTGCTCCTAGAAGAATGGAAGTCCCAGTGTGCGAGTGGAACAGGCAAGTGGGGACATCCTTGGTAGAGCCCAGGTCCTGGAGGGTGTGAGTGGGATGATGGGCAACCAAGGCAAACACTAGTGATTAAGAACAAACAGTGCAAACAGTTTCAAAGTCAAGGCTTTCTTTCTCCTTGATTTTGGCAACTCGTTGGGGTGTGATTCACTATTCACAAATGTCCATTTATTTCCTATTTAATTTTGCTCTTGTCTTTTCTGCCACTATAATTGCAATTGCCAGTTAACAAAGACCATACTCCCTGGATTTTTATAAGCATTGAACAAATAGAACTAAGGCCCTATCTGTTCTATGTTATTTTCCTATTAATTGATTCTTACATTTATCATTTCTCAATATATATTCTTTACATATCTACCACTCATAAGGCTTTGCGTGAAATACAGGAGGAAGGGGTATATAATCTCTCCCTACCTGGAGGAGCTTAGGCTGGCTCAGAAGGAAATGATGCCAGTGGTACAAGATAAAGCAGCGTGTGTCTCACAGAGAGAGGAATTCACTGACATAAGTGGCCAGTGGAAAGGTCAGGTGAGGGTCCTGGCTGGGAAAAGGCATGCAGCAAGTCTCAATGAGTGGAGCTCAGAGTTGGGGAGACAATATACCAGATGCAGGGGGAAAAAAAAGAAACAAATAATGTGCAAACGTGATAATGTGAGAAATCTAGTCTCTGATAGGAAAGTTTTATACTTTCTAAAAACAAACACACAAGGCAAGATACTTACTTTGAAGTTAATTTTGACTTTATATCCAACACCTTCCTTTAGTACAAAGGTTTCTTTTTTGAGGGCTTCAAGATCCCCTGTAAAGAGGATTTAGAAAGACTTTAGGGAAGCGGCTGTGGCTCAATCAGTAGGGCTCCCGTTTACCATATGGAAGGCCCCGGGTTCGGTTCCCGGGGCCTCCTGGTGAAGGCAAGCCCGCCCGCACGGCGTGGTTAGCTGACCCAGCGAACACAAGCAGCAAGGGGGGGATAAATGAATAAATAAATAAAATCTTTTAAAAAAATGAAAGACTTTATTCTCTCCGGAAGAAGATACACTGGGGTCCTAGTGAAGCTTGACCTCCAGATCCCTTCAATAGCCTTATAGGAGCAACATGGTCCATAGGGCCCTCAAATCAAAGAGGGTCTGAGATGAGTCCCACAAACCCTACTGCTCAGACAGAAAAGCGATGTGGTACAGTTTCCCCCCCCCCCCAAATTCGATGACAATTCTAAAAATATACAAGACATTGCCAGTAATGAGTTATGGAGATAAAAGAATGTTTTCTAATTGCCAACAATAAAGCAAGTTTTAATCAGTCATACTAGAAGAAAGTCTAGATTATCTAACTATTCTCCTATTGAAAATAATATTACATGTATGTCATAAAATGAAGAGGTGATTAAAGAATATTTCCCGCCTCAAAAAAAAAAAAATGTAAGAAAAATATTATATAGGAGTGCCAGGTATTTGTTTCTATAGATATAGTGATGCTTGTGGAATTTTCTAGGTCTTAAAATTTACTTTTGATTCATTTTATCATTGTAAATAAATATTCACTTTTGTACTTAATTTGTATTTGCTGTTTAATATTATTTTTCTTAAGGAGCATCACCTAAATTAGAAGAGATTCAGGCTCCATAAAACCTGAATCCGCCCCTAATTCCTGCTTCCTGCCTAGGTGACAGCAGTCGTTGTGCTTCTCTCCATCTGACCCTGTGTAATCTGACATTCAGGTGTGTATGTATGTGTGTGTGTGTTTTGGACAGTTGTGTGTGGTGCTTCATGCACACAGCCGGTGTCAGCATAGGTATTTCTGGGATTCACCTCACTAGCTTCTTTGTGAGGAGAAACTGAATCTGTTTCTTTCTGCTGGGACAGGGGACAGAGACCAAATCCCCCCTGCGATATCACAAAGCCCTTCCGAACAGCAAAGATTTCCTTTAGTGCTAATTTGGACCTTATCTTGCAAACTGACAGTTGCACCTGTTAACCTTACACAATTTCATACAGGAAGAGGTTTGAGTCCTTGAGAGAGACGGAGGTAAGGAGGGGGCGGGAGACTCTCTTCTGGGGAGATGCTAGACTCTGAGGAGGTAGTTTACTGTGAAGTGTGCTGGGTTTGCTCTAATGAGTTCAGTTGAACAGGAAGTGTGTCTTCTCAGCCTCTGATTTCCTCCCTCTGACAAAAAGCCCATATAAGGTAAAGAGTGGATGTGTCCTGTGAGAAAGGAACTACCTTGCTGCTTAAAGCCTGCTGTTCTAGAATTGTTCTTTGCTCTGTCTCACAGAGCACAATTTTTACATTTGGTAGTACTTTTTTTCACTACCAGCCTTCATCAGATGGTAAAGCAAGTTAACCTTGCCTTCGATGCCCCCAACCTCCTGGTTCTGTGTCCCTTTCCTCATTCCCTCTCAGATGCCCATTGCCCCCTTAAACCCACCTTCCCAACTTCTCCCCATCTCTTCAAGACTTAAGTCACAGGAAAGGACTTGAACCTTAGCCACAATAAAGTGAAAGCGATTAATGACCTCCGAATTGGTACAACTTCACAGGGGAAAGGTGCTTATTTAAGGATCAGAGTTTTAAGCTACCAATAATAAAGATCTAGCGGCATTATCCTGAAGGTCTTAGATGGCTCCTTGACTTCACGTAAGTTCTGTGGCTGATATAAGAGCCACACTCTGCCTGATATTCAGAATAGATAAATATATCACTAGAACAATTCCAGAAGCATCCTGCTTGCTACTTAATATTTCCCTCAACAGACTTTTTACATGAACAGTAATTCTTCTACAATCATATGGAGATCTGAAGGTAATAAGATACAAGTACATACGTCAAGCGCTACCCCTGCACTCCATTCAATTAAGTAGACAGAGGGCGGGCTCGTCACTGAGCATGGTAAAGCAGAGGCCACTCTGAGAGCATTTATTTGTGAACTGGCACCAGCACATGTACCTCTGGGATTCACCTTATTAGGGCTTCCTTCTGCAGGGTCCTGACACACCTGCAGAAACCACATTTTCCCTCGGGTCCCTCTAAGCAGAAGAGATGTGTCCACTTACCGGTGAGGTCCATAGTGATTGGCCCTGGGGCAGAATCACAAACCAGGGAAAGACGAGTGACAGAAACGTTTGGGGCCGTGGGGTCTGTGGGATTCAAAAGAGAATGTAAGTGTGGGGAAGAGACACGTCCGTGCAGGGTGTGTATGTTGTGTGTGTGTGCATTTCAAGTAAGAGAGAGAATATAAAAGTAAAGGAGCTATGTCTATCTGGAGTAGACATAGAAATGGAAGTGGCAGAGTCACCATACTCCATCATGACGGCCTTATAAATTAGTGATGCTATTCCAGGCTCAAGCCCTTGTGGGGTCATCTTAATGATCAACAGCAACCATTCCCTGAGAGGCCCTGGGCAAGGAACTGTGCTAGAGGGAGACAGCCTATGCTTATCTTTGGGCCATGTCTTGCTCTGCCATTATGTATGTGGAAGAGCTGAATGGCTAGTGAAAGAGTGAGAAGAGAAGAAAAGAAAATGTGAAAGATGATAGAAGGGACTACAATTCTTCATGTTTGCCCTGATTTCTTTCTAAATCCTCCCTGTGTGCTATTTCTGCCCATCTCGTTGCTAATCTGCACTTTATCTCCAAAGAAGACTTACCAATTATAAGTCCCGAATTTTATTCAGCATATATAGAGTGTGTCTCCCGCAACATGGGGAGCGCATGCCTCATCTGGGACCTTCCAGTGGCCCCCTTCCCCATCCACACACCTGCTACCACAGGACCATCCCCCAGGAGGGTTTTCTTGTACTTGGCTAGACTCTCATCATCCTTGTCCATCTCCTGCAGCTCTTTCAGAGACTTCTGGGGTGGGGGCTTGTAATTCAGCTTGCTGTCCAGCTCATCTTCATCCTCCTCCTCCACCTGTGGCTCTGGGGTCTTCTCAGTCATTTTGATCTATTTCAGAGAGAGAGAAGGATAGTCCATTAGCCAAAAGTCAGTGGATATGAAGGATTTTTATTCAGCTTCTGTTAGCAACCCCCCCCCCGCCCTAAAGGAGTTCCGTAATCTTCAGTGATTTTCCAGATTTTCTTTAATTCAACCTTATTATTTTCCATGAAATAAGAATATAATGTATTCCAGTCATTTATAAGACCTGTCTGAATTTCTCTGTGCTGTGATAAGTAGCTTCAGTTCACTGAATAAAACTGAAAAGAAATAACTCTTCTGTGAATCATGTTACCAGTGAAACAATAGCCCAAGCAATCCCAAACAATGAACCGATAGTCCCAGTTCAAAGAGTTACAGAAATGATCACAGTCCTCCAAATGCAGCCAGCCATGCTAGTGCCAAAACTCTTATCATGCACAATCCCAGTTATGATGGTTTAAAGAGACAGGCAAAGTACCAGCTAAAGAAATGATTATATTCTTTCCATTAACTGAATCCTTCCCTGAACTCCTGTCACATATAAACAGTGACTCATGCAAAATTGTAGACCTCTGTGATACCTGCCTGGAGTGTCTGCATGGCTCACATAGAGCACAGCTGATAATTCCTTGAGGACAGGTGTTAGGTTTTTTGTTTCTCTCGAATCCTCTGTAACACTTGGCATAGTTCAAACACTTTATAAATACCCATTGACTGGTTTTTTTTATTCTACACCTAAAGAGCTTCTGTTCTTTTGAAATGCCACAAAATAGCAAAAGTCTCCTTAAATTTCTCATTCCAGACAAAGTAGAAGTTTGTGTTTAGTACCCTTTCTGGACCTACTCCCATTTTGCCCCTCCCTCCTCCCTTCTCTCTCCCTTCCCCCATGACCTTATGCTCAAAGGCCCCACCGGGGCATATCCTGGAGTTTGCTTTCTTCTGTCATCATCTACATTTACTTGTTCTGTGTTAATTTGTAGAGGGGATATTTAATAAAATCATTCACATGATTTCACCAAATAAAAGATTCATAAGTTATTCCTTTGTAGCACATGTATAACCACAGAGTTTCAGAGCTGAAATGAACCTTAGGGGTGATAGACCCCAACATTCATTTTATTGGTGAAAAAAATTGAGACCCAGTGCTTAAGAAAATTGCCCAAGTTCACCCAGTGATGAGATACAATGTTCTAAGCAAGAAGAACTCACAGGTGGAAGAACTTCAGGCATGGTGGCTGGAAGCAATGGAGACATTTAGATGAGGAGGCCATTTTCTAATTCCTCTCAGTTCTAACTCGAGGGTAACAGTTCCCTGCCTTTGGGTAAAGTCCTATTGCTTCTAAGTGACACAACTCTAAGATTATATCTATCACATCTCATCCTGAGTGACTATGCAAACCTCTCTAAAGTTCCCAGAGAATGATGATATCTCTGGCCAGAATCAAGTTGTGGTTTTGAGTTTCAATGTTGATTCATTAGCAACAGGAGTAAAAATAATTTGGAAGTGAAGCCAAACAAAAGCAATTTTAATAAAACAATTGAAAAATATGATATCTCTTGGCTCATCATTCCTCCTTCAGCTAAACAATAAGCTAAACTCTATGACCCTTGCCCAACTCTAAAACCAGAATTGCATGTCCAGGTCTACTTCCTGTACAGGAAGGAAACATATAGGTCTGTTCCTATGGCAACTTTTAGCTCTGCTGTAGAACCACCACCATCCAAAGCTGAGACTCTAGAGACCAACACAATAAACACAGAGACTAACACAACTCATTTTCCAAACAATACTCAGGACAAGTGAATGAACTGGATAGATAAAAATGAAGGATGCAATGAGTGGATGTTGTATGTTGTGGGTAGTTTAAGGACAATCATCAAAGGACAGATGAAGAGCAGACCAAATGATATTAATGAGATGAGACAGAGTCTCATCTGGTGACATCCAGGAGCCTGATACCTAGGGTGGAGGCCACATAACAAACCTGCAGAGTATCAAGAAGACTACCTACAGATGAGAGCGTACAGACCTACAGAAAGTCCTGTACCCAGGGGCAGGACTTTCTGGAATCTACCACTTGATTCTGAGTCACCTGCTTGAAGCCTAACCATCAGATGATGCCATCACACCCAGCACTACTGAAGATGATTTCAATAGCCTACAGGTGATTGTGACTTCACCACCTTAAATCTCGATTCTGAAAGGAGAATGTGTGTGTGTGTGTGTGTGTGTGTGTGTGTGTGTGTGTGAGAGAGAGAGAGAGAGAGAGAGAGAGAGAGAGAGAGAGAGAGAGAGAGAGATCTGTTGTTCTAGGATAGCATTTGCCAACATCTAACTGTATGACTATTGGCAAGTCAATTTATTTATCATCTAGATCTTGGCCTTCTCATTGGTAAATCTGAAGTCTTATAATGTCAGTTCTAAATTTCCCTGATGCCTTGTAAACAGATATAGTAATTATTTCATAAAAATGAGGCACAAATTTACTTAAAGACATAGAAGAGCAGAGGCTAACATGGAATGACTGTATGAAACTGTTGCTGTCAAGAGGAAGAAATTCAGGACCGCATTAATATAATTAGGTCTAATTATAGCATAAGAAGAAGAGATACCGGGCCAGATGACCCCAAACCAGCTCACTGTGGAAAGCTGATTAGAAAATACTGAAATTGTAATAATGTAGCAAATAAAGCACTGGGAAAAGCGGTCTTCAGGGAAAGCCCTCTCAAAGCAAAATTAAGTTCAAAAGTTTCTGTTGAGCACCTGAGTGATACAGTGGCACATACTGATGTTTAATTTCCCTCCAAAGTGGAGGTGGGCCTGGAAGTTGGGCAATCTTACCATACTAAAAAGGCCCAGCTGGTTTGATTAATGATTCTTAATTTCTTTGGAAGTTATTGGTCTCTTTTAAAATCTGATAAAAGCCAGGCTCTTTCTCCCAGGTAAAAATCAATAAGCTTGTAAAATTCTGCATACAAGTCTGGGAGTTCATGGGACCCCTGAAATTCCTCATAGACTCTATGGGAATTCTGGATTTCCAGATTAAGAATATGACCTGGAGATTCTAACTTCCCTGGAATGTGAAATAGAGAGTTGAGTATTAAAGAGGAAGCTTTCATCTCCATGAAGCCTGGCCACATCAATGACTCAACTTAGCCTGAAGCTAAAGATCATTCCCATTTACCCAAAACTTTGGCTATGCAAAAGCAGGAGAAGATACAGGCAACATCTGTATCTGAAGGAGCGAGACCAGGAGGACTGGCCGAGGAGCAAATACGCACAGCTAGAAGCTCTGTAGGGGAAGAATCGATGTGATTTTGAGTACTTATCTCTTTACCGAATTAGACTCAGAGGCATGAGTTTTGGTCTGGCTTTGCTACTAATTGGTTGTGACCCACTGAACAAATGTTTTAACTGCTGTGGACCTTACTCTCCTCACCGTGGGTGAGGATGGGTGGTGGTGGTGGTGGTGGTGAGAGGTTAGGACAGATAGCTCTAGGTGCTTTCCTTTTCTCTGGTTTCTTTCTGCATATTTGTCTGGATATCGTACCGCAATCCCATGTCAGCAAAGCTGCCAGACATTCTTATTTCACCAGTGTATAAAAGAGAATATCTATCTCTGTGCTTTATTATTTAAAATTTGTGTGAATTCCCAAAATAGGCTACATTTTTAATTTCACAATTTATCTCATAACTTATCAGAGAAATTGTGAAATTAATCTGATAACTTCAGATTCTCACCAAAGCCCAACCATAAATTATTTCTATAGTGTGACAATGAATTCCCAAACTATGTGTGTATATATTTAACCACAAACCTCTTGAACAGTTGTTCAATTTTCTTTTTATCCTCCCATTTTATGGAGACTTGCTGAAGTGAGAATAAGAATTTTATGGAAATCCTATAGGCTGTTTTCCAATCCCATCATCTAAAGTAAAAGTAATTTATATTAATAACAATAGTCATAACTTATACTACAGAGTGCTGTGTGTTTTCATGAAGATTAGCTTGTTTATTCCTCATAACAAGTGTATGAGGCAGCCATTATTATCGTTATCTTTTATGGGTTAGGAAACCAAAGCTCAGTTTAGGTAATTTGCCCAAGGAGACACATCATGTAAGAGGCAGAATCAACGTCTGAGCCCAGGTTGTCTGATTGCGAAGCCTGAGCTTTTAGGTGCCCTGCTCTGTTGCTTCACCTGTCTAAGAAACAACGAAATTATGGGATTCGTTAATCATCCTAGGAATCTATCAGGGGAGCACAGGCAGAGGTAAATACTTTCTTGCATGCTCTGCAGGGACAGCTTTAGCAAAGCAGGGAAGTGTCATATAAAGAGGCTTTCAGTGCGATTCTGCCCCTAACTGTGCCACCTTGGGCAAGTCGCTCTCCAGGCCCCAGTTTCCTCCTCTGCACAACGAGATGAGTTGCATTAGTAGTCTCTAAGGCCCCTTGTTAATTCAGTGACTAATGCTCTCCAATTTAAAGACATCCGTGAAATGAGAAAGGAAAAGAGGAAGTGGAGGTGGAGTTGGTGTGAGGTGGAGTTGGAGAGAACCCAGCATAAAGCAGTCTGCTTGGGCTTTTCTCGCCTCCGTCTCCTTGCTAATCGCCCGCTCTGCCTCAAAGAATAGGGTCTTTTGTTTGTCTGTTTGTTCTTTGCACAGGAAAAGTAACATGGAGAGTTTAGCAATTATATATTTAACAAAGTTACTGTTGACTCTGTACCCGTCTGGCCCCAAAGCACAAATGGCTTTTTCTCCTGGCACACTACTCTCATATTCCTATTTTCTGCTTCACAGATGAATTTTCACAGGGGAACCCTCACCCCCACACACACACCCTTACTATGCAGCAAAACAGTGTCAAACATTTAGACGTGCTGAGGCAGATCTTCTTAGGCTCCATTAAAATGCCAAATTAAATTAGGATGATTACTTACGGCACGCCTAGGGCATAACGCAAACCAGTGTTTTCTCCTGTAAATTTACAAAGCACTGAAAGTGAAATATACTTAAGGGCTGATGCTAATCTCACGGTGGAGCAGAATTGTCTGGTTTATTCATGCCATTCTGAATGAGTTGAAGGCAAAAAAAAAAAAAAAAAAAAAAAAAAAATGAAGCTCCTGAGTTTAGAAGAAACAAAGCACTTGGTTATTTCAGAGAAAGGTCACCTTCATGTTTGATAGAGCATGGACTTTGAAGTCAGATGGACCAGGGATTCAAACTTCATTCTGCTTTTGACTTATTATAGGACTTATATTAACCTCACTGAGCCTCTGTTTTACTACCAGTAAGTACAAATAACAATCCTTCTGTATGGGGCTCAAGGCTTGAACAGAACATATCAGACGTGCTAGGACTATACTGGCCCACGGTAGATGTCAGATCAATATTCGTCCCCTCCTTGTCTCCCTCCCCTGCCTGAATGCTGCCTGTTTTGTGTGCTCAGCCTCACTGAAACCAGGTAACTGACTGTCCAGGTGACAAATGCCCTTTTCCCCTGGATCTGCAGTGTTGACTATATCCGCAGCTTCCTTCTCAAAAATAGATTTTGTTTCTTTGAGGAGCATGGAAGGGACACGAAGTTCTGGGAATGGCCAGGCTTGTTTATAAACCGAATCAACCTTAAAACGGGACTATAGCTATTATATTTCTTTAAGACACTTCCACAGAAACAATTTAATTTTAGATTCTATTTATTGCTCTCTTTCCTTACTGAAGCCAAAGGTCACTCTGTGAGTGATGAGAAATGGCAGTGGACATAGGCACAGCTAAGGGAGAGAATTCCCTCTGGCTCTGCAGCAAAAATACTGCGGAGACTGAACTGATGTCCCAAAGCTAGATCTGCTAGATTATGTACCTAGACACACAGACCATGTGAATGAGGTTGAAGGAGAGAGAGAGAGAGACAGAGAGAAATGAGGAAGTACCCCAGAAATGGGGGATTTCCATCAAAGAAGTACCTGTGTAAGCGTCTTCTCCACTTTTGCTGACTGACTAGCAGAGGTCTACTTTCCCCAAATCTGGGGATGTAAGTCTAGAATAGTTTGGGCCATCTCTGAAAAGCTGCCAACATTTCAGAGCTGGTCTAGGATTTGGGGCTGCTTTGCGGCCTTCCTGATGATTGGCTCAACTGGGGATTCTAAGTTTATCCCTCAGGACACTAGAAGTCTCCTTCTGGAGTCTCCCTTGGACTCTCAGCATTCCTGAGCAACATGGAGGAAGTGGTAGGGACTCCCTGGATTCCTCAGGGCCGCTCTCTACGAATGGAAGTCCTCCATCTTACCACTTCAGCTCCATGGAGAACATCCAGTCTTCAAAACTGCATAGTAGAACCAGACCAGTGCCTGAGAGGAGTATCTTGTTATACAATAGACATTAGGTCATATAATCAATCCAGAGGAGGGTACAAATTGCTAGAAGTAGAGTTCTTTAGCATTTCCCTTGGTGAGAGAAACAGCATGCCATTTCTTCCCTCCCTGTGTATTCATAGCATACTCTTCTTACCCAGCTTCACATGAAAATGGGGAGACAACTCAATGGATCCATACACCTTTCTGGGTGCCTTCCATGAGAAATCATTGTGCTAGGTACTTTCACAAAGATTATTTTAAACAATCCTCAAAGGAAAAAAAATACTACAATAACTGAATACATTTACAGAAGTTTTAAATTAAGCATGAAAAATTAGAAGGCAAAGGCAATTTTTATGACCATTTATGTTTAGAATAGCGGACTCTTTAAGAAAGTCCTAGTAAGTTTTTACCAGCTCTGGCTATGGAAATTGAAGAGTGTCACACAGCACAGAGCCATTCGGTAAATGTTTATCGAAAGGATGAATGCTGTTGAAGTTCCAGGAGTGACACGAGACTCATCCCTGGTGTGCCAGTGTTGACTCTAATCCAGGATCCTAAGTGGCAGAGACACTGACCGGGGCCAAGGACACTCAGAATGTGGGATTAAAGCAATTTTTTCCATGGGACATTTCCTCAGATGCTGCTCTGAGGCATTGGCGCTGTTGTTTCTTTTTGTACCAATGTGTGGCTTTAGTCACATTGTTTGACAGTTGTGAGCCTCAGTGTCCTCTTCCTGTCCTTTCAGGGTTAAAAGTTGATACGCTTCTAATATGAAGCCCAGCACAGAAAAAACGCTCAACTAATGTTGGTTCTCTTTCCCTATCCGCTCACTGTTTGCTCCCCAGGGCTTCTCTTCCTGCTAGATGAAGTTTGCAATATATGGTGCTCCCATAAATTGGCCCAGGCTCTCATCTTTCCCTCAGAAGGACTTTGCTGTGCTGAGCTTCTACTGAATACAGAAACCTGATGCTGCTCCGAGCATATTTCCCTAGGGACATACGCAGGCATTCCCAAACAAGGATCAGCCAACATCTAGCACCTGGGTCAGCCATTTTCATTGGGCTCTGGCATGATTACTTGACATGTGTTAGATCTGTGCAACATGGATGAAGAGCTAACTCTTCTTCTCTCAGAATCCCACATCTCTCACAAAAGAAAAGATGAGCTTGTGCTATAGCTGGGTGTGGGAGGGGAATTTTGTTACAGAACAAAGCTATGGCAAAGATGAATGGTGCCTGCTTGTGAATTACACCCCAGGCCAACACAGACTTCTTGCCTTCTCTTGATCACTCCCACAGTGAGCATCTGACATATCCACCCTGATTTCACTGGCTCTCCATCTCCATGTGAAGGATGGCTATGGGGATCCATGGGAAGAAATCTGCTTTCCCTTCCCTGGAAAGGATGACCTGCCCGGGGCTTAACAGACCCACACCACAAGTTATCCAAGTCAAGGGGTTTAATTACAAATGCATTTATGGACATGCTAACGGGTATGCTTTCTAAAAGTAAGGAAGGTATTTGAGGTCAGGTCTAGTCTAAAGCCCTTCTCCTGATGCAGGGATTGCTCTTTCATGGGTGAAATTCAGACCACGACATTTTAAAGGCCCACTGACCAGGTGTGCCAGCTGAGCCCACCTGGATTTTTCTAGAACCTGTCTCTTTAATAAATTATTTGGTGTCTTCTGTGTTCACTTTCAGTTCTCTCAGATGTAAAGTGCTATTCTTAGGCAACAACAGCGATTATCTTTCTGGCCAGTTCACTGTGGGGATTTAATCCACAGGTTTTTTTTTTTAGTGTTGGAAATCCTATCACTGTATGGCTGATGAGTAAATAATGTGTTCCACCGAACTTTCCCTTTGAGTGAGAAATTCCGTTGTGCTCTGGGAGAGTACATTTCTCTTTTATCACCAGAAAATTCTTTAGTGGAAAAGAGCTTAATGTTTGACAGCTTTGGACCCCCACTCTTTTTTTTTTCCCCCTTTTCAACCAGTCTCTTCAAGTGTACTTAAAAACAGGAAACCACACATCTCCACCCCAGCACCAACCTCCAGTCACCAACACGGTCCACATCAGTTTGGATATAGAATCTTCTTCCTTCTGAGCTTGGCCAAATGCCTGTTCCTATCTTGTAGGAAACTCCTCCGGGGGCTCCCCAGTAGTTTTCTCCTAGCTCTTCTCCAGGACATTAGGGACCTCATCCCCTGGGCTGCCACACTCTCTCCTCCGTCGCCCAGCTGTCAACCCTGAGTCACTGCTTCCACTCCCTGCTCGGACTTCCCCTTCTGTGCAGAATTGTTCCAGCAGTCTCCTCAGCGCGTTCTTACCATAAAATTGTTTTAAAAAAGAACCCACCCCCCTCCACCCTGTAAAAGCAAAACAGAATTGTAGAGGGGCTGTAGCCTAGCCCAGAGGTTTCCTGGGTCCCCCTATGCCTATAGCCTCACCCGCCCGAGAGACTTCAACTTACATTCTGTGGCTCTCCTCTCTGCTGGGGTGCCTCCGTCTCCCAACACTGACTTCTCAGTACTGGCAGTTAGAACAGGAAGGAAGTTAGAGAAAAAAATGTTTTAAACCTACTTGAAGAGGAAACCCTGGGCTGTGTCAAATCCTGTTCCCCTGCATTGCATATCTCGGATCAGCCAACTCCGAGCAGCATTCTTGTCAGTTAAAGGCACGCGTGGGGGCAGGCGGGCCCATCCACCATGGATGTGCACGAATGTACTTGCAAGGGTAGGGAGCTCAGAGCCACGAGGACTGCGCATAACTGTGTAGACAGATCTCACCACTGAGCCTTTCCATTGCATAAGCTGACAGAGGGAAGCCGCCTCAAACCAGTGGCAATGCCTTCACGCTGGCTCCACTCTGTGCCTCTAACTTCTGTTCCTGTTTGGTTCCTGTCAGCTTCTTTATCAGCCAGATATATAGAAAGTTTGCTGGCACGGAATGCGGAATGCTAAGAAATTATAAATGTTAACTGCACACACTTGGTCCTAAATTTGAGAATGTGTCCTCACACAGATTTTTAATATCTTGTTGGTTATAATTTCAATATGTAGCTCCATATCGTACCACAGTCAAGTCTTGCCATAGTACTCACTAATATTTCTTTTAAGTTGAAAAAGAAAAGCTAAAACACTGCCTTTGATTAAGTGTAGGAATGCAGATTAAGAATTAAAGTATTAATTCACAGTCTTCTAACTCAGAATTTGCGACAACTTAACAAGTGCTAAAATTGACTTTGTACCATATTTGAGGAAATGTGTGCTAAGTAATTTAAATAGGAACACGTTGCAGAGGCCACATTTAAATTATTTGCACAAACTGTTTTTAAGGACCCAAGCCACATTTATTCTATACATTTCCATAGCTGCTGCCAATAATATTTATTTACACTAATAGTCCAATATATGGATAGCTGATTAATTGAGCATATATATTTGGACTAACAGAACTTTGTTTAATTTTCAGTTAATTGTAATACATTTTCTTCACTTCAGCTTGTAAACTGATGCCACGAGTTATATCTTATCCTTAGAGTCAATGGAACTAAAGCAATCCAGAGAATGGTGCTGCGTGGGAGTGTGGGCACACTGAGGAGATTAATCTGGGAAAATTTTAAAAGTAAAACAGTAGATGAGTAAACTTCTAAAAATACTAAAATCCAAAACCAGACTTAGTCCATGAATTTCAACATAATAAAAATATAGCAAAGTAGATGAGTTTATTATAAATAAAAGCAAATATTAATTTATAAGGAAGACAGTAAATTTTGAATATCAGTACCCTCAAGAGGGGCACATAGACTCATTCAATAAAATTTTTTTTTTTTTTACCGTGAGGTACCGGGGATCGAACCCCGGTTTCTCCATATGGTAGACGGACGCCGAACCTTTTGAGCCACATCCGTTTCCCTCAATAAAATTTTTGAGCACCACTTTTATTCCAGACTTCTGGGGATACATCAGGAGACAAGAGAAAAAAGCCCTGCTGTCTTGTGGGCCTTATGTTCTAGTGGGGAGACACAATTAAAAAAATAGCATAGACAAAATCAGCTAATGGAACAAGGTTTTAAAAATCAGGAATGGCAAATGCCTGGTCTCCACGTTATTACCTGTCTCATACTTCTAGGACAGAGATCACTAGGCAAACATGGCATTTTGTTTCTGCTGAGCCTGATGGGTCAACACAATTTTTTCTTAATGTGGTGCTTTGGGCACAAACATTAGAGGGTCTGGAAACTCCTAAAAAGTGTCTGTAAAATCACTGTGTGTGTGTGCAGTGTGTGTTTACAAGGGGAGGAGAGAGAATCCACAACTTGAATGACTAATTTTGCTCCTCTCCTTTATATCCATGGGCTTTCAGTAAGCTGGAGAACAACTGCATTGCTCTCTTAAAATATCTTTTAGCATCATATCCAGGGGCAGGGAACTACCCCAAATTACCATTTCTTGTGTGCTTCTGTTATAGTTCATTATTCATATAATGAGAAAGCTGAGATTAAGAGATTCCTTTAACAGGAGACAGAGGCAGGCACTGCTTCTAGTCCATGGTGATAAAGATACTCCCTTCCCCTTATCTAAGCTTCCGCAAATGTAAGAAACTGCCTGTCACGGTAGTAAGAATGCTCTACTCTAAGGATGTCAGCCCTGAAGTGCCAAATGAAATCGGCAGAACTTGGAAACGTGCATAAGAATTTCCAGAAAAATGATCAAAACTTTAACATGTTTTCCAGCTTTTCCTAGCTGTTATAAGGATACAACTAGAAGGCAAATCTTCCATGGCGCAGTACTTTTGCCACGAGCGTGAAAAAGTGGCAAATGTTCTGCACAGACATATTTCTTGGAAGCTACAAGTAGAGACAAATTCCCGTAAGTGCTTTTGGCCCTGGGTGGTGCATCCTGCAGCACAGCCACATAGCACAGGCAGCAGCCTGGCGTGGAGGCCAGAGCTCCGGTTCTGGAGTCAGGCAGGCATGTGGGCACAGCCTTTTCTTAGCAGTGCATCCTTGTTTTTCTCATCTGTGGGAGAATGATGATCTGTCAGCACTGCTGGAAGGATTTATGCATTTTCATAAAGAAGAGTGCCTAGCTGGGAGTCAGTGCTTCATATATGGTCCAGGCTAAGGGCCACGTGATCATCATCCTCATTGCCACACCACTTTTTGATCCCTATAATGCAGAGCAAATATTAGAATGACCTAGGAGAGTCATTTTCATCTAAATGTTCACATTTAGCCCATATGTATCTCAAACATTACCTCCTCCTTCCTTGAAGCTTTCCACCACTGATCCAGGACAAACTTATTATTCTAAACTCCTAGATGTTGCTTTGTTTGTACAATATAGTTACGTTCTTAGTAAACATTGGCTTGTATTGTTAAGTGATTATTTTCTGAATATGAGACTTATTTCTCCATTCAAATATAAAATACTTGAGGAAAGGGCATTTTCTTATATATACTGTATTCCTTGGTGTAGCATGATATTTGACTGAATCGCGCATGGTTTTGAGTAAAGCTCTGCAGAAATACATCTGTCTAAATTCAAAAGAAACGCCTGCATTTTGCCTACCACTCTGCTTCCTTCCTCTGGTGAGTGTTGCCTTGGGGAAGAATGAGTGAGAGGCTGGAAGGAAGATTATGTCAGCAAGAGTCAGGAAGACCATCATTTTCATTTTCTTCTTTTCTTCATATATATGTGACAAATTGACATACAATAGGCAGAATTTCACAACATGGGCATAAAGGCTCATTTATTAATTCAATATTTATTCATACCCTGTCATTTTCTAGGACCTGTGCACAGGTACAGAGATAAGCAATACATACTCAGAGCCCTCAAATTGCTAACAAGGTAATGGGAGAGATAGAAATAAATTTAAAGCTTTTTGTGAGCATGGGAGAGGAAATATACATGGGGTATTAGGAGAGCACTAAGTAAGGGAATCAAGGAAGGCTTCCTGGAGGAAGTGATTACAGTGGTCAGTCTCGAAGTATAGCAGGTGTTGAGTTGATGTGGGGAGGGTTGGGAAGGGAGGAGAAGGCATTTGAAGTAGAGGGAAAGCACAAGCAAAGGCATGGCATCCAAAAATGATGTAGTATGTGCAGGGAATTATCAGGAAGCAGCTCAAGTTTTCTGGACTGCAAAGTGCACATTACAAAGGGCAGGGAAACATGCCTGGAGGTGGGCAAGTGCAGATCCAGCGCACAATGGACTTCTTGTGCCATGTTAATAAGGAACTTGGCCTTGATCCTATCAATGATGGAATGCCATTGAAAGTAAAGGAGGGACATGGTAAGTGTGTGCTTTAAAGAATTTATTCTGGTCGTTGTGTGAATGGATTTGATAGGGAAGGAATCAGGTAGGAGACTATCTAAACTTGAACTACAGCACTCTTAACAGAGATAGACAGAAGTGGTCAGATTTGAGAAGTGTATAGGTGAAATCGGCATGACTTGGCAATGAGATGTGAAAGATGAGGATGAGGCAGGATGATCAATCACAGATTGCCAGATGGGTTTCTGCTGGGAGGACTGGATCCTTGGTGGTACTACCCACTGAGATAGAGAATACAAAAGAAGGAATAGATACATTGAGGAAAAATAATGACTTGAGCTTGGGCATACTGAATACTGAGACTGAGAAAATGGTGCCATTTCTAGGAGGTAGTTTCTGACAGACAGTAAGATATATAAGCTTGGATTTCACTGTTTGCCGAGTGATTTGTACATTATCAGTCTACAGTTTAGGTAGTTTAACCCAAAGTGTGAACTTCTTACCAGCAGATCAGGATTGACTGGGAGCTTGTTAGAAATTCAAATTCTCAGGCCCAAGTAGATTGTGATATCTACTATATCACAATCTCTGGTTGGGGCCAGGAATCTATGTTTTAACAAGCTCTGTGGATAAGTTTAAGAAGCACTGGTTTAAACCATGTAAATGGTAAGATAACTCAGAAAGAGTGTAGAAAGAGAAGTTGTCCATGCATGGGAAAATCCTGTTAGCTTTCTTTGTAATATACAATCTGATGACTACTTCACATTTCCTCTATGCTACCCCCCAACCTCCCATCATTGTGCCTCTAGTGGACTTCTACAACAGCCTCTTCACGTGTGCCTCACATGCATGCTAGACTCTCTAGCAGTCTATTCTCACAGAAGTCAGAGTGAATCCGTACGCATGATTACTTCATTCCTTGGCTCTCACATCTCTAGGGACCTTTCATCAGTTTTAGAATAAAATAAAAGCATTTACAGTTGTTAGCAGAATGCTCTGGTTTCTGGGCTTCTAGGTTCTTGGCTATGTCGCATAAAAGAATTTAAAGACATGCCATAGGATAGGCAAGGGAGTAAAGAGTTTATTAAGAAACAAGAGAAGAAAAACAGAACACAATCTAAGACATGGATTGCACGTGTGGTACAGGATGAGTTGCACATGTGAGGCCCTGGGTTAGGCCTTTTAAGACCTTTCCTAATGTTGGGGAGAGGCCCCAACTGTTTGCTATTCTGATTGGTTGCCTTACAATCCCTGCATGTTAGCTCTCAGGGAACCAATGGGAGGCCTGTTTGGAATTATCTGGGGCTTCCCCTTGACCCCAGAAAGAGTTCCAGATGGGACCTCGTGGCCAGGGTCTTGCAGGGTCTTTCTGGCTTTGTTCTTGAATAGCAGCCTTCCCCGCAGGAGGTTTCTGGGTGGGGTCTCACAACCATGTTTTCTGCCAGGTCTCCTGGGTCTTCCCTTTTTTCCTTATACTAACTTGCCTCAACTCCTCCCTCAGAGAGTTTACACCCTTATTCTTAAGGGGGAGATGAAGGATGATGGTCATTCTTCTGTAGCTGCTTCCTGCTGGTTAGGGGGAATAGGCCCTGCCAGACAGAGTGTAAAACCCTCTTGCTTTCAGTTCAGGTGGAGGGAAGACAGGTCTGGCACCATGGTTAGAACTGGATGAAATTCCTGCATGAAAAATATCTTGTTCTGGAAGAAACAAACTTAGTTAGAATATAAGATACATGGTCCTACTAAAAGGATAAGGAAGATAGTTGCCAGCTGTGACATACTGGACCATGAGAGTGAGAAAGGCCAGGTGCCTTCAGAGGCTTCATCCTCCCAAAGTTGATGTGAAACAGCATTTTTCCTTGAGTTCTTTTATGCCATTGGTTAACTCTAGGGAGAGATTGTGGTAGACCTGCTGGGTTTGGTATAAATTGACAACCCCAGTTCCCAAGGTTGTGGTTATGCCTAGCACAGCCAGGAGAGGTATGAGGAGAGGCACTGCCCTAGACATAAACTCACAAAGACAGTATAGGCAACAACAAGACAAGCATATGGCAAGCAAAATAAAGACAGTACTTGAGAAAGCCATTCCTTTATTTTATAGGCATGTTCATTAACTACTTAGAAAATGAACTACATTTACCAGGACTTTTAACATGTTCAGTATCCCTCTGCATATGATCTAGAATAAAAGAGATATTTTATTTATCAGGTATATAGGTACAGTACTTAATACTAATCAATGCACAAGTTCCTCTTTGAGCTGCAGTTAATTGATCTGAGCTCCAGATTCACAATACTATACATGTTGTCTCTCCATGGGAGCAGGCCATAATGCCAATTGTGTTTAAGTTCTACTCACGTCACTCTGGTAATTATTGCTCCACTTGGTATCCTTCACACAGCCAGTATGCTGTAGCACTGCTGATCCTAGAGAAGGGCTCGGAAGTAAGCCCCAGTGTTTGACCAGCCTGATGCACTATGAAAGAGAGTCAGTCTGGAGTCAATGTCCATTGTAAATCTGGCCATACTGAGCTATCACTGGCTGTCACAGGAGTCTGAAACTGCAGCATACTCTCCATCCACTTCAGGAGCATGTCCAGATATGGTAGATACCTTTATTGTTTTAGGGGCCATAGTGACGGATCTAGCCAATAACTCAAATGGAGAGGCACCATGTGGGGTATTGAAGGCCTGGTTTGAATGCATTAGAGAGTTTGACAGTACTGAAATCTATCTCTTAATATTTATACACTTTCTAAATACTTCCAATGCAATTTATAACTTATCAAATGAACTTAACTATTTTTAGTATTTTACTTTTACCATGATTATGTTAATTAACAAGTATTTTACTTTAACAGTACAGGAAAAACTACTTTATCCATTATTTTATGAAAATCTAAAATTCCCAATGGAATCATGATTATCTCTCCTGTACCACCACCTTAACTGCAAATTGAGGTGGCCTCTGACAGGTTTCTTTTATGAAGCTACTTTTTGTTATCATCAATTAGTTCAGGTTTCTAATTAATAATGACTTCCTGAAATTAGCCATTTAAATGCTTCAGCTTAGAGGATGCTTTTTACAAATTTCTGATAATTGACCATAACCACATAAACTAGTTATTTTACATTCAAATAACCTTATTAAATTACAATTAACAACCAATGAAATTTACCTTTATCCATTTAAAAGTCTTGTCTTACATTCCTCATTCTGTTCTGTGAAAACTAGTCATTTCACTTTATGACAGATTAATATTTCATTAAACATGAACATGCAATTTTCATCTTAAAGATTTAATACATATAATGCTAATTAATTTTATTAGTATCCTATAAACCTAGGGAGATTACATCCAAGCTAAATAAAATTGAAAAAATTTTAGCTTATGCAAGGAATGTTCTTTTTCCTTCCTTCACAGGAGGCTAAAACCTCTTTTCTTTAATAAAATTATAAAATTGTGAGTAACTTTAAAAGCATACTGACTACTAGGTTCTGGAATATGGTATAATTGTTTAATTTGTTTTAATCATAATTTTGAAATGATCTTTCCACAGCTTTCAAGGACTTTTCCTTTACTTACTGAAATTTGACAATTATATTATTAATTACTCTCATTTTAAGGCTATTACACAAATAGAGAGTTAGACACAGAAACACACAACTAATACTATTTATATTTTTCATTCTCTTATAAAATAAGTTTAACTGTAAAATTACTTTTAAAAGATCTCTTTGAAGGCTAGTTCTGATTATTCTAATCTGTACCTTGACCATGCAGTTTTGCATAAGAATTTCGTTCTTTAGTTATTGGCTTATAACCACATTGTTCCCAATGCTTTAAAATACAATCTACATTTTCCTTTACTTCAGAGCTCTGCTTATTTTCTGTTTTGACTTTGACAGACCTTAGGTGAGCAACACTAATTCCAGTAAATATGCACTGAAGTCATTGAAGTCTTGGTGAAAACCTGTATTTCTCTCATGACCTGCTGCTTTCAGAATTCTAGACACTCAAGGTGGGAGGCCTCCCAATCCCCAGTCCTTGGAGGTAATAGGACTCCCGTGGCCACTGGATTGGAAGAGTGGATGTCCAACTCTGAGGGCCAAGGATTCCCACCACACACCTATTTTCTCAAAGGTCGTGGGGTACCTCTGGGCTCTTGCCTGGAGTAGGTAAATTGGAGTCCACACCTGGATAATAATGAGAGAAAGCAGAGCTATTAACACCAATGAAAGGACAGGAGACAGGGGTGTCACAAATTCGCCTTTCCCCAAGCCATGGTGAGTAGAAATCTCCATGAATTCAAACAGGAGAGAATGAAGTGGTTACCATCACAAAGGTGAGCAAGTACATCCAAGGGTGAGGCAAGTCCTGAAATAACCGTAAGCAAAGGCAAGCTCAGTTTAGAATAACCATCACAATAGTAGGCCCAGGTGAGAAGCTAGTCTTTACATAACCATAACCAAAGGTAAGTTCAGTTATAATTACCATTACTATAGCAAGCACAGACAAGGGTGAGGCTAGACCAGAAGGAACCATAAACAAAGGTAAATTAGTCTAAGATTACCATCACAATAGTAGGTCCAGGCTAAATCCACCCAGTAATAGCAATTTCAGCTTTTGCTGTTTTATAATATAAAGGCATCTATATAATGACTTTAACCCTTAGTTACAGTTTCTAGTAAGTTTTTACTTCAAAACAAATTGGGCACTTTCGTTTATTACCTAGGCAACGAAAACAATTTTATTAGTAACATTAATGTTGCTAAATTTTTCCACTTTTCCAGCAGTTGAACTAATTCCACTTGTGAATTATACATCAAATCCCAATTGCAAGATTGTATTGACATTTAAAGACTCATTTTTAGGTTACAGTTATCCAATTTGTAACAGTTGAACCCCAAATCTGATTTAAGAGTTCTTAGGCATGAGCAGACTGACAAAGTTAAAATAAGCACATATTAGAACAGAAGGGAGAATTTTACACACTTAGCATAGGGAAAGACCTGATGGAAGCCATTCTCCAGAACTTTTTAATCTTAATTGATGGCATATGAGGAGGTTCCTTATTCTATAGGAGAAAGGTTTAGTAAATGGCCTAGATCTTGATTCCCTGTTCACTCATCTTATTAGGCACAATCAAGGCTAGAGAGATCCAGAGTGCAGACCGGGACCGAGTAATTGGCTCCCATGTTAGTTAAGAAATTAACAATCTTACCTGCCAGGTCAAGGGTTACCTGAGTCTCCTCCTGGTTGATGGTTCATGTGTGGCTTCAGGCCCCTTCTGTCTTCCCCTGTGGTGAAGCCCAGTCCAGGTGGTGAGGCAGCTTGGTGTCAGGTTCCTGCTGACATGGAGCCTGCATTCAGATGGCCCTGAGGTGACAGTGGCTTTAATGACGGCAACTGAACGGTGAGCCTATCCCAGACCCCGTGCCCACTGCTCCTCACCTTCTCCATCTTGGCAGCATGGTTTTGATTGTTGAAAACTGAGAGGGCTGTTACTAAAAGGGAGTTCATGGGGAGGCGGCTGTGGCTCAATCAGTAGGGCTCCCGTTTACCATATGGGAGGCCCCAGGTTCGGTTCCCGGGGCCTCCTGGTAAAAGCAAAAGCCCGCCCGCACGGCATGGTTAGCTGACCCAGCGAGCACAAGCAGCAAGGGGGGGATAAATGAATATATAAATAAAATCTTAAAAAAAAATAAAATAAAAAAATAAAATAAAAGGGAGTTCATGGAAGTTTGGGGGCCCAGGGAAAGTTTTTTGCAGCTTTCTATGGATTTCCAAGGTAGACTGGTGTAGCTGTTTAGAAGTTTGATGTAATTATGAATTCTAAAAGTGGATGTTGGATCGTGCTTGTGAACTGGTCTGCTAATCTGGGCATGACTGGGTTATGATTGGGGTGTTGACTGGGCCAAATCAGTAGGACATTGAGCCCCACCCCTTGGTGGGGCGGGAATCAAATATAAAAGGCAAGACAAAGGACAGAGGGAGCAGTTTTGATGTTGGAGTCTTGTGCTGGAGCCCTGGGAAGTAAGAGAGCTTGTGGTGAGGAAGGAGAGAAGGCGCCAGGATAGAGATAAGCCATTCGCCTGATAGTCTACAGCTGGCCTTATGGAGAGACGCAAAGCCTAGACAGCCTCATAGTCTATAGCTGACCTTGTGGAGGAAACAGAGGAGCTGAGCCTGGACAAAACCGCAGCTCCGGGAAGAGAGGAACCCAAGAAGCCTGAACCCTGGCAAACGTTGGCAGCTGTCTAGCTCCAACACATGGCAATGGACTTTGGTAAGGGAAGAAACTTATGCTTTATGGCCTGGTAACTGTGGACTTCTACCCCAAATAAATACCCTTTATAAAAACCAACCCATTTTTGGTATTTTGCATCAGCACCCCTTTGGCTGACTAATACAACTGGCTAATAAAGTAAGTTCCTAGGAAAATCTGTCCTTCTGCAGAGTCAGGATCTACCACAGGGCATTTTTATGGCCTCTACCAGCTTTCCTTGAAATAAGGCTGGGTTTCTAGGTTCTGCCTATGTAATTTTCCTGAGCTTATAATTGACCAGTTTTGTAGTTCATTTCCTCATCTCATTAAGGGGACATGACCATGTGGTCTCTGGCCCTCAGATCTGTCTGTTCTCTCCTTCTCTCTTACACAGGTTTAACTGGAATTCAGGGTCCCAAATAGAGGCCACGCTTGGCCTGTACTGCAGCCCCATGGTGTGGCAGGAAAAGGTTAGCCTCTTCCTTTTTGACTACCAGTAGTCCCAATTCCTGAGAAGACACCTCGATGGGGAGACTGCTGGAATGTTAGAGAAGCTGCACCCATTGTTCTAGGGAGAAATGGAAAAAAATAGTCTGTCAGCCGATCCAGCATCCCAGATCCCGGCCTGACTGAACTTTTGCTCTCCAAACTGAAGAGTTGCTTCTCTGGTTCTCAGCATCCCGGAAATTGCAGAGAACATGCGTCTGGGCATCCCCAGGAGATGTCCAGACGTAGGTTCTGGACCAAAGCTACCGAGCCTCATGATTCTTCCTAGAAAAGGGGCTGGCTTGCAGTCTTTCTTTTGACCTACTCTTGCAGAGGTCTTAGAAAGGTTGGCTGTGAGAGAGATCACTGCCAGGGACTGAGTTTTCAGTTAAACTGGACATTAAGAGGCACATTAACAGCAGAGACTGATCTGTGGCTTACAGGCAAACAACCTTGGAGGCCCTGGAGGTAATGGATCAAGAGGAATCTCAGGGCGTCCCGGGGGCTAAGTAAGGAACAAACTTCCAGGCATGGCCCAGGTGAGAGTCTCGGGGGCCTCACTGATAAAACAAAAGAGGGCACAGCAGGCTTTAATTAAAACTCTCCAGTCTTTGGCAGGGGTCAGGGAGCATTACTTGCCTCTTTGTCTCCCAAAGAGGCTCCCCAATATGTTAGCAGAATGCCCATACAGAATGGGCTTCTAGGTTCTTGGCTGTGTCGCATTAAAGAATTTAAGGACATGCCATAGGGAAAGCAAGGCAGTTAAGAGTTTATTAAGATGTTTGTGTTGGATGTGGTGGGAGGTGTGGGAGGTGGGCAACATGGGAATCCCAGTGGGTTCCGTGTAATATTTTAGGTAATCTAAGCACCTCTTAAAATAAATGTGTATATATATATATATAAATAACATTTTTGTAAGCAAATACACATATATGCATATATATTTATATATCATTTTGCAAATGTTTGTATGTATTGTGAGAATTTTGATTTTTACCCATAAAAAAAAAAAAAAAGAGTTTATTAAGAAACAAAAGAAAAACAGTACACAATCCGAGACGTGGATTGTGGGTGTAGTACAGGATGAGTCATGCATGCGGGGCCCTAAGTTAGGCATTTTTAAGACCTTTCCTCCTCTCCCTAATATTATTATCTGTGTGATGGTTTGAAGCTGCAAATAGCCGAGAAAAGTATGTTTGTAAAGTTAATCCAGTCCTATTGGTGTGGACCCATTGTAAGTAAGATCTTTTGGTGAGTAGGATCTAAAGTAACGATGTGACCCCACCTCATTCAGGGTGGGTCTTAATCTTCTCACTGGAGTCCTTTATAGGAGAATGAAATTCAGACAGCGAGAAAGCCATGGAAGCAAGACGTTGAAAGCAACATAACCTGGAAAAGTAGGGAGATACCGGAAGATGCTGCCATGTGCCTTGCCATGTGACAAAGGAGTCCAGGATTGCTGGCAGCCGGTCTTCAGGAAGAAGCTATCATCTTGATGATGCCTTGATTTGGACATTTTCGTGGCCTCAGAACTGTCAGCTTATTAGCTTGTAAGCTAATAAATTCCCATTGTAAAAGCCAACCCTTTTCTGGTATATTGCTTCTGGTAGCCTAGCCAAGGAGAAGAATCTGTTTTTCCACAAGAACGTGAGCTTTATGTGGGCAGGGACCTTGTTGTATTCCTTGCTATATCCCAGAGCCTAAAGTATTGCCTAACACATAGTAGACTATCAATAAATATCTATAGGATGAATGACGAAGTATAACACACTGGGAAATACCAGTGTTTATGACAGATGAAATAAGAGATGACCACAAAGGAGGCAGAGAAGGAATAGTTTGAGAAGGCAGAGGAAATTAATGGTGTATAGAGTGAATGGAAACAGTGGTGCCAGATGACTCACATCACCATTATTTGAAGTTTGACCCAATATTTATTTGTTTGCTACTATTTTTATGGTGCTCTGGCACCTTCTCTTGGATATTTAAATAAAGTATTTTTAAATTTTTATTTTGAAATAATTATGGATTTACAGGAAATTACAAAGAAATATACAGAGAAATTCTGTGTACCCTTCACCTGGCTTTCCCCAATGTTAACATCTTGCATGACTATGTCCAGTATCAACCCAGGAAATGGACAGTGGTACAATCCACAGAGCTTACTCAGATTTCTCCAGTTACACATGCACTCGTGTGTGTGTGTGGTGCCTGTCTGTGTAGTGTAGTTCTCTGCAATTCTACACATGAGTAGCTTAATGTAAGTACACATCAGATTTTGGTGAACTTTTTATTTTGATCTTTTCTCCCACACCCACGTCAGCATGCTACATCCAGAATGGAACTCTGTCTTCACATCTTATACTAGTTGGAAAGCTAGTACATCGGCTTGCCCAAATTAGTGAGTCTGGAAGTCCCTAACTTATCTGAGGAAAGTTATCTGAGGAAGTCTTCTTTAATAGCAGTTTTATCCCAAGGCCCATGAATGTTTCCTTTAAAAAGCTGCAGGTTAATGAGGTACAAAGGGCAGAGACATGAAATGGAAACTAGTGGAAGGGAAAACTGTATGGCTTCCACGTCACTAATGGACAGCAGGCCCACTAAGGCTGAAAACTCAGAAAGGGGGTGTGAGCCACACATTGTTCTGCAGCATGGGCCACAGGACAGAAATCTGGATGGCAAACATCACCATGATGAAGGCATGCAGGGACTGGGGCAGGCGTGAGCTCAGGCAGACAGAGGTGAAGATGGCCATGATGAAGACGATGAGGTGGCCTGGCAGCACGGGGGCAGACGTGGCATGGGTAGTGCCGGTGCTGACAGACTCTGTCAAGGTCTTCAGCTCTGGTGAAAAACCACACATAAAGTTAATGAGGATCAGAGCACTCTTCACTCCGCCCACAGGGTCTGCCCACTCTACTTTCGTCTTCACCACCATCAAAGGGGATCAACAAAACATCAAAAAATCAGTGAAGAAGCCAGGCTGGTTCCAAAAAGCCAGTGGGGGTGCTGGAAGGCTCTCATCCAAAGACCACAGAAAAACCAGACACTGCACAGCTGCTGTATCACCATACTGGTCTCAAACACCTCAGCCCAATATTGGTCTTTTCGGGCACAGATGTTTTTCTGGAGATCTTCCTGGAACTGCTGATCCACATAGTTATAAGGGAAGCATTGTTGCTCAAACAAGACCCTCTGCCACCTGGCCTCCTTGGTGTTAGCTACGGGCTGGGCACACATTATCCTTTCCCTCACACTCAGACCAGTTCGGTCTCCCTCACAGAAGTCCACGTGGTTCTGTCTCTTCATGAAGTCTTGAAATAAGACCTCTCTGGAAATTCCATGCGGTGCTATGGTTAATATTTAACCAACTTTCCCTTGCTTTTAGAGGCAGCAGCCCAGGCTAAGCCTGCAATAGATGAGCTTGTTCTTTGAGACAGGACAGTACACCCAAGTTCCTGCCTCCTTAGGTGTGTGCAGCAGGGGTAGGGCGAGGGCAGGGCACCTGCCTCCCTCCTTCTGTACTGACTGATATTTTTATTTTTATTTTTGAGGTACCAGGGGCCGGGGATTGAACCCGGAACCTCGTATGTGGGAATCCGGAGCACAACCACCAAGCCACATCAGTTTCCCTGAGTTGGGTTTCTCATTTGTTTGGCTTCTTTGTTTGTTTGTTTGTTTGTTTTTTCAGGAGGCACGGGAACCAAACCCCGGACCTCCCGTGTGGAAGGTTGGTGCTTAACTGCTTGAGCTATATCCACTCGCCCAACTGATTTTTGAATATCAAACCAGCCTTGCATATCCAGAATAAATCCACTTGGTCATGGTATGTTATTATTTTTATGCATTGCTGGATTTGATTGCTAACATTTTGTTTAAGATTTTTGTTTCTAAATTCATGAGAGATATTGGTCTTTATTTTTCTTTTTCTGTCTTTGTCTAGTTCTGAGATCAGTAAAACCAGCCTTGCCGAATGAGTTGGGAAGTGTTCCCTTCCCAATATATTCTGGAAGAGAGCAAAGTACTTTTTTAAATAAGTTATTTTTTTTTCAAGATTAAACAACGTTGTTCTAAAGAATCTCAATTTATGATATCAAGTAAAAGAAGAAGGGCCAGCCTTCACATTCAGTTATTCCCCTGTGGCATCTACTGTGCATTAGAGTGGGAAGTTCAGTCTAGGAGATTCCAAATGTGAAGGAAACATGATTTTCCTGCCAGTCTTCCTACTTGCTGTTATTTTAAGAAGCACTAATCAAAGATTAAACAGTTGTGTAAACAGCTTACAGGCCAGCAAATATTCTAATTACATTCTAATTATTTCGTACCTGCCTTTAGCTCCTTCCTTGTTTATCATTAATAACATTTCCCACATCTGTTGGAAATATTCAGAAACTAAGGATTATAGCACCATGGAACATACATACATTTTTTAAAAAAGCATTTTCTTATATTCAGTTTTTAAATTTACCTACATAAAATTCACTCTTTGTGATGTACAGTTCAATGAGTTTTGACAAATGCATAAGTTGTGTATTTATTACACAATCAAGACACAGAATAGAATAGGTCACCTCAAAATGTTTTCTTATGTTTTCCCTTTGTAGTCAATTCCATCCCCAATACCCTCACCAGGCAATGACTGGTCTATTCCCCAATTCTATAGTTTTGCCTTTCTCATAATATAATAAAGAAAATCACACAGTATAGATCTTTTTGACCCTGGCTTCTTTCTCTTAGAAAAGTGCATTTGAGATTCATCCATGCCATTGCATCTTAGTTCATTCCTTTTTTTTTTTCCTAGCAAGTTTTCTGCTGGCTTTATTTTTTGTTTCTAAGAAATCTTAGCAACCCAGCACACCCAAAGTCTTTCAGAGGAATTCCTTGTTCGTCAGTCACTTTGCTTAGCTTCATGTGGGCCCATTACCTGACTGATAGGATCAGAAATAGACAACTGGGCAGACATCAGGCATCGTTAGGCTAGTCCATGACTAACGAAGTGACCTGGTGGAAGAGCTCTGTCCAACAGAGGCAGAGGGTACTTACTGCTTATGGGCCAACCGGCTCCAGTCCCCTGAGACTGAAAGCATCAGGAGCAGTAGAGGCAGAGAGAGAAAGAACAGCCACTTGGAACAGGGAACAAAATAGATGCTTTCCACAAAGATGCAAGATGACCAACTCTTTAGAGCTTCATGGAGTCTTGAACAATATTTCCTTCTCCGCAAAGTTTTGCTAGACAGAGGCTGAGTTCACTATCTCCCTTACTTCCTCTTGTATCCCATTGTTTTGCTGTTTTCATTCTTTCTTTTCTGATGTTCCAAAATCCCTTCTTGCATGATTTCCTTTCTGGCTAGGTGACCTCTTTCTTGGTCCTTTGGCTAGAGAGAGCAGACTTTACAGGAAAGCCTTTGAAAAAAAATCTGCTCCCATTGGTGATTCTGAGTTGCTGGCTTTCCATCAACCAATTCAGGATATATAAATAAAAAAGAAAACCCAGGGAATCCACTGCTGTATCATTCTTTTGGTTGCCAAAGGGCTGCCAATGCAAAGTACCAGAAATGGGTTGGCTTTTATAAAGGGGATTTAATTGGGGTAAAATCTTATAGTCCCAAGGCAGAAGTCAAAATTGAGGCACCATAAAAGGTACTTTCTCACCAAAGTCAGCTGCCACTTGCTGAAGCAAAATGGCCACTGATCTCTGCTGAGGTCTCTGCCTTTCTGCAGCTATAGGCAAACCTGGCATAGGGCTTGTCTCTTCTTGAGCTGCTCCATGGGCCCAGCCTCTTGGGGGCTTCATGCTTAGAAAGAGCAGTATGTTGATCCTCTAGTCCTCTCTCACATGGCAGGATCAAATATGGCAGCTTCCTTTCCCTCAGTCTGTCTCTCTCTGTGTCCCTGTTTATATCAGACCCAGCAAGATGGTGGAGACTCAACAAGAATCATGCCCCACTGATGTAGGCCAATCAAAAGTCCAAAATCAATCTTAACAAGTAATCTAATCAAAGGGCCCTTAACCAAATTTAATGCAATCAAATGGTATCACACCCACAGGAATAAATTAGTTTAAAAACATCATCTTTCTCTTTTTGGGATTCATAAAAAATCTCAAACAGCCACAGGTCTGAAGGTTCCTATTCAAGCTGCCTTCTTTTCTCCTCCTTTTAGAATATCCTTATGTTTCTTTCATATATAATGTGCAGAGTATTTAGTGAAAGGAATAGTGAGATATGCATCTACTCCATCTTGATCCAGAACCGAATGTAACATGAATCCCCCGTCTCTAAATGGCTCCCTTGTCTGCTTGTTGATTTTGCTCATTGTTTGTGCTCATCATCTGCTTATTGTTTTCTGCTTATTGTCTGTTTTTTGTTTTTTTTTTCTTTAGGAGGCCTGGGAACTGAACCCAGGATATCTCATGTGGGAGGCAGGCACTCAACTGCTTGAACCATATCTGCTCCCTGCTCATTTTGTTTTTGCTCATTGTCTGCTTGTTGTTTTTGCTTGTTGTCTTGCTCATTGCTTTTGTGCATTGTCTGCTCATTGCTCATTGCTTGTTTTTCTTCTTTAGGAGGCAACGGGAACCAAACCCAGTACCTTCCATGTGGGAGGTGGGCGCCCAACTTCTTGAGTCATATCTGTTCCCTGAAACATAGATTTTTAAGTCTGTAGGGCAGCTTAAAATTTTTGTAACCCTAAATCCTTAATAGCTATATTAGAATCACTTTAGGGAAGGTTGTTTTCAAACTATACACTTGACTTCCCATATGTTCTTCACCCCTCAGTTTCCATTTTCCAAGGTCACCCTTGAAGTGGGTGAGGGATTTGGCACCACCACCTTTCCCCCAAATCGCAAACCAATGAGTTACAAACCCTGTTACTAATTAATGTGGGTCATTGCTCTCAATGTGTTGGGAAGGGAAAAAATGAAGAACACGACACTTTAAATCATTTATTGTACATATGAATGAACTGAGACTTACAGAGGTGGCAGTCTTCTCACATACCAAACAGGGGTAAAACCAGTCCTACACATGAGTCTAGAATAGTATTTCTCAGACTTTAATGTGTGAACAAATTGCTTTGGCATCTTGTTAAAATGCAGGTTCTGATTTAGTAATTCTGGAGTGAGGCCTGAGATCCTTCATTTCTAACAAGAGCTCAAGTCGTGCCAACGCTACTATACCTTGAATAGCAATGTACTAGAACATTCAGCGTGCTGCTCTTTCTACTGCCCTTGTGAATTTCAATCCTTCACCAAGGAAATGGAGGACGTGTGAGGATGTGACCCATCCATGTGCCTCGTGTGGGGAGTAGAGGAAGATGTATGTGGGGACACAAAGGAGAGCAGGGAGGGCCATCCACAGCCCAAACACTTTGCTGGCTTAGCTGGGTGTTTACTACTGTCAAAATGCCTCTAGTTTTGGAAAAGACGACTGGGCAGCTTCTAAACAACTGTTAAGCTGCTTAGCTGTCCGTGTAATCTGTTGAGGCTGTAGGTTAATAATCTTGCCCTGCCTAGGAAGGATAAGTTGACCTTCTTTCTCGATAATCGTATGGCGTGCAATTCTCTAACAAGTAGTGATTTGGGGAAGGCGCAGTGAAATGCATTCGCAAGGCATGAGAATGAGCAGCGACACAGGGATCTTGGTCCAGGTGTGCTCTGCCGAGGCATAGCTGAAAGAGCTGAATGTGCAAGGTCCTCACTCCTGACTGCCCTGCCAACTTCATATACAGCCTTGAATAAATCGCTTAATTTCTCTATGGTAAATGTGTCAAAAGAGCTTAGTGCTACCAGCATGTGGGCTAAGGTCTATGAAAGCACTTTAAAACCATATAAAGAGGTATAAAAATTAATATCCAGTGGCTCAAAGCAATGGGAAGACTGAAGCCAAGTGTCCTGGTGAATTGAATTGTATGTAGCCTGGGTCCCTGAAATCTTTGGATTATAGAAGATTCAGCAATTAATTTTCAAATAAGTGTCATCAGTTAATAATGCCTAGCTATCACTTGGGCCCTCTCTCTGACAAATATCTCTGAATTTTATGTGATTCCTGACTTTGTGGGTCCATCTCTCTGAGGAAGGACAGACAATACTTGGCAGAGGACAGTCACTGCTCACATGGCATGAGTCCCCACTGTGGCTCATTCTTTTCTTTCCAGTTATCTAGAACCTCATGAGAATTAGGGTATGGTGTGCGTGTGTGCCTCTGTGTGTGTGTGTGTGTGTGTGATTGTATGCATGAGTATGTGTATGTCGGGAAGGGAAAGGAATGGGGAGTAGCGAGGACTAAATATGGTAATGTTGAAAGACAAAAGATGGTGAAGCACAAACTGCAAATCTGCCCTTGGGCATCAACACTTCCTGTGTGCTTATGAATTCAATACATATTTATTAACAATAGACAATCCAAAGTCAGTTTTGTAAAAACATCCAATTACCAGAAAACTCCTCAGCCTGTCCCATTCTCATCCCATATTCTTCCATCTCTCCTGCCCCCGGGTTATTATTCTAAGTTTATGATGATGGGATGAGTCAGCATGGGGTTATTTCAGGGAGATAAATCAGGATGCAAAGATTCCTCTATTGTGGAAGGTAACTGGACAGCTTGTAGAAGTATTCAGGTCTGTGGGTATTTCTCAACTTCTGGGTGTGATCCTGAGCAAGATATATGAAAAAAGGAAAATAAGTGAAACGGGGGCGGGGGGAGAGGGAGGGGGTATCTGGCTCCAAAAGAAAGAAACGGAGAGAAGAGAACACACTGGATCTGTGGGCTTAGCTGGGGCTGCGGGTGGAAATGGGAGTGAATGGGAAGGAAATATATCCAAACCTCCTTATAATGCCGTGTGACAGGCTACTAAGTGAAACTTGATCATTACAAGGTCACTGCAAACCTTAATCACTAAATTCATTTGGAAGAAACCCAAAACTGATCCTCCCTTTTCGTGGTTCCATAGCAAGCAGCTTCCTGGGAAAGAAGGGCCCGAGGGGCACTAAATGACCACAAAGCAAACAGATTTTTATTCCCAGGATGTGCTTGAAAACTTGGCCCAGGCACCAGCTGGCTGGCGTGGGTGTGTGAGGCTAAGGAGAAGAGGCGCTGAGGGCGGGCGTGGGAATGATGGCTGTGCAGGGGGTGGCTTGCCTGTCCTTCTGCGGCTCAGGTGTTTGTTCCATTCCGAAGCAAGGCACCTGGCCGAGTTTTGTTTATGTGTTTCTCGTGGCTTTGGTTTGGGTCTTCTTTGACTCTCCAAATTATTTGATTCTCTCTGCCTCAGCAGGACCCTAGGTGACATTTGCCGACTGTGGCAGTTTGATATTATTTATGAATTCCAAAAAAAGATATTGATTATGTTTGTAAATTGGTCTGTTCCTCTGGGTGGGATACCCTTTGATTGTATTGGATTCAGCTGAGATGACTGATTAAATTATGTGACGATTAGGGCTTTGATTTGACCATGTTATTAGGGCATGCAGGGTTGAGTCCCCACCCCCTTGGTGGGCTATATAGGTAGATACTCAATCAAGAAGGCAGAAGAAGAAATCTACATAAGTAGATACACAGAAGAACACAGAGGAAGAGAGCTCCATAGACACAGCAGAGGCCCCAGGAAGAGACATGAGCCATTGGCCTGAGAGTTTACAGCTGACCTTGTGAAGATCCCAAAGCAGCTGAGTCCAGAAATAAGCCCTGGGAAGAGAGACAAGCCCTATGCCAGCCTGCAGCTGAGATCAGAAGAAGCTGGACCCACAGAGTCTTAAGACGGAAGAGGAAGGCTGAGCCCTCACAGATGTCACCTGCCATCTTGCTTCAACATGTGGCACCACAGTTTGGTAAGGAAGTAATCTTGAGCTGGACTCTTTAGAGCCTTGTAACTGTAAGCTTTCACTCCAAATAAGTACCTTTTATAAAAGCCAGCAGATTTCTGGTACTTTGCATCAGCACCCCTTTTGGCTGACTAAAACACCAACTGACCCCTGAAGTGGAGGAAACAGGGCTCCTCCTTGGATCTGAGCCCCTCTCTTAGTCAAGCAACATTGGGATTGTCTATCTGCTGGGAACTTTGCTGTGAAAGTGGAAACTGGAAGCCTGGGGTGCTGGCAGCAGCAGCAGCGAGCCTGCCTCGGCAGCTTTCCGAAACGGTTCTTCCTCAGCTGCTAATTATGCAGAATCAGCATCCATGTCTTCCTACAGCTGGGCTCTGCTGCCTCGGGTCTTAGGGGGCACTAACCGCTGTACCCTACAGAATTATGTCTCGAAATGATACTTTGTTGCATTCACTTCTTTTTTTCCCTTTCTTTCAGAATATCAGTGTGTAATCTCAAAAAAGGGAAGGGCTAACATTGCTTAAAAAATATTCTGCCTCACAAAGACTGAATTACTTGACACTTTAGGAGGCAAAAAATGTGAAACCTCCTCTTAAAGTCAAGTCTGATACTGGATTTGGGATTATTCAGCCCCAGTGATGCCTTTGGAATTCCCAGGAAAGCATCCTCAGGATGAGTTTAGTTTTTGGTGATATCTGTGGCTGATGAGATTGGCTTCCAAGGCAGGAAAGTCTTATTTATTCTGTTTCTCCCAATAGATTTGCAGAGAGAACTGGAAGGTGAATCTATGGCAGGAATGCTGCAGGGATTAGTTAATAGTAGTCAGAAACGAACTATTGTATGTGAAATACATATAATAACAATTACTATCCATAGGGCAAACCCCGAGGGCGACGAGGATCCAGGAATTAATTTAGCAACTGTTATGTAACTCCTTCTAAGGAGTATTCTTTTACATGATGCTTCAAAGTTAGAGTTAGACATAAAATGAACTGTGGCCAAGCCTGGAGTCTCAACTTCCAGATTATATAAACATACACAAGAAATTTGCAAGAGAAAGGGGAAGTATCATTATTTTAAATTCTTTGGGGGGAGGGATTTCTGGAGGGATGTCAAGGGATTCCAAGAGAGGCTCCTAAGGACAGAATTTTGAGACTAGGAGTGAGTTGCTAGTTAGGGGGTTTGAAGGAGGCAGAAGATTCTGCAGCTATGTCTCTGATGGTTGCCTCTCTGGTGAATCAGTCTCTTCAGCAATTGGCCCAGGAAGAGGGAGGGTGGGGATGGACAGGCTACGTATGTGTCACATCCATAGATTTGTTCACATGGCTTGCACCAAACTCTCTACTTACATTATCTCATTTAATCTTCACTGCAACCCTAAAAGAAAGGCATACTTTGATATAATTAGCAAGGTATAGTTTATTCATTTTAGTAAGGCCCAGAGAGGTTCTGCAACTAACCCAAGGTCAAATAGCCAGCTTTATGAAGCCAGAATTTGAAACTGGGTCTATGTGATTTTAAGGAGCATATGTTTTTCCCTGTATTACCCCCTAAGGTAATTTGATACTCGTCACTTTAGACCCTCAAGTTACTGGACTTTGGGCCAAACATATAAGGACCCTAGTTATGATTGCCGGATAAAATAGGAGATGCCCAGTTAAATTTGAATTTCAGGTAAATAACAAATTAATTTTTTAATATAATTATGCTCCATGAAATATTTGGGACACACGTATACTAAAAATTTATTTATATTTCTGAAATTCAAATTTAACTGGGTATTCCTGTATTTTTCTTTGCTAAATCTGGCAACCTCAATCCTCGTAGGCTCTCCAGATGATAGAAAGGAAAATGTGTGGTTTCTTATGGCTTTGAAAGAACTGGGGAGTCCAAAAAACTTGATCTGAGAAACATTCTCTAATTTCCCTCTGTGGCCTTGGCAGAGCTAGGATGTGTCAGGTCCTAGTGGTACCCGTTGAGCATCTTGCTGCTCTTGGCTGCCCCTCAGGAGCATGGTCCCATGGTCCCAACCACACTGGGAGAAGGCACAGGCCCTGTCTGTTGACGGGCTGGAGAGCCAGCCACGAGCAAAAGAAGTGGATTCAGTGTGTGGAGGTGCTGGCAGCTCATTTCCTAAAGCTACTGTGGGCTTTGTGAGGCGAAGACCACAAAGTGGTATCTTCTCTGTAGTTTGATGGAGAAGTCACAGGGTCAGGTATTAGTTCAATGTATTCATTTATTTTATTCACTCATGCGATGAATATATATGTATGGTGCACCTACTATGTGCTTAAACTGTTCTGAGTTCTGAGGATGAGACGAACAAAACAATAAAAGTCTCCTGGAGCATATTCCCGTGGGGGCGTAAAGGCAAGGTCCACAGCCTGAGCAGGTGATTCAGGCTCTGGCAGCCTTTACCATCCCTAATCCCAACTCATAGATTAGTCAGTACATTTCTATTTAAAAAGCCAAGAGGACCGGCAGGAGAGAGTGAAAATTGTAGCTGGGAAAAAGAAAACAAGGAAAGCCATTACTGATTCTTTTAGGCAAAATTTATCATTTTTTCCATGTTCGCATTTTGTACATTCAGCTATTAAACTCATTATTTTATATTTATTTATATCTGTTCCCTGAGACATACCCCTCTGAGATCAATTGTTTGTTGGCTTGTTTTTTCCCCTTAATTTTCGGTGCCTAACACAATGCTGAGTGTATAGTAGGTGCTCAATAAGGAATTTTGGATAAGCAAACAAATGGATGAATTAATCATTTTTTATGTGTTTTGTATTATTTTCTCATTCCAATTTTTATTTTTAAAAGTAAAGCATGATCAACAACAACAACAACAAAAAGTAAAGCATGACTAAATTGTCCCCACTGATAATTGTCTCTCTTAATTATCTTAGGCTAAGTTTCTACAGGGGAAAAATATCTTTCCACTGGGACATGCTGTCTAAAACTTGTCCGAGTAGATTCTTTGCTCTAGCTCACAAATACAAAAACTTAAATCTCTTCTTCTTCTTCTCTTTTGAATCAGGAAACTCTCCAAGTGAGTCATTCCAGGGTCCTTTTGCTTTGGCCTCAGCTACTTTCTCTTTTATTTTTTTCTCATAGGTTTGGAAATGACGTCCCAGGCATGAGGGCCCAGGAACAGGTGAGCTACCTGAGAGTTTAAGTGAAGACCTTGCACTTGGGAGTCCCAGGCACAGAGCCCAGGAACAGGTGAGCTACTTGAGGGTTTAAGTGAAGACTTCACACTTGGGAGTCCACCTTTTTATATTTTGTGCTTCAAGAGGCAGTTAAAAGCTATAAGAAACACCTCGGGCACCAGATCCTTTGAGGCATGCAGGTTTAATTCATCCTCTTAAGTGTGTTTACAGATGCAAAGATGCTAAAAGAAATCAGGCCGGACACAAAGTTTAATGAATTGCCCTTTTTTTAAGCAACCCTTGAGGGCATATAATGGTGAGTTCTAGACTTTTATAGGAGAATGATTCTTGGAGTTAGTCTAGCTCAACTTCTTTTCAGAAGAGAAATCCGAGACAGGGAGGAAATAAGTGACAATCTGAGAGGCCACAGAGTGAGCTAAGGGTGGGGCCTGGAGAATCTTTCTACTCTACCCGGCAAACCACTCCCAGTAGCACCTTCCTCTTTTTACCCATCCTCCAGCACTCTGAATATGTCCAATACACCTTTGACAGATGAGGCCAAATGCCACTCTTAGGATGTCAGATACATTTTCCTAGCTCCTTTATAAAGCCGATTTACTATTTTTCTAAATCAACCGCTTCTGTGCTTTGGCCAGGTCTACATAAGGCCAGATAACTCATTTTGGACTCTGGAAGACATACTTAACTCTGCCAACATATCTGGAATAGAGGAAAGGGGTCTATACTGATGGAAGGTCTGAGGCCTTTTCACCTGGGTTCCAGTCCCATCCCTACAACTGTGGTTTTTGCTAGTTGTTTACCCTCCTTGGTGTCTGTCAGCATCTCTGTAACTCGGGGATAATAACATCTTAATGCCTGAAGCAAGGGGCTGGGTTTGATGATGCCTTGAATTAGCTTCTAAATATGCCATTGGATACAGGCCTTTCAAAATGTAAAGAAACCAAAGAGCTAGTCAAAGATGCCCCAGGAGTCCACCTGGGTTGGCAAGGGGTAAGAAGGCTGTGGATTTCCAGATCATGGGAGTTTAAAATGCTCCAATTACTCATTTTTACCCTTGGCCTGGCCAGAATTCCACTTCTCTTCCCTTCTTAGTGGTTACGCTTTCAGGAGACTGCTTGTGGTCAATGAGCTGTACCCTATAGAGTAGGCCCAGTCAAAAGCCGTGGGTCATCTCCCCAGAGAGGCTGCAGAATGACACTGATAAAGAGGCCTGGGAGCCCCTGTTCTCGGGAGTCAGAGTCATGCTCAGCAGCATCTGACTACTTTTGCCCTATTGGAGGTCCAGAGTCTTGACATTCAGCTTCCAGGTGTGGTTTTTTGGACTTACACAGTTATTTCCCATCAGTTATTACTAAGAGATCTCTGAGTGTCAGACTCTTTCTTGCAGGATAGCTCAGCTCAGAAGAGTGAATGAAAATCTACTGTTGGGGACATTTCAAATTTTACCACCTTTTCCTGTTGGCTGGTTAGAAGCCATTAATATTTCTCTAATTTTGTTTATTTGTAAATCCTTCAAGTCTGTTTTTGCTCATCAGTCATTATTAGCAGCAGACCTTTACGATACATTCATGTCCCTTCCCTCCCCTCTTCATTTAACAAAGGAGATATTTATCTTGAATCTAATGGTGCAGGTGTATTAAAGGCTGTATGGAAATATGCGACTCCCTGTTTCTAAGAACCAATTAAGCACAAAATTGATTCTGAGAACCAATTAAACACACTGTCATATAGGAAATAAGCATGGTGTTTGCAAAACAGCATGGGATTAAGAGTCAAATCCTTATCTGCTTGGCAAATCCATAAATCATGTACTTTTTTGGTCTAAATTTTATTGAAATAAGCCTATCCCTGGAGAGCCATGCAGCTTTAAATTGTCAAGTTGCTGAAAGATGGGATTTAAACTCAGAACTTGGGTGCTCTGTGACTTCTCTTCAGTGCCCTGATTCAGGAAGATTCTCTTTCACGGCATGCCCTCAGTGATTGTGTCCAATGGCTTAAGGTAAGAGTCACACGTTATTTGCAGTAAGTTGACTGGCTTTGTGTATATCAATAAGAGGTCAACTTAAAGCCATCAGTTGAAAAGAGTTATATACTACTAGGTTTAGACTCAGATTCATAGGATAGGTAGCTGAACCCTCTAAACAAAAGGATGGCTTGCTTCATCACTGAAGTTGTGTCAAATGTTATGTGCAAGTAGCTATCTTTTCCCAATACTTTCAAGGCAATTGTGCAATTCAAATGCTGCCTCTGTCTGACTTGGATGCTTCAGTTCTAGCAGAATAAATTCTCCATTTCAGTTTGTAATCTGAAGTAAAGGAATGTAGTAAATCAATTGAAAAGCAAGGCAGGATGACAGGGGGGAAGAGACCTGGGTTCTAGTTCTGACTCTACCAGTAAACTGCTGTATAACCTTGGGCAAAGAGCTCACCCTTTGGACCCTCCAGTTGCCTGAATTAGATAATCTAGGGTTCCTGGTAGCAATAAATTCTGTGACTTTGAGATCCTCAGGATTCAAGAAAATTTCTTATACTACAAGCTTCATGTTAACTGTTTTGCATGAACCACCAACTTACCTTCTAGTGAGAAAACTAGAAGTACAAAAAAAGTAAAGTAGAAATTCAAAAGTGGAGCCATGACATGCAAGAAATTATAGCAGTAACATGTGCTGCCCCCCTTGGGCAGGAACTTCTGGCCCTGATCCTTCAAATCAGCTGCTCGACCTGACAGCCAGTGCCTTCCATCCCCACTGGTCCATCCTAGCATGTCTCTCAGTTTAGGGAAGTCTAGGATCTTTCTCCAGCTGAGTAAGACTCTAGTCCACATTCGACTCACTTTGCAAAAATTTCTCTAAGCATGAAACATTAACAAAGATTAACAAAACAAAATGTACCCTAAGAAAATTTCCAATGGTCGGGATGGGGAAGGATCTAGAAACCACAGCACATGAAGAACTGCCAGAGGAGGTGATAACCTGGTGGAGAAAATGATAACTGTCAAAGAATACTTGAAAAGTTTTAATGTGCAAGGTAAAGCAGGTCTATTCTGGCATTTACTGGTAAGCTGGAGTAGATATAATTTAAACCCATTCAACTTTATTTTTATTTATTTATTTATTTTTTTAAAGATTTTATTTATTTATTCATTTATCCCCCCCCTGTTGCTCGTGCTCGCCGGGCCAGCCAACCACGCCACGTGGGCGGGCCCGCCCCCACCAGGAGGCCCCGGGAACCGAACCCGGGGCCTCCCACATGGTAAACGGGAGCCCCACTGATTGAGCCACAGCCGCTTCCCACCCATTCAACTTTAGACTCCTATTATTTCTAAGTCATAGAAGAAACCCCTGAATATAAAAACAGCACATACAAGAGAGATAAAAGGTAAGCATTGTCCCAACCAGGGTCATCGGTCTTAGCAGCAAGGAGATGGCATCCTCAGGTAGGGCCATTGAGGAAAGTTTATAAGGGGACTATTTACAAAGGCTTGGGGAGCACTAAGAGGAATCTATAAAAGGTTGTGCAGTAACTTGGGGTGAACAGCAGTGTGGGAGCCATTACCAACCCCAGGCCTGCAGGAAACCCGAGAGCAGCTGTAACTTGAGAGAGCGTCCCCTTACAGGGCTGTGGACTTCAGCAGAGGGATGCAGCCACCCCTTAGTGATGCTGTGGGCAAGCAGCGGGTGGAGGCTAATAAACATCTCCACGTTGTTCTCCTTCCAATTCCTCCTCTCCTGTTGATGCCTCCAGCTAGCTAAACCCACCTGGGAGTTAAATATATAAAAAAAAAAAAAAAAGTACATCAGGAATATATCAACTTAAAGGAAAATTGGTTTAACTCTGGCAGTATTAGACAAAGCAAATTTTATGACAAATGCATTAACAAATATAAAGACACTGACAAGCACAATATAAAACATGTAAAATTATTAATCTCAAAAAAAAAAAAGGGGAAGGAGCCCATGGATGCAGTCAGTAAAGGTCACCTCCTGCCCAGAGAGCGGGTGGAGAGCAGATGTGGAGGGCAAGTAGGAAATACCAAGCACAGCGACTGTAGAGAAGAACAGATACGAGCACTTGGGCCGTCGCTGATACTCAGCGAGAGCTGAGGAATGGGCCTGGATGTGTTTAAAAGTTCCAGAGGCCACTCTGATGTGAGCAAGGACGGTGTTAAACAGGAAGAACAGGTTGGACAAAAGGGAAGGACAGCAGAAGTAAATCACACATAGAATGTTAGGTCTTAGAGAATTTTTTGAAATCTTCTGGAACTTTCCTCGTAATAAAATCCAGTGGGGGTGGGCATTAAAAATGGATAAAAATAAATAAATAACTCTTGGGAAAAAAAAAAAAAAATCCAGTTAGGATCTCTTGTTGAAAACAAACCCATTCTGGGCCCCAATCCAGATTTTTGAATCAGAATCTCCAAGGGAGAGGTATTGGAGTCTGCATTTTTAATAAGGGCTCCGGACAATTATTATATTTATGCCCAGTCAAAAAACATTGATGTAGCCCAAGCCTACATTTTACAGTCTAAGAATGAGCTAACAACTTTCTACCACCCAGTAACCAATTCAACTCGTTTGACTTGTCCCCAGTAACGCACGGACTGTGAGGGAGACTGTTCTGACTCTCAGGCTGTTTTCCTGAGTGATTCAACAGACATGCCCTACCACTCCAGACATAATCCAAGGAGGCACCTCTCCAACTCCAGAGAACAGCAGAGGGTTCAGGATGTAAGTGATGGACTGAAGCAACTCCAAGAACAGGGGCCGAGTGGGCACCGCTGTTGTCCAGGACAGACCTCTTCCTGCTGTTGCCTCACAGGCACCCCCAGGTCACAGCCTATGTCCACTGTCCTCAGCTGCCTTCTCTGACTGGAGTAGGGGAGACCAGGGCACTGGAGAACTTTACTCTGGAAGGATGGAGGCAGGGACCTGTCTTTCCCTCCACCCCTTCCTGTTTGCTCACGTCACTGGGGAGACGTGGGATCTGATGGGTGTGGTGACGTCAGTGCCCACTGGCGCTCTAGATCTCAGTGGCAAGACAGAGCAGGAAAGTGCAAATAAGGAGAAAATGCCCCCTTTGGAGTGCATCTAGGCAAATACACACAGTTGTTATTTAACAATTGTCTACTGTGAGAAAAGGAAGAATCACCATAAACTGAGGAAAGGAGGGAAAATATTTTCTCAACAACTAAAGAAATGACGGAAAACTAATACATAATATAAAAAAATTAATGAGAACTAAACAAATATGATACTGAGCTGTTTTAAAGAGAGAAGCAGAAAAGCAAAGGACTCATGTCTAGTAAAAGGCTAGAGGGAAAGGCTTACACAAGCCACAAAAATTGTGTGCAGGTTTAAATAAACTAGCATCGTGCCTTTTGCAACTCTAGATGAGTTGTCTGACCTTCCGTTTACTTCATAACGGCTGAGTCGGAGTTATGAAAACAGACATTTAAAAGCAAGGGTCATAGACTGTTTGTTAACATCAGTCATGTTATCTTCTTGTGGAAGAAACAACCAGAAGGGCTGAGTTTTGGCCTGGCTCTGCTATGAAATACCTGCTGGATAACCAATTAATTCACTTCTCTTCTTTGGGCTCAAATGTTTGAGAATAAAACAAGGGAATTTGACTAAATAATCGCCAAGGTCCCTTTCAGCATAAAATTCTAAAAACCAATACTAAATCTGAATCCATTTCAGACGTAAATTGTTCCTTCTGATTCCGGCTCTTCCCTTCCATACTTCTGCAAGGCCCAGTAATAAAGCAAATTGTGTACAGTACTGCCACCTGCTGTAATGAATGGAAACTCCACGACTACTTGAAAGATGTATCCATTTCTATTAAAAAACTTAAATCTCTAGCTAACTCTGAATTTAATTTGGTCCCACTCATTGACCAACTTAAATTGTTTTACTGCTTAGTTATGGAATGGTAGTCCACGCACCTGATAAATATTGAAAGCAAACATAGTGCAAGGTGTGTCTCGTTCCTACCCAATGTCCTGTGTCCCACATCCACTCTGAGTCAATCCGGGTTATCAGTTTCCTGTGAATCCTTTCAGCTACATTCTAAGCATATCCACACTCAACGTGTGTAAGTTTTTTTTAATTACACAATGAAAAAATGCCATATTCACTGTTCTGTATCTTGCTTTTCCACTAATTTTATCTTGGAGATTACTCCACATCTGTACATTTTGATCCAACTCATTTTTTAAATAGCTGCACAGATTCCATTTGTATGATTGTAGTCTGTTTATCCAGTCTCATCCTAACAGATATTTTGGTTGTTTTCAGGTTTTTGCATTTTTGTTCAAATGTTATGCCCACATATGCCATGTTTGCACACATTTATCTCTAGGATAAATCCCTAGTAGTAGAATGGATGAATTTTGAAGGGTATTGCCAAGTCAACCTCTGAAGAACTTGTAATAATTAATACTCTCACCAAAAATGTATACTTTTACTCACACTCTCGAATTTTCATGTTTAAAGGTCACTTTTATTTCTTTGCTTATGAATTGTCTACTTATGTGCTTTGCCCATTTTTCTAATGTATGGCTGAGTTTTGTATTGAATTATTGCAAAGGAATTATCTTTTTGACTTTTTCTATGGTACAAATATTTTTCCTATTTCATTTCCTATTTTTATTTTCATTTTTTTTTTTTAACCACATAGACATTTCATTTTTAGGACTTCTGCATATTTTATTTTACTTGTTAGTGCTATTTCAATTTTAAAAAGTCTTTCATATTTTCTCTCAGTATTTTTTCTTTTATTTTCTAATTTTTATTTATCTTTGTAGGAGGTACTAGTGATTGAACCTGGGACCTCCTACATCCGAAGCAGGCACTCAACCATGAGCTACACCTGCTCCGCCCTTTAATTTTTTTTTTTACTTTAAATCTTTGATCCATCTGAAAATTATTTTTTGCAGAAAGTATTTTTCCTCAGGTGGATAGCTATATATCCTAATGGAATTTATTGAATAATCCATTTTTTCCACCACTTTTTGGAATAGCTATGTTTATCACATATGATTCTATTTCTATATTTTCCGTTGTTACATGTGTCTGTCTATTCATGTTTAAATGATGACTTTAAAGCCTGTTTTAAGATCTAACAGAACTAGCAACTTATCATTATGCTTCCTTTTCATGTTTCCTGGATATTATTGCATGTTTACTTTTTATTTGAAATTTTAGAATCAGCTTGTTTAACTGATTCCATCCCCCCAAAAAATTCTGTTAGTATTTTTATTGGAAATGTATTAAGTGCATAATTAAGAAAGAACTGGCCTCCTGTAATAAAAATATATATATTAAAAATAATAATAGGGTGGGTTGAGGGAAAAATACACCAAATGTAAGATATGGACTATAGTTAGTAGTAAGATTTTGATGATATTTTTTCATAATTTGTAACAAATGTCTCACGAGAATGCAAGGTATTGGTGGTGGGGTGATGTATGGGAGCCCTGTATGATGTTATGCATGTTTGTTCTGTAAGTTCACAACTTTTACTATATACTTGTTGTTTACGTATGTTCATGTATGAATGATATACTTCAATAAAATTTTTAAAAAGAAAGAACTGGCCTCTTTATAATACTGAAGTGTCCTGTCCAATATCAGGAACATATTCAAGTAGTATATAATTGAATATATCTACTAATTCAAGTATTCTTTTAAATACTTTAGTAGTATTTAAAGGTTTTTTATCATATACAACTTGTAAATTTTTTGTTAATTAATTTCCATTGTAAATATCACTATATTTCATAAATTTATTGTTTATATATAAAAAGCTATTACTATGAACCAAATATATTGTGTAATATATTGTTTGATTCACACACATACAAAAACAAAAAAACAAACAAAAAACAAAACAACAAAAAAATTTACATGTATCCATTACATTTAATTGAGAAATGTATATATTTATTCATCTGTGATTACTTTTTAGTTTTTAATTGCTTATGTTTTCAATTATTAAATGTACAAAATAAAGTTAAAAAAAAAAGCTATTGACATGTATAGTTTAACTGCATAACCAAATAATTTAATAAATTCTTAGATTATTTTAAATAGATTTTTTGTGGTTTCCAAATATACTGTAATAAGTTAATCATTTTTTTTCCCTTTTGCTATACTGTCACATCATTTTCATTGAAAATCAAAAAGATATCATTAATTTAGGCCTTGATCTATTTTTTCTTTTAATATTGATAATAAATTATATGAAACAGCCAAATTAATTGTTTTGAAAGATCCAATGTCTGTTTACAAATTTTGGACAAAATGAAGTGCTGGCACTAGACAGAATAAATCTTTCTGTCAAATGGAGGAAATGGCATTTGCCAAGGGAAAAAATTACATATCTGTTATTTTCCGATCCCAGTAACTTGAGATCATTTCCTTTGCCTGAACGAAGCCATTGGTGGAGGGTGTGAGGCATAGGCAAGGAAAGTAGTGATTAGAATGAAGCAAACAGTACGTTTTGGATCTATTAATTCAATAAATCTCCCAGTTGTTATTTTTGGAGGCCTGTTAATGGTGAGACCTGTGATATGCTCTGGAGTCCGAGATTAGCAAATTGAAACTCTCCAAATGCAGTTCCTCAACTGGAAAGCAGAGGAAAAAGCATCTGTGTAATAGGAGTGTTTGTGGAGGTGACATGGAATATAGAATGTAATACCTGACTCGTAGTAAATGTTCAGCCATCATTTATGATTGCAATTGTCTTTGTTATTGTTGTCATGAAGAATCTCTCACGGTGCTGACAGCCTCACACGGGGATGCAGTTTGATCCGAGATCCCACTAAGGGGACCATCAGCTCTGTGATGGCACTGGTAGTTGGTGGCGGTGGGGGTGGGGGCGCTGTGACTGAGGAGTGATGCGGGAAGAGTAATAACTTAGTTGAACCTGTCCCCTGCTCCCATTTCCATCATCTCATGGAAGAACTATTACAAGTCTCCAAATAATTCCCCTGTTCTCATCTCTGCTCCCTGATCTATCCTCCTGATTACAGTCTCACCACGAACGCCGTGAGAACAGGGACACTGGAGCATCATTCCTGAGTGGGCATTCCTGGAATGGAACCTGGTACATCATAAGTAAGCATTCAATAGATAGTTGTTGAAGAAATGAAGAAATGATTAATTAAAAGCATCTGGCCCTAGCAGACCTAGCTCTCGCCCTAAAGGTAATCTCCAGCAGTTCAGCCTTATGTTCATAAGAGCTCACTGTTCAGAATGTAGCTCTTTTAGTTTGCTAAGGCTGCCAATGCAAAAATATCAGAAATGTGTTGGTTTTTATAGTGCGGATTTATTAGGGTAAAAGCTTACACTTCCAGGGGGGCAAAAATGTCCAAATCAAGGCATCATCAGAGATGCTTTCTCACCAAAGGTTGGCTGCTGGTTGGATCCTGGGCTCCTGCCATGTGGCAAAAACAAAATGGTGGCTCTCTGTCTGAGTCTCTGCCTTCTTTTCCAGGATGCTTTCTCCCCAAGTACAGCTGTGGGTTATCAAGCATATGGCAGTGCTCATCTCTTCAGCTTTGAGCTCCTCCATGGGCCTAGACTCTTGAGCATCTTTCCATGCCTCTTTACTGATTTCAGCCTCCAGCCTCTGGCCTCTCTCTGAGCCTCTCAGGGCTTCTCTGTCTTCCTGCAGTCCTCTCTCTCTCATGGCAGAGTAAAAATGCCAGTTCTCTTTCTCTGTGTGTTTCTTTTCAGTTCTCAGTTTATATAATACTCCAGGAAGAGGGTGGAGACCTAACCTGGGTCATGCCTCACAGATGTAATCCAATCAAAAGCCCTGAAGTGACTAAATAACAGTGATCTAATCAAAAGCTCCCTGAACTAAAGTAATCTAATCAAAAGTGATCTAATGACTGAATCTAACCAAAAGGTCCTACATAATATAGCTCTCACGTACAGGAATGTGTTAGCCTAGGACCATAATTTTCTGGGCTTCATGAAAGGCTCAAACCAGAACAGTGGCCAAATACTATGTTTAGCTAGACATTTAGCAATTGTATGTTCAGATGAAACTTCTTCATTTAAACTCTCTCTTCCTGAATATCTAGAAACTTCATAATCAAGGACATATCTACTCACACCTAGCTTGCATATTCTTTACTGTTTTAGCAGAGTTCTATTGCTCCATGTTTTTAAGTATCCCTGTATGTTAAACAAATATGTTTGTTTTCTAGTAAAGATGGAAAGGATTTAGAGCATCTTATCTCCTGTTTTCAGCTCTGTTATGTAACATACTTCTCAGAGGTGAACAGAAGGTCATTAGGAATACTTAATTGTGGGGTTACTTCACAAGGTTTCCATGTTTTACCTTTATATTTCCATTATTCAACATTTCTATTAACACCCTTGAACATGCTTAGGGAAGTGTTTTAGTGGCCAATTCTGTCTCACACTTAAATCTGATATTGCAGATTGCTTTGATTTCCATTTTTAATTTTGTGGCCCTTCATATGAGTCTTTTGAAGGGGACAATCTCATTTTACAGATAATGCCCAGGGAGAGTGAATGAAGGAGTATGAATGAGAACCCAAGAGCTGACAAACTCCTGGCTTAAAGCTTCAGTTTCTGCTGTGGATTTTCCAAATGTTGTTCATAGGAAACAGGGACAGAGCAACCTCTGCAAAATATATAGAGGCATATATATATGTATCCAAGTATAGACATATACTGCATATATACATGTAGTACGAAAGTGAGAGTTTGTGTAGTTTCTCAGATGAGGCAATAGAAACATCTGTTGTACAAGGGGGAGAAGAAATTAATATTTATATAACACCATCTATGTGCCAGATGCTTTATAAGAATCCCATTTAATCCCCCAAATAACAATGCAACAAACATATACAATATTGATACCATTTACCCTACATGGGAGTCAGACTTAGTGAAGTAAAGATAGAAGAACTATGATTAAAATATTGGTCTTTGAACACTAGTTGAAAAACTCTTTTGCTTACACCTACTATTTATACAAGATTAAAAAGGACTTAAAGTAGGTTAAATAGTAAAGTGTAGTTATCGGTTCCATGGAAGTACAAAAAGTAGTATGGTTTGGAGATATTCTGGGAAAACGATGTATATGGCTCAGTTAAAGTATATCCAATTATATGATATCTGCTTGAAGTTCAGACATATTGACATAAATGGATTGACTTAATAAACATTTTTTACTATCACCTATTTTTAAGATTCTGTTTTGGGCCCTGAAAAGGATTCAAAGGATATTTATTTATTTATTCACCAAATTTATTGAGCACGCAATATGTGCCAGGTAATCTTGCTAAATGCTGGAGACATAATGGTGGACCAAATTAGATATGGCCCCGTGCTCATGACACTGATGGTCTAGTTGGGAAGAAATATATTCAAGAATGACATGTATAAATATGAAATTTCAACTGTGGTAAGGGCTATAATTATTTATTGTATATAAAACTATAAGTGTTCATAATGGGGAAATAATCAGGTAAGATAATCAGGATAGACATTCTTGAAGAAGTGACAATTGAACTGAGACCTGAAGGAAAAATACAATTTTCTAGAAGACAGGGTAATGAAGGTGTGATGGGGATGGGAGCACACCAGGCACAGGGAAGAGGCCCCGTGGAGGCCCAGACCTGGAGGGAGCCTGGTGGGTTCAAGCAACTATGCAGAGACCTTTGAAGCAGGAGTGTGGGGAAACAGAGGGACGATGATGCTGGAAAGCCGGAAGGCATCAGACAGTACAGGACATCCTAGGCCATGCCAAGAATTTGCTCTTTATTTTTCTATTCTAAGGGAACAAAAGAGAAAGTCAAGGTATACAAGATTAGTCCGAAGAAAACAGCTAGTGGTTAAGGGTGGGTTTGTATGTGAGTACGTCCTGGTTTCTTCCAGGAAAGGGAGGCTGTAGTCCCCAACTCTCTCTGCAGTCTGGGTGAAACATTAAGAGGACAAGTGAGCACAAGCAGATTCAATAGCAGGGGTGGCTGGAGCTTCCAGTCCCACAGTCACTGGACGTAGGCAGCACAAGCAACCTCTGCATTTTTGACAGCAAACATCGGCCCCAAAGAGCCTGAGCAAAAAGAAAGGAAAATGGCAAAGAAAATTGCGATGGTCACTTTTCTGTATCAGCTTCGCTAGGCTATAGCACCCAGTTTTCAAAGGAACACTAACTAGATCTTGCTGTGAAGGTATTTTAATCACATCTATCATCAGTTGAAAGTAAAGGAGATTCTCCTCCATATTCTGGGTAGGCCTAGTGCAAAGAGTTGAAGTTTCCCTGAGGGAGGAGAAATTCCACTTGTGGACAACAGGGTTGGCTCCTGCTGGAGAGTTTCCAGCCTGTCTTCCTGTTTATCTGTGTATACGATCCTGACGGATACAGATATGGAGGAGCTAAGAGTAAGAAGATTGGCTGATGAAGCACCCTGCCAGGGATCTCTGAAGAAGCTGGAGGGGTGAAGGAAGTGGGCAACAGACTGAACTTTCTGCAGTGACAGTGGAGGTCCAAGACAGAGAAATGTTGTTTTGTTTTGTTTTACCGGGAGATCCCGGGGATCGAACCCAGGTCCCTCCATATGGGAGATGGACACCCAACCATTTGAGCCACATCGTCCCCCAGAAATAAGGTTTTTGATTGTTATTTTGAAAAATATGTTAACAACAGGCTGCTATGACCTATGGCAATGCAATATACATGCTGTTGGAGAGGTTTAGTAAATGCCCGAGAGTGGAGGGTGGGGAGGTGAGTCTGGTCCATGGGTGTCATTTATGGCGTAAGAGGTTTTCCTCAAAATAGTTCTCTCAGTCCTTTGTGCTGTGCAATTGCTACCAAGGAAGAGTTGGAGAATTAAAAAGCAGAATCTTTATATAACTGTACTTAGACTGCCATCTTGTGGATGTTTAGTGTCTTAACCTGGTGCTGACATATATATATACAGAAATAAGTTTATACATACCCTCGTAGGAAATGTTAAAACTGGGAGAGACTTCGGACCATTCACTCATTTTAGAGAAGACATCTTTCCCAGAGCCTATCCTACTGGGCCACTCTGGACTGGTTGTTCCTGAAGCTTGTGGCATAACTGTGTCATCCTGGATACATTCTTTTCTGACTCACATTTGTATTTTTCTTTTGGGGAATACTTATGACTATCTTTTATCATTGATGCTCTACAATTTACAAGGATTTTTCGTTCATCCTATCCAGTACTCACTGGACATCTTTCTGATGAAAAATTTTGTCTTTCTCAGCTTTGGGGACTTTTTCTATTTCTTTGATAATTTCCTCTTCTCCGTTTTCTATTCTCTCTCTCTCTCTCCCCCCCTGTCTCTCTAAGTCAAATGATGGGTTCCTGAGATAATTCTCTATTTCTCTTATATTTTTTCACATTATTCTTTATCTTTTTGCTTACATTCTGGGATATTTCTGTGACTTTACTTTCCTATCATGTATTTCCGTGTGTGTCTTTATTCTCTGCTTGCTCCTTTTTCTTAGCATCCTGTTCATAGATGTGAAATTTTCTTGAATACCCAAATTGTTTTCCTCTTTGTTTATCTTTTTTTCCTTCTTCTTTATGCTGCTACCCCGACCCCCCATGTCTAGTCATCTTTGGCTTTGTCTCTTCACACTTAAGAATAAAGGGTGGGGATCTGGTACAGGTGCCTCCCCTGCAGTATTGGTTTCCAATATCGATTTCCAGATAGGCTGGTCCACAGAGTGGAGATTCTGACAGGAAGTTCTCTTTACATAGGTGGGGCTTGTGGAACGACAAGCTTAGCTTTAAAACGAGAGGTGGAGCTCACTTTTAGGCAGAGTTTTCCCAAAAGTCAGAGTGAGGATTTTCTCTGGAGTGCCAACATCCCATTAAAAGCCCTAGTTCCCCAGATGGTTTGCAAATGTCAGTGATGAGGAAGAAAGGAGGGTCTTAACTGGGCAAACCTCTTCTCTGTATATATTTTCACTAAGTTCTTTTGTTTGTAGGCCCCAGACTAATCCCTCCCCTGAGCCCAGAGTGCCTTGGGATTCTAGCTGGCAGATTGCAGCACCCCCAGCTCTCACTCAGCCCCTTCCTGGAACCTTCCAGTCTATGACTTCCTCTCCTCTGGTCCGTCTACATATGGCCATCTGCTTTCTGTCTTTCAGGGATTTATTAAAATCTTTCATCTACTAGTTATTCTTATCCCTGACTCCTGCTGTTTTCTTGAGTTTTTTTCTGCTCACGAACTATTTCAGGGTTGTTCTGGGAGGTACAGGATATAAAAGCATGCACTCAGTCCAGGATCTTGAACAATTTTGATAGATTCCCTTTGATGTTAGTGCAAATTCATTAGTCCTAGTGTGGTTTTCTGCCCTTCAATAAAATACTCTTTCCTTCATTTGTTTTTTATGATGTTCATCTCATAACATGGAAATTATTGCACATCTCCTTTCTTGGAGTATGGATTTACAAGGGAACTTGGAGATGATTTCTGCTCCTTTCAACCAATAAATCAAGAACTAGCTGAGTATCTCCATGTTTCCCGGAATGTGATATACCCTTTGGTGCCTACAAAATATAACATATGGTTGCTGCCTCCTGGAATTTAAATGATAGTAGCAGGAACAAAATTAATTAAGAAAACCAGGAATCAATAGAAGAGATTATATAATTGAATCCTAAATTGTATAAAATAGTCTGATTGTACTTCAGGGTATTTCAGCAGAATATCCATAAGGACTGAAGGCTCCCCAAGAAGGCTCCACAGGGAGCTCCTCCTAGGCTGGAGGAGGGAGGGGGCCTAGGCAGAGAGAAGGCGGGCAGATGGGAATGGTCAAGTCCACTCAGAGGCCCGTGAGGACCACATGGGCAATATGGAACCAGCCTATTATGGTCTGTTAAAGAAGACAAAACCCAATCAAATGTGTGGAATCAGTTCTCAGATCAATAAACATGAGTTGAGAGTCCTCCTACGAGCAAAGCACTGTGTTGGGCAGTGGGTAGGACGAGAGGGAGAAAGATGTACAAAAGCAGCACTGGTCCTTCCTCAGTTTATGTAAATAGACACAGCTCACGGAAGCGTGAAAATATACATGAAGACGGCTCCCACTGCGGCTTCTCAGTGTCTCATTTGTAAAATAAGCACATTGGATCAGGTGATAGAAACTCCAAGCTTCATTTCAGTGATTACAATTTATTATTCAAATAATTGCACTAAGAAGTACTTAAATTTGTCAGGCTATTTTGTTTTGGACCTAGACTCTTTAAAACTTCTGGGAATGAATGGCCAGGGTATGTAGAATTGACTTAATAATATTCATCAGTTTTTTCAATTATAAATATTAATGAACTGCACTAGAACAGTTAATCTCACCACCGTAGTTGTTGTTGTAACAATATAATGGTATTATAGCTCTTGCTAATAACAGTCTTACAGGAAAAATACAGAAGGACTATGGGTTTGGGCAGGACTGAACTTACTAATTTTAGCAGATGAAACAGTTGTAAAAGACACTGGGAAGTTGGGAGAAGGAGCGTGATCATGCTCAGGGGTTTAGGAACATCCTCCACAGTGAAAACTAAGTTGATTAGGAGGCCTGGTCTCTCACGCCAGAGAAATGGAAAGGTCAATTTGTGAGTCTACTGTAGCATTTGCAGCAGGGTAGGTTAACTCTTGGTGTGTGTCTAGGAGGGAAATTGTCTGGAGAATGTACAGAAAATTCAGAAAATATACTTTGGTTTCTAGCACCCCCACTCTTTCAGATCCACACTTGCCCCATCCCCACAATGTGCTTATCAGGGAGACTATTATTCAGAATTGCAAAACTTTGGCATTTTATGTATTGGTTAGAGATGTGTTCAGCTGCAAGTAACAGGAAATATGTCTATAATAGTTTAAACCAATAGGAATTTACTTTCTTTTTCCCAACATAAAGAAAACTGGAAGTATGCAGATTCTGATGCCAATTCATTGGTTCAAAGAAGTCAGGGATGCTCAGTGCCTTAAACATGTCACAGCTAATGCGTCTGGATTCTCATGTCCTTTCCTCATGCCTGCAAGGTAGATGCTGCAGCACCAACCATCATAGCCAAGCTTAAGATAGGATGAAGAAATAAAGGGAAAGAGTCACCATAGCTAGAAGTTACTCCACCTACCCTTGCTCCTTACCCTGGCTGACTTTGGCTTATGGATCAGAACTGTATCACAGGGTTATCTCTATGCAAGGAAGGCCATGAAGCAAGTTTCCCGCTTTCCAGCATCTATAGAAAGAGACCAAAAGGCTGATGGGGATAGAAATGGCTTTTGGTAGCCAATCAACAACATCTGCCCCATTATATCGGTAACATACTTTGAAGAAATAAATTCTTAATCTTACAGCTTTTCCCCACAAGTCCTTGCCAAGATAAGTTTCTTGATTGATATTTATTCATTTATCCATTCGGAAATAACAATACGCCTTACCCTGATTCAAGCACCATGCACAAAGGCAAGCAAATATGACATGGTGCATTTCCTTGGGCAGCTTACAGATGAGATAGATAAACTGGCACAGAGGGAAATACCTAAATCAGCCTGAAGTTAGAAGGAACGTGGAAGGCCCATTCTGTGCCGGGCAATGTCTTAGACTGTATTAACACAAAGACACAAGTAACTCATAGTCCAGTGGCAGGAAACAGAGAAGTGGGGTGAGGGAACTTTAGAGGCTCCTATTGCCCTAGCCCTTCCATTCCATTCTGGCCTTCCTGACCAGGGGCCGATGGAATTGGTCTTCTTATCCAGGTTAAAATAAGTCTCTTTGATGACCTCTTATAGAGGCATCTTATAGAGGTCAAAGCTCAGGCCTTCAGAAAATATTTTCTTTTTACCTTTCTGCCAGTGTATGGTCACTGCAAGAGGGGATGTTAACATACAGATTTTGAGAACCACAATTTCAGAAATTGTCCTTTTCCGCTGGGCCAGATTCAGGTGAGGACAGCTTTCAAATAGCTGATTGCTCATTTAGGAACACTGGGGATGGGGCCAGAAGCTGTAGCCTCAGATTGCTCACTTCTTAATTTCACAGTTATGCTCACAGCAAACTTTCTACAGCAAAATTGCTCTCCTAAGGTCCAGGAACCAATCTGACTTTGCTAATAATAACAGCATTTTCTTGTGTTCTGCAAGAGAAGATGAAAAAGTGATGCAGTGAGAGGGTCAAGCCATCAGTATAAAGTGTTGCTTGACCTGCAGAGAGAGAATGAATTCCCGTCTCTCCTTCTCACCTATTATTGTAGCTTCCACCTGTTGAGTGTCTCTTAGGAACTAGGCACTATCTTAAGGATTTCATAGTCACTTTATCTCCCACAAGCCTGTGCTGCATGTATTATGATGACAGCATTTCTCATGAGACTTGGGCTCAGAGTTAAATGTCCCACAGCTAGAAAGGGTAGAATCCTTAGTCAAATCTAAGCCTGAAGCCTGCTGTTTTGCCTTTATTCCCCCTCCTTCCACTATGAAATATAATGTGCACTCACATATTATCGTGTGTGAAACAATTTCCCGTTTCACATTAATGATGACCACACAATGTTGTTCTTTCCTACTTCTAACCTCCCATGTTTCTCACAGCTTCTTCTTTATTTGCATCCTGTCTCCCTTTTCATGAACAAATATGATGTCAAGGCTTACATTTTTGATAAATTTTATGCAAATAGTGTTGATTCTTAAAAATATCCCTTAAGGTTTCAACTCTGAAACTACTGACCACTCAAAAATCCCTGTTACTTACTTTTTATGTTGTTTAGTTCTTGGGAATTTAGGTTTCACATTTTCTCTGTAAGTAGCTTTCCAGCAGGAGATGGAGGCTTCCTTTACTGTTTTTCTAACATTAGGCAGTTTTGGGGTATTTTTATTAAGCGAAGGAGGTTTATTATGTGCTTGATACTAGTGTGTAGTTCTTAGGAAAAATTATCTAAAATAGGTAAAATGAGTAGCCCAATTTATAAATAAGAGAAAATGAGGCTGAGGGAGGTACTTTTTCAATGTAACTAGACTAGCAGGTAGTGGAGACAGAACTTAATTCAAGTCTCTTCAAACCTCCAAAAACCTGTGATCAGAACCGCTAAAATCTACCTGCCCATCATGTCCCCTGCATTCTCACCATCACCCAAACTGGTCCCAGAGCACTTGTTTACAGAGCTCATGCCTCACGTTCCCCTGCTTATTTGCGCCAGAGCCAATAGTACCTGAGCTGATGCCTGCAGAACATTGTTCTCATGTAATTGTAATGAGATCTTTGTTTCTGTCATCCCAGCTAGACAGGAAGGATCTTTCTCTTTCCTTCCAGCACTCAGCACCTGAGTAGCAGGTAGTTGGTATTTAACAAACATTTGATGAATAAATGATCCTGGACTCACCAAACATATGCTCATTTTTGCCTTCTGTGCCTAAGTCTCCCTGGGGGAATTTCCACCTGCTTCAACAACCATCAGCTCTCCATAAATAAACACATGATTGTTGTCAAGTTGGTAATGGATATTTGTTGTTGATCAAACTGGTAAACTGATGTGGAGAAATAACTTCTCTGATTATCTCCAGGAATAAGGCTTTCGCATGGACAATTTTATAACTATACAGTTTACTGAGATCCTATTCACTGTCTCTTCTTTTGTTGTAAGTGACATAAACCCAACTCACATTAGCTTAGCAAAAAACTATGTTTATAGATGCAAATAACTGGGAAACAGAGTACTGACCCTGGCCTCAGACCCAGAAGGATCCAAATAATCTAGTGTGGGTTTTGCTATCATGTGCCCTTCCTTTCTCTTTATTTTCAGGTCTCTTCCTTGCTTCATTCTGCAGATGGGGTTCTCTTCATTTGACCAGAAACAAGGACCAGGATAGGAGGACCACTCCAGGGACTTTAAAAAGTGAGGTCTTCCTCCAGAAAGGGTAGAGTAAGTCAGCAGTTCTCAAAGTGTGCTTCCCAGGGTCAGCTGAATCAGTATCACTGGAAAGTATGGATTTTTAGGCCCCACCCCTGACCTAGTGAATCAGAAGCTCTGACAGCAGGAGCCAGCAATCTGTCTTTAACAAGCCCTCTAGATGATTCTGATGCACACTAAAATTTGAGAACCACTGGATTAAAGAAAGGAATTGGGTCCTGAAATAAATGGGCTCCACTCAGTGACCTTTCATGCATGGAAGTGGAGGAAGCTGGAGGTGGCCACGTTGAGAGATACATGCCTGGAAGTGCTCTGAGGTACAAGTCACTCCCCTGAGAAGAGTCACATCAATCCACCTTGATTATGTCGCCTTATTTTGAGGTTCCTTCAAAAAGAAAGGGATTTGGAGAGCGGTAGTAATGAATGATATTTTGGTCAATTCCACCTCTAAGAGACAAACTGAAGGACATCAGAGAAAGGGATTCATGGTCAAAATCTCTGAGACTTTGGGATCTCTGTAGTGTCTCAATTTTTTTGGTTTTGTTTTATCACCATTTTCTTTTCTTGTGTGATTGTAGTAAAATCCTTAGAAGAAAAAGGGTGGTTTTAGGTTGGGGAGATAGCATGAAGAAGGAAAGTTTGGGGAGCACTGGACTCCTCTCTAAGCCAATCCTGAAAGAAAAAGGAATCCTGGCAGAAGAAAACAGAAACCACAGCTCAGAGGAGGAAGGGGAAAATGGCTAAATTCCTTGAGCCTCCAAGGAACAGAGTGGCCCCCAGGGACTACACAGGATTCCTGGAGACCTCAGTTCCCTTAGAAGAAGTAGCAAGTCTATTTGTTACAAAGTGATGCTATTCTCTGTATTATCTTTCTTTTCATATTTTAATTTTTTTAAAAAAATTATTCTTGCTTGGTCCTTTAGTTTTTAAGAAAATCTTTTCCTCCTTCTAGGGCTAATACAATTGTTCTTTTTGGGGTCATAGAGAGAATGATGTTGTCAAACAGCCTCTTAGAGCAGTCAAATTGGTGCAGCAGCTTGGCAGTTCCAGGGCTACAAAAGGTAGCAAGAATGGAAATAATAGTAATATAATAATAGCAAATATTTACTGGTCTCTTATCATGTGCCAGGTCTTGTTTTAGGCACTTGAGTTGTATTAACTCATTTAGTCTTCACAATTACAATTACTAGTATTACAAGTGAAAATAAGACTCAGCTTGTCTGGCTCAAATAGTTTTAAATATATATATAAACCCATAAAATTCTGTCTTCAAAATTATATTCTTTATCATTACATAATGCTACTTCTTGGGAGAAAGTGAAATCCCATCAAAGCATGCAGCTGTTTGCTAATATTTACTACTCCATTGTGTTGGGGACGCCATTGCACACAGTTTTATGTAGGAGCCCTTCTGTGTGAAGAAAAGATCAGGTCACTGTCCTGTTCTGTCCTTGTCAGGACACTGTCCTTACAACCAACACATCAGAGTGGACATTAGCTTCTTTTCAAGAACCATTTCCTTTTACTAACCCCATATAGAGGTCAGAGAGCTACCTATGGCTTAGATTCTTCTTTACAGTCCCTTAAACTTTTTGCTATGAAGGTTAAATGCTATTTCTCTCTGAAATGTTCTTATGGGAAAAACTAACCTGAAGCTAACTTGAAAAAAAAACCACATGGACCTGCAGAAGCTGAGGAAACTGATTTCTTACAATGCAACTGACATTCACATGCCAGGTCTTATTTTTAATATGTCGTGTTTCTTGAAGGCTGCTTGTAATGTTCAATTATATTTTTAATTTCCCTGCTGGATTATTAGCTGATGAACTCGGTTGTTCTTATCTGAGCAGAATTCGGGTCTGGCAAGATCTTACATCATGCTACAGGAATCGATTTATAAACTTTGTTTACTTCAAGATTCTAGTTGACACATAAATTTAGCAGCTACAAAATTACAGATAGCATTACCAAAAAGCTATTAGCTAATCACTTAGAGATAATATTTATAAATGGAATGGAATTATAGTCCCAAAGCACATTGTTTCCAGAGCTAAAAGCAATAAAGCTAAAGCAATAAAGACTTTACTATTAGGTCTCCTGGGAGAAGGATGCCTCCCATGGAATGGAAAGAGACCAGGGTGAGGCGTGGGACTGGGAAGGGGAAAGAAGAAAGAAGATCAAGAGAGATGCAAGGCTCTTCCAGATAGTGGGCATATTCCAGGCTGCTCTGAGAGAGCAGAGACTAGGACTTGGCAAGACCAGAAGTCTCTCTGCCCTGGAGGAAGATTTTTTTTTAAGCATTTTCCCCAACCTGATAGAAACTTTCTCATGGGAATGCTTTGCTCACAGATGTTTTCCCAAAAGATGCTTCCTCTTATTTTCCCAGATAACTGGATTTTTAAGCATTTTTTAAAAAAACACAGCCCAACACATTAGATAACATGTAGCCTTTGTCCTTAAAGTCAAAATCTAGGCCAGTAAATATTTACTGAACAACAACTATATGCAAGGTACTCTGTTAGGTATTTTGCAAGCTACCAAAATGAATAAGAAGTGATCCCTGCCTTCCAGAAGCTTAAGATTTCGAAGGGGAAAGAAGACATGCAATAGTACAACAACAGCTGCTAGCTACGCTGAGCCAGGCATTGTTCTCAGTGCTTTGGACGTATTGGCTCATTTAATCCTCATGGCACCTCACGGGAAGACATCACCATAGTTCTCATTTACTAGAGGAGGACACTGAGTAGAGCATTATTATACTATTTGTTCAATTTACACAGCTCTAAGTAAGTTGAAAACTGGGGTAGCGGGAGATGAAATATTTGACTTAAAGTCATACAGTAAATCAGTGTCAGATCTGGGCCATAAATCAGTTGGAGTCTCCTGACTCCCTTTATTAAACTATGAAGTCTTTTTGTTTTTTTTCCTTAATAATGAATGGGACTAGGAGAGATTTCAACACTCATCCAAGACTCCTACTAGCTTATTCTGAGAAAGCAATCAACTTTAAGTGAAACTTTGTTTTTCTAAAGTGCCTCGAAAGTATTCACAAAGGCTTTTATGAAACCTTAAGCAAAGAACTGTTTGTACAAATACCATTTTGAAAGAGTTTTCTGGCTAGAACTAAGTAAACGCACATTTACTGTTGACTTTAGGAAGGCCTTCCTAGAAATATCAGTATTTGAAGTTTGTTTATTTTAGAAATCATTCGTTTATCTAAAATGGATGTTTTGGTTTAGCATATTGGAATCAAGGTTCATTAAAGCATATTTTTTAAAAGGAGAATTGGTCTTATTTACATAAGCTCTCTAAAACATAGTGTAAAAGAAATACTTAAGCTAATTTTCAAAACATCCTCGAAACATGTTAATTTTCCTAAGTAATTTTTAGGAAATCAGCAGGGCTGTTTAACGTTTACCTGGACCCTTGGCCAAAAGTGAAAAGGCGGTGGTCTCTCTCCAGCTTTGATGTGCCCTCTTTATTTGTCCTCCAGCCTCTGTGGACTTCTTACTCCCGTGCTTTTGGCAGTCATTTAAACTTCACTATTTTCTATTTCATTCTATTACATTACATGCCTTTCGGTGTCTTCAAGGAGGTAACTCCATGATGGGTTAATAAGAGGAGGAGGCAGGAGGGAAAGTTGCTTATCCAAACAATAGTGGTTTAATTTGAGAGGAGTTGTAAGGTTCCATCTGTCCAGAATTACTCCTTCCGCTACTCTGCATGGTGTTAGCCTCCCTTCATGGCTGCCTGGAAATGTCCAATGAGCTCCTTCGGTTTGACACAGTCTCCAAAAAGCCATGGTGACAAAAATCCACACTACACAGGACAAGAGGGAGGGTTAACTTTCATCAGATTAATTTATCAACCTCACTAATTATATTCCTGAAGAGCAAACACAATTAAGTATGTTTTAAAAGGAAATGTTTGCTGCAAAGAAGAAGAGGGGAGCAGATGGAGCTCAAGTGGTTGTGTGCCTGCTTCCCATGTACAAGGTCCTGGGTTCAATCCCCAGTGCCCCCCCCCAAAAAAAAGAAGAAGAAGGGGAGGCAACTACTTCAGCATAGTAGAAAGACAAAACAATTCACATCTCAGTTCTGCTGTATACTGGTTTACTGACCCTGGGCAACTGTCTTAGATGCAGTTTCTGGGGCAATTAAATCTACCATTGAGTGTTATTTTTAGGATAAAGAAAGACAGTTGGCATAAAAAAGTAATGGTTAGTATATTTCTAATAATAATAATAAGGCTGCAAAAAGGGGCTAAGAAGGTTGCTGCATAAAGAAGAGATGACTTCTAAAATGCAACTCAACCAGTTCATATTTTTGAGGAAAGTTGATCCTAGATTACACACTCAAACAGGGTTCAGGAGGTTACCTTAGAATGCTGAAACAAAAGATTACAGCACTCACTGGGGTGGTCAAACCTCCAAATACTTCATCGTTTCTAAGCTGTGGTTCAGTGCCCCCTCATCTCACCTTTAGTACAGTGCCAGTTTTGTCCCTGCTAATTCCTGGGGTTCGGGCCTGACCCTCTCCAACATGGCACAAATCACACAATGTGGCCCTTTCTTTCCCACAATAATTTTGACGTGTGGAAGGTAACTCTAAAACAGGGGTTCTTAACAAGGGGTCCGTGAGCTTGAACTGAAATTCAAAAGAACATTATTCTTGTGGAGACACGTTGGGGCAGGTATGATACGTTTATTAAAGAATACACAGTGTAGTGTGGATTTAGTAAGGGGTCTGTGGTTTTCACCTGACTGGCAAAGGGGTCCACAGAACAAAAAAGGCTAAGAAACCATGCTCTAAAGGCTAAAAGGATTGAGAAGATGCCTCTTATTAGAAGGTAATGTGGGGAGGCGGCTGTGGCTCAATCAGTGGGGCTCCCGTTTACCATATGGGGGGCTCCGGGTTCGGTTCCCGGGGCCTCCCGGTGAGGGCGGGCCCGCCTGCGCGGCGTGGTTGGCTGACCAGGTGAGCGCGGGCAGCAAGGGGGGGATAAATGAATTAAAAAAAAAAAAAAAAATCTTTAAAAAAAAAAAAAAAGAAGGTAATGTGTGGAAGGTGGAGTTATTTCTAAGTAGCCAGCCAGCTGCGCCAGGTGAGGTTCTGTCTATTAAAATGAACTTCAGATCCCTCTCTCCCTTCCTTCCTTCCTTCCCATCGGCTAGTAAGCCAACCACTTCTTGCTCACTACCTCTCAGAGTCAATCACATTAGTCTCTGGTTTACAAAATAGAGGGCCTAGGTAGTCATTGGGATTTGCCATGACTTAGGCAGGGGCCTGGCTTAGTCCACAAAATCTGTTAATGCATCTGAAAACTTCTGATAAGAAGTTATTCCACACCCAGTCTTGGTCTCCGAATTTCAAGTCCCTGGCCTTCTGTCTTGGGATCGCTGGTGGATTTCTTGCCTCTCAGGATCCCCTTCCACATTTCCCTCCCCCATTACCTCCACCCTCATCACCTCCGCCCCCATCACCCCCACCCCCATCACCTCCACCGCATCCCGCATCCTGCTGTGGGCCTGGGGGCAACGTGCTCAGGCAGAGCTGTCATTTCAGCAAGTGCTCACTAGGGAGCAGCACCCTGAAAGCTTAAAGCCTTTGTACACACTTTCACGGGGAGGATTTGATTAACCTCTAAACAACATTCTATTACAAAAGTAAAATGTACACTTTCACATGAAGTTCTAATTTGACTGTTTTAACTAAACTTTCAGGACAAAACAGTCAGGTTAACACTACTTACCTGACTCTCTCAGTATGTAGAACATTTAACCAGACTCTGTGAGAAGGTAAAATATCCCTGGCTTTTTCAGCGTGGTCACAATATACCTTATTTTTCTTACCATAAATGTCCCCCATCCCTCAATTTTGAGGAAAAAATCAAGAGGAATATCCTATCACATGGCTCGCTTCACTTCCTTCATTCTATCCTTCTTTGAAATATCAGCTATTGATAACAGTAAAAGATTTTCTAAGGAAAACAAAATTTGTCCTTGCTAAAGAATAAAAAGGGTCAAGTGGTGGGGAAGACACCACTAGTGAATTGAAACTAATACAGTGTTAAATTCCTCTTTAAATGAGCTTAAGCTTTGAATCTTGAAATGGAAGAGCACGGGGAATCATTTTATGTTCTAGGCACTACACCACCCAATTTCACTGGTGGTTCCTTATTTCAAAAAAAGAACTTTCTATCACCTTTAAATACTTGAAAATAAGTCCCTTCTTTTTTCTTTTAACTGATAGTCACACACATGCACACACACTCTCGCCACTCACTCACACGTGGTTTTGCTCAAGCTAAGCTTTTGTTCTAAATGATCAGCTTTTCTCTTTTTTGGAATTCACAAAATTGGTTATGGAAAGAAGAAATGTTTTGAGACCTCAAGTCTATCTTGGTAGATGAATTAGTCTCTAACTGTATGAATCACTGGTCTTCAATAAATGGGGTGAAAGCTCAAAATAAATGCTGTTTTCCATGTACAATGACAAGTAGAACTTTTACCCACATATAGTTCCTGTCCTATAATACAAAAGAAAGAAAAAGAAGTGATGGAAGTACATACAACATACTAATAACCTAGAGAGGATATATGAGAGATAAGATAAATAAGAGAGATAAGATAGATATCCTTCCAACCCAGCTCCTGCAGGGCATCGGTCAGAGAGGCTGCAAGACCAAAGAATGCGCCTGGCATGGAATCAAACATAAGCTTTATTTATTGGGACTTACAGGCAGGAGAGGGTCTCTGATGGTGGCAGTTTGGAGAATGAAAATAGTGCTTTACAAAGAGGCAGGAAAATGAGGAGCAATATAAAGAGTCTCGGAACAAAGCTATTTCATAACAGAGTTACATAAATGGGGGTCTAGTGATGTTACTGTAGGAAGTAAGTTTACAACCTGGAGAAAATTACAGTGCATGATACCATCTGAACATTTTTTTCCTTTGAGGAGGCCTGTTACATTTTAACTTGTGTCCTCAGGCATGCAGGCAGCTTCATGCTGTGGGCTGAGCGTCCCTTAGGGAGGGGGAGCGAGAGCCCAGGACCCACTGGACCCCCACAGTCTACCCCCATGCAGAAGCTTGCATTGCCCATAGGACACACACTGCATCCACGTTCCACAACAATACAACATACAACAGAATACTATGAGTCCTCCACCAAAAGCTAGTAAACCTATAAAGACACGTTGCCAACGCAAAGAGAGGGAGTTAAACCAATTAGACAGGGGATCAATGGCTAATTTATCAATATGACTTATGTGCTCTTGCAAATGATTTTAAACTTGTGAGACATTATGAGAGTGATCAGGAATACATATACAATTGAATATTATTCAATGAGAAGGTCTTATTCCAAACTTGTCAATGGGTAGTATTCTGCCATGCCAGAAAGGTGTTTCATGCTGTTCAATTTGCAGGAGTTACAGTCTAAGGCAGATTGTACTGGTCTAACAGTATACAAGTAACATTTTTCATTAGTAGATAAAGTATGAGTTAGGGGAGTCTTATGAGGAAGATTTTAATATTATATATTTCCCCCTTTTAAATTCTCTGCATTTTCTATGGCAACATCAAAAACTAGTTTAGGAATAAAAAGGGCCCACATAGACACATATAAGGCTCCAGCTATTTGCTGTCCTGATTAGTTGCCTTTTTACCTTTACCTGTTAGCTTTCAGGGAACCAATGAGGAGGCCTTTCTGTTTGGAGTTATGCAGGACTTCTTTTGAGTCTGGGACTTTCCTACTGGACCTTGTGACTAGGGTCTTTGGTGGGCTTTATTTTGACCAGCCACCTTCCCTGTTTCCTATAGTAACCTGCCTCAACTCCCCCCTCAGAGAGTTTACACCCTTATTCTTAAGGGGTAGCTGAAGGGTGATGGTCATTTTTCTGTAGATGTTCCTGCTGGTCAGGGGCAGTAGTTCTTGCTTGTTGGGATGTGAAATTCTCTGGCTATTCTACTGAAGTTTAGGGAAGGTGGGTCTAGCACTGTGGTTGGAACTGGATGAAATCCCCATGTGACTAATACCTTGTTCTGGAAGGCATTGATTCTGGAAGAAATAAACTTAGAATTTTGAAGATACTTGGTCCTACTAAAAGGATAAAAGAACCTGCTGAGTTTGTTATAAACTGCCACCCTCAGTTCCCACAGCAGTGATTATACCTAGGACAGCTAGGAGAGGTATGAGGAGAGGCGCTGCTCTAAACATAAACTCACAATGACAATATAGGCAATAACATGACAAGCATATGGCAAACAAAATAAAGACAGTACTTAAGAAAGCTGTTGTTTCATCTTATAGGCACATTCATTAACTACTTAGAAAATGAATTAAGTTTACCAGGACTTTTAACATGTTCAATATCCTTCCGCATATGATCTATAATAGAAGAGATATTACTATATTCATCAGGTATATAGGTACAGCATTTAATACAAATTAATGCACTAATCAATGTACAAGTTCTTCTCTGAGTTGCAGTTAATAGATCTGACCTTCAGGTTTGCAATACCATACATGTTGTCTTTCCATGGGAGTAGGTCGTAATGCCAGTTGTGTTTGTTTAAGTTCTACTCACATTACTCTGGTAATTATTGCTCCACTTGGTATGTCCTTTACACAGCCAGCATGCTGCAGCACTGTTGACCCTAGGGAGGATCTAGTGTTCCACTGTCCTGGTGCACAACCCTTCAGCACTAAGAAACAGAGCCAGTCTGGAGGCAATGTCCATTGTAAATCTGGCCATATTGAGCCATCACTGACTGCCAAAGGAGTCTGATACAGCAATATATTTTCCATCCACTTCAGGAGCATGTCAAGAAATGCTGCATATAATTTTATTGTTTTAAGAGTTGTAGTGACAGACCTAGCCAACAACTCAAATGGAGAGGCACCATGCAGGGTACTGGGGGCCTGATTTGAATGCAAAAGAGAGTCTGACAATACTGAAGTCTGTCTTTTAATTTTTGTACACTTTTTAAATACTTTCAATGCAGTTTATAACATATTAAATGAACTTAACTATTTTTTAGTACTTTACTTTTTACTTTAGCAGTACAAGGAAAAACTACTTTCTTCAATATTTTATGAAGACCTAAGATTCCCAATGGAATAAAGATTAATTTTCCCCTACTACCACTTTAATATGCAGATTGAGGTGGCCTCTGACAGGCTTCCCCATTATGAAGTTACTTTTTGTTATCAATATCAATTCAGGTTTCTAGTTAATAATGGCTTCCTGGAATTCGCCATTTAAATATTTCAGTTTAGAAAATGCTTTTGCAGACTTCCTATAACCATAAGTTACTTTTACCTTTAAACAAGCTTATTAAATTACAATTAGCAACCAATGAAATTTACTTTTATTCATTTAAGTCTTGTCTTACATTTCTTATTTTTTTCTGTGAAAACGAGTCATATTTCTTTAGGACATTTCTATGTTTTATTAAACACAAACTTTCAATTTTTATTATTTTAAAGATTTAATACACATAATGCTAATTTATTTTATTAGTATCCTATAAGCCTAGGGATATTACACCCAAACCAAATAAAATTGGAATAATTATAGTTTATGCAAGAATTGTTCTTTTTTTTTTTCTTCCTTTCACAGGAGGCTGAAACTTTTTTTAAAATAAAATTTTAAAATTGTGAATAACCTTAAAAGCATACTGACTGCCAAGTTCTAGAATATATAATAATTGTTTAATTTGTTTTAATCATAATTTGGAAAAGATTTTTCCATAGCTTTCAAGGACTTTTTATTTTTTTTTAACTTACTGAAATTTGGTAATTGGATTAACTACCCTCATTTTAAGGCTGTTAAAAGGTTTAAATTGGGGAATTACAGGACAAACTAAGATTTTTATTTTCCTGGCCTAGTAAATAAGAGTTTTAAGCTAAACTTATAATTCTCTACTTTGTCACACTTTGTCTTTCCCATTCTTCCTCTTTTTCATTATCTCAGAGGAGTCCATAGGGTCCCATGCCTTAGGGTCCCACCCAGGGGTGGTTAATATCCTCTGAACCTGGACTAGAGGCAACCTGTGACCCTTAGTCCAAGTATATCTACAAGTCAGGATTTCTAACTAATCATTAACTTGGTGCCAGGTGATTGGTTAAAGAATCTTTCATATCTGCCTGTGCCAAGAACATGTACCTTTCTAACTTTAACTCTTTTTCTAATTGGCACACAGAAGCCTTTGCCACTTGTTCTGCCTCAGTAGCCACTTGCAAGGCTCTTTACAGGGGCCATGCTATAGCTGCCGCTATCTGGTGGTCTTTCTTTTTCTTATTTAAATACAGCTGCTCTGCCACTTGCTGTAGTACAGCCAGAATACCTGCTGGAGTTTTTTGGATGCACCCTTACCCTCTCAGTGGTCCACACTCATCCAGGAGGGCAGCCACCCCTCCCTACATGGATGCTATAGGCCAACTTGGGATTTCGCCCACAGATTCTCCTTTCCCTGAGCTCATGCCTGCTACTGCTGGTGGTCCTTTGGTCTCCTGGCTGGTGCTCACCAATTGTTCAAACCCATCTCCTGAAGGGCTCAGGTCAGGGTGGCTGCAAGACCAATGAATGCACCTGGCATGGAATCAGACATAAGCAATATTTATTGGTACTTACAGACAGGAGAGGGTCTCTGCAGGCAGTGGTTCAGAGAATGAAGATAGCACTCTGTAAAGAGACAGGAAGATGAGAGGCAATATAAAGGGTCTCAGAACAAAGACAATTTATATCAGAGTTAAATAAATGTTACTGTAGGAAGTAAGTGTACAGCCTGGAGAAAATTACAGTCTACAATACCATGTGAACATTGTTTTCCCATGGGGAGGTATCTTATATTTTAACTTGTGTCCTGGGGCATGTAGGTGGTTTTGTGCAATGGGCTGAACTTCCCTTAGAGAGGGGGGAGCCAGGGCCTGGGACCCACTGGACCCCCACAGATGGTCTCTACTGCTAAAACTGGAAAGTGGTTGAAGAAAAGTATCAAAAGCAAAACAGGGGTACATAACAAAGAATGGTCCCTGGATTTAGATAAGTGGGAGGGGAGAAGTTTCTTTGGTTGAGAGAATTGGAATTGGGAAATAAGGAGTTTAAGGAAAATATATTTTTAAAAAACATGTTAGAATGCAATAATGGTAGTTCATTCAAGATATTCTAAATATGTGTCTTGCACATGAAAGTGGCTGGGAGGGACAATGACATCAAAGGCCAGTTCATCCGGAACTGGAGGGCCAAGAACCGAATTGATGAAGTTAGAGAAGGAAGGCAGGGGGCTTGGAACTGAGAGCAAATTCTCCATCCTTGAGATAAAATGGAATTTTACATTTTGGTTAGAAAATTACACGACACAGGTCCCAGGATGACTTCTAAAATACATTCTCATCTCCAGATGGAATGGAATTATATGATACACTGCTCTGGTAGATCCAGCAATAATAGACTGTGGATCTCACATTCAATTTCTCACTGCTGAAATGTGCTCCTTACTGTAGCATACAACATAAAAAATATTTTTGTCTTTTATCCTCCAGGCTGTTGCCCACTACCCAAGCATGTCATGTTTTTTGTGTGTGTGGCACATTTGCTCTGTAAGCAGGTGGTCCATTGTGGTGCATGCTCCTAACAAACCTTCAGTGTTGTGAGGTGGAGAACTCATGGCCACTTTCACTTTTCTGCTTTATGCTCAGAGCAGTCACAAAGCAACCTGTGGAGTTAATGTGATTTTATGGTGTTAAAAACGATCAGTTAAAACACTCCATGTTGGCTATTGCCTCTATGACCTGACTAAAGGAATCACCTCCAAACCCATGTTGAAAACTAATATAAGACATGTTCTGACCTCCAACAGTCACTCCTTTGCTTATATGCTTGTAATAAACACTGTGGGAAGGTTATTGTTATAAGCCAGCATTTATTAAACAAAGCACTATTGGCCTTTGAGGCTAAATACTTATTTGTTGCAGGAGGCTGTCCTGTGTATTGTAGGATGTTAAGCAGCAATCCATGGTCTCTATCTACTAACTGCCAGTAGCATCCTTCTCCTTCTGCTCAGTTGTGACAACTTGAAATATCTTCAGACATTACCTGGTGTTTTCTTGGGGTCAAAATTACATCCGGTTGAGAATCACTGTACTAAGCTACTATCTCCCATTAGTTCCTTGTGAATTTGTTCCAATATTCTAGCAGGACTTTGAGAGAATGAAAGGTTTCTGGAACTCAGGAAAATCAGCAGCTCAGGAAGAGTCAGGAAGTGACAAGAGGATGTAGACCTGAATTGGCCAACATGGAGTAGGGACAACTTTCAGAAAGCCACAAGAAGATTAGCAGAAGGGAATATAGAGATGGAATGAGGATGGATGAGGGGAATAAAGGAAAAGAAGAGAATTGAAAGGAAGAAAGAATATAGAGAAGGATGTGGCCTACACTATAGGGTTTACACATGACTAGAGAGAGAAAATCCACAATGGAGAGACTGAAAACCAAGGTTCTATTCTCAACTCTGCCCACCCATTGGCCTTTACATCATGGACTTATCCTTAGTTTCCTAATCTATAAAATGGGCCTATGTTTCTAGACTATCCCACATTGTTGTGTTAAGGTAATGCATGAGAATATACTTTGGAAATATGTTTCCTATAAAAGTGTCAGAAATTACTATTTGTTGCACAGCTGTGCCTCACATATAAGTTGGAAGGCTGAGAGGATGACTCTCCAACTATGGAGGGCCTTGGGATAGAATCAAACTCCAGTCCAAAAGAGCATATATATTTGGGTGAAAACCCTGGTCATGATTTGTACTTAATCATAATTTCTGGATAGTTCTAGGAGACATCCAGGAGTGTGAAGTTGTATCTGAGTAGATAGGAGAGTAGAATTCAACCCTTAGCATCTTTTATACAAAGAGATTCCCATTAATCTCAATCACACTTGTGGATCTTCCCAAAGAAGAAGTCTTAGTGAAATGATCCTGATATAGTCTGTATTCTTTCATGAAGAGGAGAATACTTGTCTAGCAAATCTTAGAAAAATATTTTAGGTAAGTCTGGACACAGAATGATTATCGATTTTAAAAATATATATTTTGTATGGAAATAGAAATCTGATAAAAATCTTTCTCTAAGCTTTTTTTTTTGAAAATTTCAATTTAAGGATTAGGGTAGGCAAATAGACAAGAAGGAAATAAATGAAAACTGCAGATTGTGTTGAGGATTAGCTTACGTTTTAAGGAAAGCTTTAGTGATTATTTGCTCAACCCTAGTAAAATAATTGAACATGTTTGTCTTCTAGAGTCTAGACTTTTGTATCTGTCTAAAAGGAAGAATCACATCAGCTATGACTAACCAATTTTTACCAGAATATTGTGCAGCAGAATTAAGATGTGCAGGTATAAATACAATGACTGGATTATTCCTGTCTTCTGTTTATGGAGGAAGTTAGGTACCATCTTTTCTTGTGCATTTTCAAATTTCCCGTTTACCAAACTGCAAATAAAAATCTGTGTAAAAATCCTCCAAGTTTTCTATTTCTGAAATGCTTTTGGAGATTGCAATCATACTAATTTGGAGACTTAGAACTTAATTATAGTAAGATCTAGTAATGTAGGCGGTAGCCATCAACGGGGGAGATAGCTGCCTGCTTTTTGTTTGTTTGTTGCCCTTTAGGCTGAATCCCACTCCCTTATTTATTACTTCTCCCTATTTTTATGCCCCAAACATCAGAAAGCTGAGCCTATTTGCAAAAAAATTGTTACCGCAGGCATCTCTTGTGTGTGTGTCTATGTGTGTATAATTAATAAGTACTGCTAAATGATACAAGGAGTAGAATGGTTAGTGGGCTCGAAGGACAAAGGAAAATAAGGTTTTGAGGAAAATAAGTGTTCTAAACTGGCATTAGGTACTTGCTTCATTTCTGTGAAATTCTAGGATCTCAATAAGTACATACCTGTCAATGCTAGGAGCTCTACAAATACACCCCCAGAACAGTTCAGACAGTAGAGCAGTGTTAACTTCTAATGTTGAAATTTATCCAATTATGGGGTAGTTACTCTCAAAGACACTCAATGATTTTTTTTTTTTTAAGATTTTTATTTATTTATCCCCTCTTGCTGCTTGTGCTCGCTGTGTCCATTTGCTTGCGCTTTTCTGTGTCTGCTTGTCTCCCTTTGTTGTGTCATCTTTCTGCGCCAGCTCACCGCACCACAAAGGCCGGCTTGCCTTTACCAGGAGGCCTGGGGAATCGAATCCAGGGCCTACCATATGGTAAATGGGAGCCCAACCGATTGAGCCACAGCCGCTTCCTCAATGATTTTTAATAAGTACGCTTTCCTTCAGACTTGAGAGGCAAACCTTTATCATTTCTTCTTACTTTGAAATTTTATGGTTTATATGAGTTATAGTATTCTTAAAACTTCTGTGAGAAAAACACTAAGATCATGTTTAAAAATAGGTCCATTTTATATATTCAAAATGTATTTTGAATTGTTGGGCAAACAAAAGGACTTTGTTTGAAAATCCTGGCAAGAATAATTGGGAAGGAGCATGGAAAGTAAAGGATTTAGTTGAGTGCGTGGGATGAGGTGATTAGATTGAGTTAAGTTTTCAGGTAACTTCTCAGATCAGAAAGTGAGAATCACTAAATTTTGAATGTACTGAGGTGAAAGAGCAAAAATTCCTCTGCTCCTTGTCTGTACATGACCCAGAAAAAGATGTCTCACCCAATCATTCAATAAACGTTTATTGAACAGCAAGGAGGGGCCTGCCATTGGGCAAGGTGGTGGAGATTCAGCTATGAATAAGATAGGGTAGTCCTTGTCTGATTTCCATTTCACTCCTCAGTCTATTTTAAATCCTCCTCGCTGAGGTCATCAATGACTAGTGACTAAATTCATTACAAGCATGTTTTAGAAAGCCCTATCGATCATTTCCTCCTTCTTAAAACTTTCTTCCTGTTGGTTTCCATGATATAACCTCATCTTTATTTTTTTCTTTCCTCCACTATAGCTGCTACCTCTGCCTGCTCCATAAATATTGATATTCTTCAGAGTTTCCTCCTATGTATCCTTTTCTTCTCAGTACATATTCCAAAGGAAATCTCATCAATGTGCTAATAACCCCAAATCTTATCTTAAGCTCAAACTTCTTTTTCTGAACTCCAGAATACTACATCTTACAACCTAGTAGATGGCTCTACCTGGATGTCTCAAACTCAACACATTCAATTCATCTTTTCTGATGTTTTTCTCTTCTTCTATGCTCTATATCAGAAAATGGCCTTGGGATTAATCTGATTGTTCAAGTCAGGCATTGGAAATCATTCTGTATTTCTTCTATCTTATCCTCACCTATAATGACTCAGCATAGTCTGCTAATTTCATCTCTTTAACACTTCCTCTTCCTTATCCTTGCCACTGCTTGCGTTCTCATTTGAATAATCTTCATTTGAGTTATTTCAATTGCCTCTTTACTAGTCTCCATCATCCTAGCCTTGACCTCCTCCAATCCACCATCTGACACATTACTTTCAGAATGATTTTCTTAACATACAAATCTGATTATGTTCCAATTATGTCTTAATTCTTTAATGGCTCCCCATCACTTATAAGGTAAAATCCTTACACTTTTCAGTGTTCTTTGGATTCTTCCCTTTTCTTAGGCACCATCTTATTTATATTACCTTTGCATTCTATTCTTAAGTAAAATTGAACTGTTCAGTTGGAAAACATGTGATGCTTGGTGCTTGCTTTTGTTTCTGTGTACACTATTTCTTTTGACTGGAATGTCCACTTCCAAATTTATCTGGTGAGCCATTTTGTAAAAGAGAAGGCACTTTCCACAGTCACACAGAGTCTTTTTTTGTAGTGGTTCATGACTGTTGTTTATATTATTTTATTTTATTTTATTTTATTTTATATTTTTTAAAGATTTTATTTATTTATTCATTTATCCCCCCCTTGCTGCTTGTGCTCGCTGGGTCAGCTAACCACGCCACGCAGGCGGGCTTGCCTTCACCAGGAGGCTCCGGGAACCGAACCCAGGGCCTCCCATATGGTAAACGGGAGCCCTACTGATTGAGCCACAGCCGCTTCCCATATATTATTTTATCGATTTAAAAAGAACACATCAAGTCCTGAAAATAGGCAGGTTAATTACTTCACTTGTCATCTATGGCTGCTTCACTAAGCACCCTCTCTAATGGTTCTGAACTCAAGAATATTAAGAAATAAGAAACTAAGGTAAAGATGGTATTAGTGAAACAAGGCACACACTTCTTTCTTGACATTGATTGTTAGTACTAAGTATTATTGAGGAGGGGCTGGTAATTCTCAGGGTATTCATGAAAATTTTGTCCTTCTGTGGATGGGGAGAGCTTCTCAAAGAGCCACTGTAAGCACTGCCATACATTGGAAGCAAATGAGCAAACTGCCTCTTACTGAAATGAAAAAGGTATGAATTAACAGTTGTGCATCTTCTAAGAATGACCGTAACATTACTCTGGAAAAATAAAATTAATAATGATGATAATGATGATAATGATAGCAGTAGCTAATGTTTTTTGAGAGCTCACTATGTACCAGGACCTATGTCTTTTTACCTATGAGTTAAGTATCATCATTATTATCTTCATTTTCCAGGGAAGGCTCACCAGAGGTTACTTCTTGAAGGCCACATAGCAATTAAATAAGAGTACAGTGCAAAAACCTCTCTGGCATTATAGCTACTACTGCCCCTAGGAGAATGAAGAAACACAGAATTTGGAAGAGTGGGAAAGGCTTTGGAGACCAAACTTTTTACTTGACATATTAAACATTTCTCATTTCTTTACTCCTAAAGCTTTCCCTCATTTCAGAAGATCAGGGCCACTTCAACCAAGGAGTGTGAGAGAGACTTTTATCATAATTATTTAAAACCCAGATTATACAAGAGCTTTAGTTTCACCATCTCTACATTAAGTCACAGGAGGGGGGAAACTTCATGAAAAATGAATATCTGATAATAAGTGTTATCTGCCTTGGGAAAAAATTTCCCCTTGAATTTAAAGGAGATGGAAGATAGTATGTCTCTATCAGAGAATGGGGGAGAGGGAAAATTCATAAAACTCAGATTGCTTTGCTAGAGTCACACAAAACATCTCACAAAACACAAAAGAACAAAATGAACATGTGGCTTTTACAGGACGGAAGCCTTGTTGCTGGTGGAGACTGAACATGTAATGGCATGGGGGCAGGGTTTGTGAAAAGGAAATTGGATATTTTGATGCTCCCAACAAGATAGAACACAACCAGACTTACACTGTTCACAAAAGCCAATTGGTGCTGGTGGAATGTAGAGCAAACCTTAAAGGGGAAGGTTAAATGGATGACTCAGAGCCTCTCCCCTTTCTGCAGCCAGTCACGCCAGGGCAGCCGGATTTCAGAGAGAAGTTTTGCTGTGAAAACAAAGGTAAAAATGTTCTGACTTAACATTTCATCATCTTTTTTTCTTTCCCAATCACTTTCACATTTTATCTTCAAAACAAATCTGTGATGAGTGTAAGGCAGGTATTGTTATCCCTATTTATCCAAGAAAATAACAGGCCCAGAGGGGTTGTTTGTCTTGGCTGAGTTCTTGGAATTAATAAAAGGCAGAAATTGCACTAGAACCAGGAATGCTTAGACAGGTATTTTACTTGTGGCTCATTAGGTCAAAACAAATAGAAGAAAAGAACAGGACATCAGATCTCATACTTCCCAGGTATAGGTAAGGAAATATGATGTGCAGAAACATGCATCCTAAACCCACCACACTTAACTCCTAGATTTGTGGAGTACATGTCATAGTTTGGGCTCTTCAGTAACAAACCCAATACATGTAGGTATTTCGGTGAAAAAGATTTGATTGGGAACTGATAATTCCAGGAAAAAAACATATGGGGAGTGAGAAAGGGAGAAAGGGAAGGGAAATCAGTCAATTAAAGGTGCATCATCAAACCTATTACCAATGAGGGAATGTAATCCCAAATAAACACCTGTAGAAACCGTGCTTCATAGTTAGCCCATGCAAGGGCTGAAGGTTCAGGGCCACTGGGGAGCCACTGATTCCCAAGCACTCCTGGACAGCTCTCTACAGGCTCCAGCCTGAAGAGAAAACTCTCAGGCAACTGAACTCCAATGTTACGGCCCTAAGGAGTATGAGCGACATAGCATCTCCAACAAACGGTAAGGGTGGTAGAGAAGAACTGAAAAAGAAAGCATGTGAGATTCACATTCCTGGATGGAAAAGCAGATCATAATTCATGGAGTTTCTCATTAACAGAGATGATATAAGGATATCACTTTGTGTAGTCTTCTTAGTGGTTGCTCTAGGTGTTAAATGATACATATAAAACGGATCACATCCAGGAATTGATGTTTTACCACTGTGAGTACCGTATAGAAAGCTTGCTTCCACTTAGGCTCCTCTACCCTCTCTACTTTTTAAGTAAAACTGCCTCAAGATTTGCCCTACATATACTGAGCGTGACAACAGATATTGTTTAATTTTTGTTTCAACCATCAAATATGATTTAAGAATATCATGAGGGGGGTCGGATGTGGCTCAACTGGTTGGGTGTCTGTCTCCCATATGGAGGGACCCGGGTTCGATCCCCGGGACCTCCCGGTTTAAAAAAAAAAAAAAAAAAAAAAAAGAATATCATGAGGAGAAGTCTAGTCCATTATGTTTACCTTTGTGTCTACCCATCCTGTTGTTCTTTTTTTTTAATTTTACCGGGAGGTTCCAGGGATTGAACCCGGGTCCCTCCATATGGCAGACGGGCGCCCAACCATTTGAGCCACATCCGCCTGTTGTTCTTTTATTCTTTTCTTTCCATTTGGAGAGCTTCCTTTAGCTGCTCTTTAAGGGTAGGTCTACTAGCAACAGATTCTCTGTTACTTTTCATCTGTTTGTTTTCCCTTCATTCCTGAAGGATAGTTTTCCTGAATATAGGACCACCTTCCAGTGCTGGGTCTCCCCACTAGGACTTTCTTGGGCCTCCCCTTTCCTGGACCTTTGAAAGGAGAAAGCAGGTTTTTCTTAGGGGGTTTTGTCTGTGCTTCTTGGCAGTTCTGGGTTGCAGGCATCTCTGATGCCTAGCCCAAAGGATATATCCTTTATATATATAAAAAAAAACAACCCAGGAGTGCATCAAATTGTGGTTCCTTAAGTCCAAAGCTTCCTGGCCAGTCCACCTTCTTCCTTCTAGCTTTCAGAATCCTTTTATCATTGTATGATGGCTTATTTCCATAATATTTAGTTGTATTTTGAGAGGAGGAGCTGGGAAAAGTGAGTCTATACCGTCTTGTTCTAGAACTAGAAACACATTCCCTTTAGTATTTAATAGCGCTTGACATTTTCTGCATAATGGTCTTGGGTATTCGTTTTTTGTTGGCTAATTCCTTGATATTTTATGGGCTTTGTTGCCATTGCATTTCATATTTGTTTCATTTTAAATTGTCTATTGTTATTGTAGTTATGCTACCAATTTCAATGCTTTCATCAGTTCTATTGTTATTGAACATATTATAGTGCCAGAGGCACACTCTGAACATTTCTTGTTTTCCAGTAGCTACAGTTGATATGTATATGTGTATATATTTTATATAAAATACATACAAATATGTGTGTATCTATATTTCTTTCTATATATATCTTTGAGTGCCTGCAAGTGTGCTGACTTCAGGTTATTCCTTAGGAGTTGCTTTAAAAAACATCTTCAACATTACTATTCTTTTGCTGGAACCTGGACATTTTGGATATTTTAATGTTTTATCACTGGAATTTAGATTCTGAGGTGTCTATTCCTTAAGCTTGTATCGGTTAGTGTTATGATAGAGCTTTCCTTGAATGCCAGAAGCTTACAATAACAACAACAAAACCAAACAAATAAAAAGAAAAGAAAGAAAGAAAAGATCTTTGCCAGTCTTTGCAGATGGGCCTTGCAAGTGCTCTCTTTCAGAGATTATCCACACAAGTTGTTTAGAGAATAGCTCCAGGCCAAAGGATAGTGGCAGCCCAGTCTTGGAATGCCTCGTCTAGGGATTCCCCCATTTATAAGGATACAAATAGCTCCTCTTCCCTAGGAAACAGTTTCCTCATCCTTGGGACACTGGACTGTAGGTCCCACAGCCAGCAATTCCTTGCCCCAGGCAGCCACTACTCTCCCACAGCATCATGTAGGAGAGCTCTATGAGCTGCCTTCTACATGCAGGGCAATTTCTGGGGCAGTGAGTCCCTCTTCACCAAACAGATAGGGCCAGAGATACAATGTCCCCTGTGTATGCATGAAGGTTACTCTGCTCCCTCCAGAACGGGTGGCGATGTGCACTGTGCACTGGGAACGCCGGCAGGCTCTGTGAGCCAATGGTGGGGGGGGGAGGGGCAGCTAGGCACCACTAAATCTTGCCACTTTCAAGTGACCTTTTACTTGATTTGCTGCTCACCCTGTCACTGCAGTCCCTTTAACAGTTTTCTGGAGCTTTGAGATGTTTTTGCAAGTTCAAAGCTTCTGTCGGGGAGGCAGCACCCTGAAGGCTCTCGCTCCGCCATCTTGATTGGGGTGGGGCATTTCTTTTCTTTTTGGATTCCTCTTTCTCCTGAAAATTAAGTGCTGGGGGAAAATCTTGGTTAATTGAGAAAACTAATTATTGAAGATTGTGTGTACATTTTTCATCCTTAAGGAAAGAAAAATGGAGTTGCTTGGGATTGTGCTTCCAACTATGATCTGAGAATTTCAGGTGAGAGGAATCTATGACAAACATTTTTTTTTTCAACCAGGCCTGGTCTGACCTTTTGTGAGAGAAGTGTGATGTTAGGGATACTGGAGAGGGTCCCTCTTATATGCACTTATGTTTACTGATGAGTGAACACATTTTAAGAAGGGACAAATTATTTTATAGATCTAAGTTGTTCTGGTAGCAATGGGGTAGCTGGGAAGGAGACTCAAGCTCAATCAACTTTATTCTGCCAACAGCTTTAAAACTACTCTGCTAACCTGTGTGCCCCTGAAAAATATGTAGGACGATTGCTTGAGGGGAGAGGAAATACCCAAGGAAGCCAATTTCTTCTCTGTTAAAATTGCATAGCTTTTTCAGTATGAACAAGGGAAGCTAACCAAAGCCATTGCTAATCTCACTCTCTTTATCTTTAGCAGCACAATAAAATGGAATGATGTGCAGGAGTGGAGAAGGAGAATGTCTGTGCAGAAATCAGGTTGGCATCACAGTGTCAAAGGTAAACTCCAAATCTTAGTTTGGGCTACAAACAGGAAGAGCCTAGAGACTCTCCCTTGCCCTGCCTTTGCTGTTTCCTTCTGACTTTCGTGTCACCATACTCTGTTCCTGCAGGGAGATTTTGAGGGGTTCTTAGAGCTAAACTTTTAGTAATTGTCACTAAATATGTATGTGTAACATATAAGCCAAAGACTAGAAATGACAATAAAAAATAAATATTTTATTAGAGTGGTAAGGTTATGGGATTTTTGTCCCCATATATTTCCATAAAAGTTATGTTGTAAATATATTTTGAAAATAATGTTAAAGTTTTGGGTTTGGAGCTTAGTAAATTGTGTACTATATACATTGGACAGGTAAAAAAAAAAAAAGATGCAACTGGGATTTCAGTTAGTCGATTTACCCTCTTCCAGAGAGAAGAGCATGAGACTTAGTGGGCAAGTAGGATCTTCTGCCCTCTCTTCCTGGCCCTCCCCCATCTCTCCAGAGAGCAACCACAGTTAGGGCTCTGCTGAACCTAAAAGGAAAATTTCAATCTGGATTCAATGTTTGTAAGAGACAAAGAAGGAAAGAATAGTTCTGGTATAGTGGAACAAATCCTATATTTTGAGGCATGTTGTTTGTTTTCAATTCCTTGTCCTGGAATCACTAATACTGTATTTTTGAACAAATCGCTGCATATCTCTAGCCACAACTTTCTTCAGAGCAGAACTAATACTCACCTCAAAAGTGTACGTTTTCAGGTGCTTCTAAGTTGCATCTTCATCTGTCATGTTAGAGAAGAGTAATAACCTTTAGACACCTAGATGTCTCTTTATGATTGCTGGAACTGATCTCTAGGCATTACTGATGAAGCTGGTTTTTGCATTGATTCCTGAACTTGGCCAAGCATTGGGAGTTTTTATAACACAGAGATTTAGACTCCCTCCCAGACTAAGTAAGTCAGAATTTCCATGGGCAAGATCCAGGACTCAGAATTTTTAAAAGCTTTCCGAGGTGATTTTGATGATAGGTCAAGTTTGGGGGACCACTGCATTTTCAAACTTTAAAGTGCATGTGACTCACCTAAGGGTCTTGTTAAAATGAAGATCCTAACTCAGTAGACCTGGGGTGGGGTCTGCGACTCTGCATTTTTAACAAGTCCCCAAGGGGGTGATGACCCTGTGGATCCTGGGACTGCTATTTGGGTAGCAAGAGTTCATAACCCTCTGGGTCCTCTGTGTAAGAGGGCAGGTCCCAGACTCTATAGAGGATGGTCTTTCGATAAAAAGAGAAAGGTGATTGCAGCCCAGAGACTACCTTAATTTGTGAGCATTTCAAATGGAAAAAGAACCACATAAATTAATTCTGACAGGACTAAAATATACATTGTTGAATTTGTAATAAAGGTGTCAACTCCGTGAAGGCATTAAAAGAAAAAAAAAGCAGTTGTTCAAATATCATTTCTTGTTTTATGAGCTATTCTGAGAGGCAGGGATAGAAGACATGGTGTTTTGCATGTCTGTGCATAGGACAATTTGATTATTACCTTATAATAATTTAGAGTCATTTCAGACAGTGGTCCTGGTAATAAAATTCCTTTTTATTGGAAGATTTTCTCAACAATGAAACTTTATTGAGAAATTCCATTTTTAATATTTCAAATTTAGACTTCTCATATATACTGAAATGGGACTAGGAAACATTTTAAAAAATCAAAATAAACTTCTAATTTTTAAATATTAGTAAACTTAAAAAGAAATATTATTCTAATGAATTTTCAGGATCCAAGATATCACCCCCAGTTTTGCATGCTAAATATATTGTATTATAAAAAGTTATATACATGATATTTTGGTCATAATTTCCACTAAAAAATAAAACTGTGAAGCAGACCAGTTGATTTCTTCCTCTAATGAACATATTTTCTCCTATAGACAAAGTAATGATGATGTTACCAGATAGGCATAGTCTCAGAACAGGGGAGTTCATTACGCAAACAGTTTGTTCAGTAATTTTGTTTTTACATTGTAAATGATACTGCCAATAAATAATATCTACCTGTCATTATGCCTCTAGTTTTTTGTTGTTTTATTATATTAAAAACACCTACAATACTTTGTTAAAAAGTTACTGTAACGCCAAAAATTCTCCTATTCTAAAAATTTTATATTAAGAATTGGAAGAAAGTCATGAAATTAAGGAAGTTCCTTTCTATTCATATATTTTTTTAAAGATTAATTTAATTTATTTATTTCTCCCTTTCCCCCTCATTGTTTGTGCTCGCTGTCTGCTCTCTGATCATGTTCTTTTTTTTTAGGAGTCACTGGAAACTGAACCTAGGACTAGGCAGGCACCCAACTGCTTGAGCTACATTGTGTCCATCATAATTTTCTAATAATTTTTATTATTAATAGATTTTTGAACATTCCAAAAGGGCTTTTCTGCATTTACTGATACTTTTATTTCTAGTAATGTAGTGAATTACTTTAACAGATTTTCTGACATTTACCCAAGCTTGTATTCCTGGGTTATACCTTACATGACCATTGTGCATTTGAAAAAATAAAAAAAGTCCTTAATGGGAAATAAGGGGATTCAGTCTAGTATTCCTTTTAATTTTCTTATGCTTGAAAATGTTCAAAATAAATTTAAATAGTAATATAATTTAAAAATAATAGGGACCTGATATTTTATTTAGGAATTTTGCATCTATGTGACATGTCTTTAAATATGTTAATATCATTAGGCATGTTTTTTTTTTCATGGCAGTTCCCTTCATTCTCTGAAAGGTAAGTTTGTTCATTTAATCTCTAATCTACTGAAGGCTTACTTAATTTTTTTAGCACTCAGAGGGCAATCTTATTTTCCTGAACTCACTTCATTGTCACTTCACATGTGCTCTTAAGATCCTATAAAAAGTATACTACATGTAAAATGATTTAGCATTGCCCCCTTTCTGCTTCTGTTTAAAGCAGATGCTCTAAGATTTGGAGAGAGAAGATGAAGGAAGCAGGGTAGTTTTAAAAAAATCATTCCAAATACTTTTTTATAAACCAGATGGAGGTTCTAATGTGAGAGCAGCTTGGTCAAATTAACTTTCTTGAGATAACAATGATAAAATCTGGACGATAGGTAAAATGCAAGTATTTTAGGGCACTAGAAAGTGACAAAATGCAGGCTGAAGAGAATCCACCATTGAAAGATGGAAAATGTAACTGGTAAGATTTGCAACTTTATAGTCATCTGTGAGCTAATTTCACATGCAACTTAGGGTAGCAGAAAGCCACAAATCATTGAAATTAGTGAATTAAAATACCAACTCAAAAATTTTGAGAATAGCAAAGTAAACTTAAAAAAAGAGAAGGAAGCAATTAAGGATAAACGCAAAATCACCAACGAGTTAGAAAACATTGTAGAAATAATTAATAAAATAACAAATGTGTTTTGGAAATTATGAACAAAATAGAATTTTTGTAGTCTTGTTAAAAAGGTGAAGGCTGAAGCACAAATTTATAATAAAAGTTGACAAAGGAGAAGAAATAGCAAAGCAAATTCTTTTATGAAGCGAGTATAACAATACCATTATCAGATAAAGATTGCACAAAAGAATGACTAATCTTTCTTATAAAGATTGATGGAAAATCATAAAGTTATACAATCATAAAGCAAACAGAATTCAATATATATTGCATTATGATTTTGTGAGATTTATTTCCAGCAATGCAAGATGGTTTAATTTTAATGTTGTTGATTTCATTAATCTAAGTCACATATTGATATATCTAAGGGGCAAAATCAAATGGTTATCTGAATACATTCTGAAAATGCATTTGACAAAAAATCAATGCTCATTCCAGATTAAAATAAAATCAATAACATCATCATCATCATCATCATCATCATCCAACAATGTAATATGTATATCTACTGATGCCAGCATTTTAATTAAAGGGAATGGATGAAACACCCAACATATTCCTGCTAAAGGCAGAAATGAGACAGAATTCCCTATAACACTGCTACTATTTGATATTGCACTGGAAATATTATGAGCAGAAGTAAAAGTTATTAAAGACTTAAGATTTGGAAAAGAAAAGGTAAAGCTATCTATATGCACAGATGATATAATTGTATATCTAAAAAAAACAAAAGAATCAATGGAAAAACTGCTACAAAAATAATAAAGTAGAAGATTATCAAATTAGTATCTACTTAACTATTATCTATACACATAAATAGATTTTGTATATTTTATTTATAACAAGTTAAAAGAGGCAAAGGCACAGAAGAACCAATTTACAATCAGAATAAGAAAGACAAAATGTGCAGTCTCTATATGAAGAAAGCTTTAAAACATTCCTGAAAATTAGAAAAGTTGTCTTGAATATATGGAAAGATATACCAAGTTCTTGAATAAGACAATTTAATAAAATTAAATTGTCAACTTTCTAATTTATATGTTTAATGTTGCTCTAATAAAAATACCAAGTTTTTTTTTCTCTTGAGCTACACAAGTTGAATCTAAAGTTCAACCACAAAATGGTATATTATGCAGTTGTAAAAAGGAATAAAGGTATTAGAAATATCTCTATACACTGAAGTACAGTCATCTCCAGAATATATTATTAAGCGAAAAGAGCAAGGTGCAGAAGAGTGTATATAAAATGCTAGTTTTTATGTCACAAAGGGAGGTGGGGGGAGGGAAGGGACGGATATGTATATTCCAAATGTATATGTTGGCAAAAGGAAACAATAGAGGGAAATGTAGAGTTGATGCAATAATTTTGTGAATATACCTTATAAAGTTTTGAATTTGGAATAGTAAATATTTTGCATAATAAAAAATTGAGTAGCAAAGAAAGTCCAGTTTGTTGGTATTGTTGAAAATTGAAAGCAAACTGAAATAAATGAACAGTACTGTATATTAAGTTGGTGGAAAAGCCTTACAGAGAGAAGAATTATTCCACCTAAACTTAATATACAGTACCTTGACCATAAATCCTCAGTGATATATAATTTAAGGACTAAAATGGCAAGGAATTTTAAACTTCATTTAGTAATTTTATTGTTAGTAAAAAGAAACTGTATTTTTAAATTTAAAAGTATATGCTTACTGTGGGAAAAAAGCAAAGAATTATGTTAATATTATTAGGAGATAGTTATGAAGAACTAGAGAAAAGACATACAAGTATAAAATCAAAGATGTTAAGCACTATTAAATTTGAGTTGGAAAATCAGCAAAACATATATTTGTATATACTTTATATATATATGTATATACTTTATATATATATATATATACACACACACACACGTATATATATATATTTAAACAAGTATTTATTAACTCTCTTTACTGGAAAGTCTTAGAAGCAATGATAACCAGGAGCAATGAGAATGCACAAATGCCCATATTGTGGTTTCTAAATAATATTTCCCAATAAAAGGAGTTGGGGCTTGTAGTAGGTTGACTAGTGTATCTTCTCCCCCTTCCCCCCAAATTCATGCCCACCTGGACCCTCAGAACACAATCTCTTTTGGAACTAGGGACTGTGAAGGTATAATTAAGGTAAAGATCAAGAGGAAATTATACTGGATTAGGGTGGGTCCTAGGGCCAATGAGTATTTTTACAAGAGACAGAAAAGGATGCACAGAGACACAAAGAAGAAGACCATATGAAGATGGAGGCAGAGCCTGGAGTGACGCCCTTACAATCCAAGGAATGCCAAGGACTGTCAGCAACCACAAGCAGCTAGGACAGAAGCATGAGACAATTTTTTTTCTGAAAGCTTTCAGAGGAACCGATCTTGCTGACACCTTGATTTTGGACTGCTGGCCTTATTGACTGTGAGAGAATAAATTTCTGTTTTAAGCCACCCAGTTTGTGGTAATTTGCTATTAGGAAGTAATAATTAGGAAGTCAGAAAGTTGTGCAGCAACCACTGAAGAGGGCATCTCAGGTAAAGGACATTGGAGGGAGTATGGAGTGGCATCGTGAAGGATAACCAGGGGAGGGGGTCCAGTCACACCCCCCTTTTATCAGGGGCCGTTAAGTCTACTGGCTATGGTAGAACAAACACTTGTGGAATCTTGATGGCATTCCATGAGCTTACATTGCTGCTTTGGCTTAAAGATGGGTATTTCTATTTCCCATACCACTTGGCAAGCAGGAGATAGTGTTCACCTCCCCTTCCACATCCTTGCTTGCTCCTCATCTCAGCTAAAGATCGAATCAACAGAATATTCAGGCAATCTGTACATTCACTGGGTCATGGCATTTTACTAGTGGGTGGGATTGCTTTGCTTTAAAAGTAGGAAAATGGTACTGTCCAGTCAGAAAGGCAGTTGGCTTATCTTGTTCTTTCAGTGTCTTTGAGAAAAGAGAAAGATAGAAACATTTCCTCGATATCCCAGCCAAGTCTCTGCTTTCTCAATCCCAGATTCTTAGCCTGCAAATTGGGTGAGTAAATTAAGTCAGCTCTGCCCATTTTTTGAAGATGTCTTCAATTTGGGGTTGGGGAAAGGGTGACCCACCATGTTCTTAAATCCAGTCTCACCAGAGAGCACTGCCCTTTGGGAGATAATTGAGTGCTTGCTTATCCATAAATAAAACTGAAGCTTTGGCTCTCATTAGCAATCAGTTCTTTGTGCCTCTTCTCTGTTATTCAACAGGATGATGAGTCTTACTATTCCTCTCTTTTCCAAAGCTTCCTAATCAGTTAAGTAAAGTTGAAGTTACTTGAATTACAGCACCTGTATCTGCCAACCTTAGGATCACAGCTGTAGGCACTTTGGTGAGCCAAACCAAGGAGCTTCTGGCAAAGTGGATTCAAATCTAGCAGGGAGTGTTTAAAACAGCAAGGTGGCCAGCCCTATTCCCTAGAGATTTGATTTACTTGGTCTGACTTGGGGTCACAGCATCAATGTTTTTAAAAAGCTCCTAGAATACTCTGCTGTTTGACAAAATGGCATAAATCTAAAACTGGGCCCTGCATTTAGTAGCTGCATGAACTTGGACACTTAACCCCCTTCCTGACTTTCCAGCCCCTTCTCACAGCATTCTCCCCCTCATTCTCTGGGCCCTAAGTGTCCTAATGCCATGCTCTCTGCAGCAGTGCATGCATTGCTTCTTTCAACAACCATCCATTGAGTACTTATCCAGGGATAAAACAGTGAAGTGAGCAAAACAAGCTTGTTTCCTCCCTCGATGTTGCTTAGTGATCTTTGCACATGTTTGATCCTCTATCTGGTTAATAAAAACCAATCCTTCAGATCTCACTTTACCACTGGAAGCTTTCTACTGCTCTGGTAGGACAGATTTCCCTATAATGTATTTTCAGAGCATTCATGTACTTTTTCTTCTTATAACTTCTAAAAAAAAAAAAAAGCTACTAGAAGTTTCTCATATGCAGTCAGATTTGAAACCTATATAAAATTAGATGAAGCTAAATGATAAATATTCTTACCTTGTCTGAATCAGGCAAGGAAGAAAGCTTCTCAGTAATAAGAATACTACTCTAATTAAGGCTTCTTTTTTTCTCCTCTCATTCCTTTGCCCTAGTATCCCCAGAGAAGAGTCGAAGAACTATCCTTAATAATTTAAAGACTTCATGAGTTCCAGCCACTGTAAAGGGTAGAGTTTAAGTGTTTAATCCTCACCATAGCAGATATAGTTTCATTTTATGGAAATATCAAAAGTTAAAAGTAAAATAACTCCCACAGGGAGTTGAAAAAATAGAATTAGAAACCTGGCCAGTTTGGATTATTCCATTATTTTGTTCCAAACTTATTTGGTAAATAGTTTTCAAAGTTTATATTTTGGGTTTGGTGTATTTGCAGCTGTTTTAAGAGAAGAGAGTGAAGTAAAAACACCTTTCTCCATTATCTTTGGTTATAAATCAAGGATGCAATTCCATGGTGATTATTGTCTGTAAATTTCCAGCATTTCAGAGGCGGTATAGCTAAGTAGTTAGAAGGGGATGGGTTCATGAGCCAATTACCTTGGTTCATATCTCAACTCTGACATTTGTGTGACCTTGGGAAGTTTGGGAAGTTTAATTAACTCCTCTAGATCTCAATTTTCTGATCTGAAAAGTGGTGGTATTTTTTTTTCATCTCGTTTTGAGGATTAAATACATCAATACAGATTAAATGTTCAGGACAGTGCCATAATAAATCCAGTGTTAGGCATCATCTTGGTGGTGGCAGTGAAAGTGCTGTCACTATAATAAGACTTTACTAACATACTCTTCATCAGAATAGAAGATATATTAGGTTGATCCTAGAGTCCCATTAAAAGGATTTGTTCATTGAAAGACTTAGAAAGATTTTTAACTTTCGCGAACATTTACTATATGCCAAGCACTGTGTTGGGTGTCAGTGTCATTTCATCTATCACTTGCAATACTCTAGGAAGGATTATGTCTCTGTTTTAAAGCTGAGGAACTATTCTTGCACAGAATTTCACTGAAACGATTTAGAGAGGAATCATTTATATGGTTTCATTTTCACATTATGTTTAAATGGTAGTGACATTAATTAGTACTGGTTGTTAGTTTTAGGTATTGCAAATTAAAGTTTTCCCACGAATGTGCTCCCATCTCTTACTGTACTCCAATTCTTCATTTTTATCCCCTCAGGCAACAGCTGTTATAGCCTAGAAAACAAAATAAAGTTTCCTAGGCTCAATGTACTGCAAGCTACCCAAATATTTTTACTCTGTTACAGAACACAAACTAAACCTAATTTGACTGCAAGTAATAAAACCTGTAGAACTCTGCAGAATTCTAGATTTTCTGCTTGTGAAATAAGCCAAATGTTTATGACTCTGCCTCGTGGGCAGGATTGTGGCCTAGGAAACTTGAAACATGAAAGATGGCCAAATGCCAATCCTTTGAGGTAGGGTGTTTGAAAGTCTCCACAGGACCTTTTGGCTGGCTTCAGGACTCCAATGCTGCCTGCAAAATAAGTAAATAAGTGGCTAACTTGCCGTGCTAGTTACAAGTATTGTAACTTGATTGTCTGGCTGGTTTAGAGCATAAACTTCTGAGTTCAAAACTTGTGACATAGAACATCGTGAATTCCCTTTGAGTCTGGACAATTGCGAGAGAAAAGATTTTAAATTTCTCTTGGCATGAGTATCAATGTGTACCTGTGACTTGTAAAATCATTCTTCTTATCTGCTTTGATGGAACAATTTCATTTCTTGGGCTGCTAGATGTTAATTTAAGATTCGTCTTTATGTTCTGGGCTATACTTGCAAAGATTTTGTGGAATTGTAGAAATTAAAAATCACTCAGTTGTGTTGCGTATATCTCATCTATAAATTTAGAGTATCAGTGTTTGAGTAGACCAAAAATATCTGACCTACATGAGATTGTTATATAGCAAGATGCCCATGAAATATGGACTATATACCAGTCAGTATAAGGAAACAGTGCTGTAAGTTTCAGAGACAGGAGATGTGGTCAAATAAGGCTTCCAAGAAAAGGAATGGCTTGAAGGAAGAGTCTTGATGAAGGCTTTGTAGGTTTGGGGAGATGTGGGAACAACATAAGCAAAGATATTCCCAAGGGAATAAATTAGGTATGATCACAAACAGTAAGTAGATGTATCAGCTGGAGCAAAGATTTGTATTGAATTTCAGGTCTTTCTTTGGAAAAACACTTTTATAATTTTGCTTGCCCTTCTGATATTCACTAACATAAAAGTCATTTTGCAGTTGTTTCTCCAGTGTGCTTAAAGAGCATACCTTTTATTCTAACTTTTGTCATTGATTGTTTATGGTACTTGGTTAGTAGTCATCTCTGGGAACATCCTTTCTCTGGTAATGGTAGAAGACTGAGGGCAATATTTTCACTAGTCACTGTTTGCTTACCACCAAGCTACTTTTGTTTGTCACACTAGTGATGCCAGTGAGCTCAGTCTTTGCCCCAAATGGGGCTGTTTACTTCCTTTTGCTGATAAATAATGGTTCCCTTTGAGGAAGTTATGTGGACTTTTGTTTTTTAGATCTTAATACTTCTAATGAATGGGTGGAGGTGGATGAGTAGAAGGCTATAAGAAGGGATTTTAAATAATCCTTGAATTTCCTTGGTGGGCCCTGTTTCCTGCCTCTTAATGTAATTGTAGCTGGGACTTGATCAGTTCAGCCCTTCTACCAATCTGAAGTATCACTTTGACATTATGGTTAATGATATGAATTTCAGAGCCAGATTGCCTCAGTTTGAAATCTGGCTCCAAATTTTTTAGCATTTTTGACTTGGTGAAAATACTGAGTTTCTCAGTGTATCTTTTTTTTTTCCCAACCTGTAAAATGGAAATGATAGCAAATATCTACTTCTAGGGTTGTTTGGAGAGATTAAAATAATTAATACATGCCCTTTTTAAAAAAGTGCTAGGCATAACATTAGAAATGAACGTTATATAAATATAGCTATAGTCACATACTTTGTTTTCTAATATTTTCCTACCACTGAAAATTTACTACTATACAGGCTAAATATAGTTGTGGAAATTTTAAATGAACCTCGACAGGCTTTGGCATTTGCTCATTAAAACAACAACAACAACAAGAAAAACTACCTTATTACATTCATCCCATTATGTAAATGTCACAGATTTACATGTCTCTGGATAAACTACATCCTTATCTTCAGCTATCTCTAAAGTGTATATTCACCTCTTCACAAAGACTTGCTTTGCTGTAAGACTTTCAGCATTCTACCTGGCTTCCCCATTTACTAAGGAGGGAGAAGGAAAAAAAAGGTAAAAGAATTTTCTCCCCTCTCTTTAACCTTCCCCTCTTCCCCTCCAGGCATATGAAGGAATCAGCCTGATTTGAATAAGGACTTCAGTCTTCCATACTTGAACCTTGTGGACACAACTAAACAAATTTGGCATATGTTAACCATATGTTTAAATGTCAGCCGAGTAGATTTCTAATATTCAAACATGAACTGTAAAGTTTAGAATTACAGTAGAAAATCCCCTTCTTGTTCAGAGCTGGAATCACACAGTGCAGTTTTATGTTGCATGATTTGAAAGACACCAGACAGCCTTTTTCCTCTTCCAAAGAATATCCCCTTTTTGCCCTCCTCCTAAATGTCTCTTCTTTCACAAAACTACTTTTGAGAAAAATGACAGAGACTTGCATGCTATAGTAACTTGGATTGCTTCTGTGGAGGAAGGAATAAGGAGCATGAAAACAGTCTTTATATTGGAGCATTTAAGTTGAGCAAGGGAATGCATGGAAAAGAAAGAGGTAGGGCCCTCAGTTCATCTTTGCTTAAGGGTTTTCTGTGTTCGATTTTTCTAAATATTTTTAAGGCAGATTGGTTCAGTATAAGCCCCTCCATGCTACTGGGTGAATAATCGTTACCTCTGTAAATGGAACCATCAAGATGGCTAAAGAATAAAAGCTAGAACCAAAGACTTTCTAATGTCAGCAAGGGCGGAGATACACACCCTTGAGCAGTGACATGACATTTGTCCATGGTGATTAAATGAAAAAAAATTCATTTATTAGAAAACTAGAGTAGAGTAAGCACCCATTGTTTAAGTTTAAATTTACCTTTTGTTTCTTCAAAAGTGATGCCTTTTTCCCCATCTCTTGTTTGCTGCCAAAAAGTACAAGGGTTGAAGGAAGTTGTCAAAGTATCTTCAAACCTACCGAGACCTCGTCTATAAGAGACTGACCCAACCAAATATCTTCATTCAAAGATTTATTTCTGCTTGTCCTCATTTGTCCAATAATTAAGTATAAAAACAGACTGCACTCATGTGTAGTAGTATTTCCTAATGAGGCTGAAGGACCGCTTGTCTGAGTTCATTCCACAGTGCTGTGTTCTATAGGAGTGATGTTCTTGAGAGAACTACTGTTTGGGGCATGAAATGTTTATGGAATGGAGAAGGGTAGACTGTAAACACTATAGATTAAAAATTTTAGTTCAGTTGTGGATGTGATAAAAACCAGAACAACAAGCTGTGGGCATTAAAATTTGGCTAGTTTAGGTCTAAATTTTGCTTCTGCCATTGCTAGATATATAATTTCGGTATGTTACCTAATCTTTGAATGCCAGTTTCTTTTCTTTAAATGGAGATATGAAACCATTCCTCAAGGATTAGTGTGAGGAGGCAATAAAATGAAACATATGTTGGTGGAAATGTAGAATGGTGCAGCCTCTGTGGAAGACAGTTTGGCTGTTCCTCAGGAATTTAAATATAAAACTGCCATATGATCTGGCAATCTCTCTACTAGGACTACACCCTTGAGGAATTGAAAACAGGGACGCAAACAGACATTTGCACACCGATGTTCATAGCGGCGTTATTCACAATTACCAAAAGATGGAAGCAACCCAAGGGTCCATTAACTGATGAATGGACAAATGAATTGTGGTATATGCATATGATGGAATACTGTGCTGCTCTAAGAAGAAATGAAGTTGGGACACATATGATAACATGGATGGACCTTGAGGACATTATGTTGAGTGAAATAAGCCAGGCACAAAAGGACAAATATTGTATGGTCTCACTAATATGAACTAAATACGAAGAATAAACACATGGAGTTAAAATCTAGAATATGGGTTACTAGGAGATCAGCTGAGTGCTGAGAAGGGGTACTGATGCTTAATGTAGAATTTGTAATCAGCTTGACTGTAAAAGTGGAAATGGATAGAGTAGATGGTAACACATTATAGTGAGTATAACTAACACGGCTGATTTATAAATGTGATTATGGCTGAGGGGTAGTTAGGGACGTAAATGTCAATTGAAAGAAAGCTAGAGAATAATCTAGGGACTTTATAGCTTAGTGAACCCGGTGGTGGATGAGGACTGTGGTTAATAGTACAAATATAATAAAGCTCTTCTATGAACTAGAACAAATGTACATCACTATTAAAAGGTGATAAAGGAAGTGGATGTGACTCAAGCTGTTGAGTACCTGCTTCCCACATGTGAGGCCTCAGGTTTGGTTCCTGGTGCCTTCTGAAAACAAACAAACAAAAAAAACAACAAGCAAAAAAAAACTGACTCGGGAGCCGATGTGAGTGGTTGAGCTCTGGCTTCCCACAACTGAAGTCCTGGGTTCAATTCCCGGCCTCATATCTCAAAAAAACAAAACAAAACAAAACAAAAAAACCCCCGATAAGACTATGGTGACGCATGGGAAAAATACAATTAATGTAACTTATGGATTATAGTTAAGAGCAATATTGTAATATTCTTGCATCAATGTCAAAGAAGATACTCTATCAATGCTAAAGTCAATAATAGGGGGTTATGGAATTTCTTCTTTTGGACTAAAGAAAATGCTCAAAAATTTACTGAGGCAATGGCTGCACAACTCTGTGATGAAAGTGAGAGCCACTGAATGTACACTTTGGTTGGATTGTACAAGGCATGGGACTGTATAACACAGTGAGCCATGTGGTGGAAGATGGACTGTGGTTAACAGGACAAATTTGAGTGTTTTCTCATGAGCTATAACAAATGTACAAAACTAATATGTATTAATACATATTAATACATGGTGCTAATAATAGGGAGCGTGTGGAAAAATATACCAAATGTAAGCTGTGGATGATGGTTAGTAGTAATATTTTGATGATGTTCCTTTAAAATCTGTAACAAATATTCCACAACAATGCAAGGTATTGGTAGAGGGGTTATGCATGGGAATTCTGCATGTTATACATGAATACTTTGTAAACTCAACTTCTCTAATAAAAAAATATTTAAAAAAAAAAAAAAAAAGAAACGTGATGTGTGGGTGGGTTGTAGGCCATCACTAAATAGTATATGGTAATATTAAGGTTATAAAGCTCCAAATTTTCTTTAGTCTACTTGTTATCACTACCATGATAATTCTGTTTGTTCTCTGTTTGCTCTTATCCATGCAATTGATGAATTAGATCTTGAGCATTTGTAACAAACTTAATAATAGTTGATACCCCCTATTGTGAGCAGACCTTAATTAGCCCATAAAGCAAGGCAGCATATTTCTCAAAAGCATTTTTGGTTGTAGTGAACCTCTTCATTCTATGAGGATGTTTTTAGCCCTTTTTTGTTTTGGAAGAAAAAACCTATGCCCATATTCCTTTATAGCCTGACCAAGTGGCTCTTCCTTATCATTATTCTGGAAATGCATGAAAGCAGAGTCAAACTATTCCTTCCAATACCTTTTTTGTAAGTTATGTTGCATTGCTTGCACAAGAATATTTAATATTCAGGTGGAAGTCTCCTAAAACAGCTTGCTCTGTAAGACATTCATTGGAGGTATTGTCCCATTAACTTGGGTATTTTGAAATAATTTATGTTATTTTAGCTTAACAAGTTGGCTGATATTTCTTTGGAATCTTTATTAGGTGGCTGCCAGTTTCCTAAATTTCATGGGACATCTCATGACTGGCCCTTTTGTATAAAAGATTTGAACATTATCTAGATGTATGTAAGTTTAAATAATTTACTGTTTCCTAGAGTTTGTCAATTGCATTTATTTAGAAACTTTTACTCTAAAATTACTCAATGTGTTTGTCAAAATTAGAATTAAAAAGGAATTTTCTGAGTATTTTATAATCTTCATTAAAATCAAATTGACTAAATTAATTTCACTGAGAGAGCTATATGTAAAATTTAATTTAGATCCTGAGGGGCATGACTTTGTAAATTTATTAAAACATCTTTAGGATGGTGAGGGGCTTCTCTCTTGCATTTTATGCCCAGAGGTTGATATTTCCAATTAAGATTCAGAGCGAGATGGAAGTAGTTACCGTGCCAGACTATCTTCTATGAGCTATAGATTTAATTACAGATTTTCTAACTTCAAATAATGTTTTTTAGTAAAACACTTACTACTATTTATACAATTTCATGGCTTAATTTATTGTACATATGGAACAATTTTAAAATGAGTGAGAATAGGACTGATAGATCCTACTCCTGGTTTTACCTCCAGTTTTTGTTTGGATTGTTCCCTTCTGATTCATTCTTGGTCAACTGTTCTATTTCAGGGATTTAAATTCTTGATCTTTAGGCTTTCGATATTAAAGCCTTTTAGGTTTACTATTTCCCTTGGCAGCCGACTTTAATTGCACAAATAAGAGTCCCTTCTGTGATCAAAAATTAAAAGGGATGTTTGTAGTTTGCCTTCTTAAATATTCCCTTTCATCTAAGAGCTCTCATGTTCTTTCATATAAACAGAAAGTAGTCGCTGGTATATAGAATGTCCCTCTATTTTGAGACCCTAACTATTTCTTTTTTTTTTTTTTTTTCCTGTGAGGTAGTTTTTCTTTCCTTCACTTAGTAACAAGCGGTACACTGTCTCATCCTTTATAAATCACTTTCATAGTCTCATTTGAACATTTAAAAGATCATATAAAATATTAGTGTCATTTATTGCATCCCTAGCAAACAGTAGGTGCTTAAATATTAACTGAAAGGAGTGTATATATTAGTGTTTTATTATTTTACATAGGTATTTGAGGCTCAGAGATGTTAAAATGATTTTCTAAGGTCGTTTTGTAGAGTTGGAACTCATTTTCAGCTTTTCTGGATTACAGGGCACGGTTCTTTCTTCCATTCCATACCCACTAAGCCTATTTGTGATTTTAGTTTTGTGTTGTTGTTTCTAGGGTAAATTTTACGTAGAGTGAAATTCACAGATATACGTGTACAATTTGAGTTTTGACAAATGTATTCACTAGTGCAACAAACACAACAGTCAAGATACTGTCTGTAGTTAAACTCTTTTAGTATCCTTGTATCATTTTAACATTGGAATTATACTGACTTCAGAAAAGCTGGGGAGTATTCCATCCTTATCCCTTTTATTGAAAGAGATTGTGTAAAATTGGTATTATTTTTTCCTTAACTATTTGATATACTTTACTGGGGCAATCATGTAGACATGATATTTTCTTTGTGGGACTTTTTATATTAATATTACAGTTACCTAAATCGGAATAAGTTTATTCAGATTTTCCGTTCTAAATTTTCTCACTTTTGGTAAGTTTTGTGTTTCAAGAAATTAAACCATTTCATCTAAGTTGTTGAATTTATTTGCATAATGTTATTCACAATGTACACCTATTATCCTTTTAATATCGTTGGTGTGTGTAGTTATTTTGTTATTCATTTATGGTTTTGGTAAGTTGTATTCTCTCTCTTTACCCTCCAACTCCCCTTGATAAGTCTTGCTAGGGGTATATTCATTTTATTGCCCTTTCCAAGGAAACAATTTTGGCTTTAATTTTTCTATTTTTGTCTCTTTTTTTATTTTATTATTGTTCTTGGCTTTTTATTTCCTTCCTCTACTTCATACAGTAAATTAAGCCCAAAGGGTTTAAAAAATTCTTATATTTACTGAATTCTAATTTAATTTTGTTGTTTTTAGAGAATGTATTCTATGAAATTTCAGTGTTTTAAAATTTATTTAGATTTATTTTATGGCATAACATATGGTCTATCTTGGTAAATATTTCATCTACACTTAAAGAATATATATACTTCAGTTGTTGGGTCTAGTGATCTATAAATATGAATCCTGTCAAGCTGGTCGTAGTATTTAAATTTTCTCTCTCCTTATTGTTTTTGTATACTTTTCTATCAATTGCTGAGAGAGGGATGTTGATATCAAACTATTTTACGTTTACCTTTTTAAAAAAATATTTATTTATTTATTTCTCCCCACCCCCTTGTTGTTTGCAATTGTGGTGTCTCTTTGTTGTGTGCTGATCTTATTTTTAGGAGGCACCAGGAACCGAACCTGGGACCTCCCATATGGGAGGGAGGTGCCTAATCACTTGAGCCATCTCTGCTCCATGCTTTGTTGTATCTTTCATGTTTTCCCCGTGTCTCTTATTGCGTCATCTTGTTGTGTCAGCTTGCCACACCTGCCCAAGTCAGCAGCAGTGCCAAGTCAGCTCACTGTCTTGCTCACTTGTCTTCTTTAGGAGGCACTGGGAACCGAACCTGGGACCTCCCATGTGGTAGGCAGGAACCCATTCGCTTGAGCCACATCTGCTTCCCCTTTTTCATTTATCTTTGACAAATTTTATCAATTTGTTGCTTCATGTATTTTGAAGCTCTGTTATTATGTACACACACGTTTGTAATTACTATGATTCCTGTGAGTTTACCTTTTTATCATTATAAAATCACTTTATTTATCTTAGGTAGTATTTGTCTTAACGTCTACTTCATCTGATATTAGTATAGCTACTCCAGGCTTCTTATGCTGGCTATTTGTATGTTGCGCATTGTTTCTACCCTTTTACTTTCAACTTTACTTTATCTTTATATATATTTAAGTGTATTTTTTGTAGACAACATGTAGTTGGGTCTTGCTTTTTTATTCAGTCTGACATTCTCTCCTCTTTAGTTGGAGAGTTTAGACCACTTATATATAATGAAATTGTTCATGATTGGATTTAGATGGATCATTGTACTATTTTTTATTTCTTACCTATTTTTGTTTTGTTGTTATTTTTAATCCTCATTCCTACTTTCCTTTTTAACTCTTCTATTGGCTGTTTTACTATATACTTCCTTGTATTATTATTTTTTATTTGTTGAGCCAAGGTCATCAGCACACATCCTTAATTTTATGAGTCTTCTTAGAGACAATATTGAAACATTTTACATAAAATGTAAGCATCTTTGAGCAATGTGGTTCTATTTACCACTCTCATTTTACTATTGCTGTCATACATCTTTTATGTATCTATGTTATAAACACCACAATAGAAAGTTATTTTTGCTGTAAACAGTTGTTAGTGATTTAACAAAATTAAAAGAGGAAAAATATAGCCTTTTATATTCATATGAATATTTACCACCTCTGATGTTCTTAATTCTTCCCTGTAGATTCAAGTTTGTATATAATGCTAATTCCCTTTAGAAGAAATTCCTTTAGAATTTCTTGTTCTGCTGTCAATGAATTCTCTTAATTTTCTCTATCTTAATACTACTTTCTTTTGAGGGTGAAATATTTTCACTGGATTTACAAGGCAAGGTTCTTTCTACACTTTCTCTTTTCTCTCTTAAATAAGGTCATTTTATTGTCTCCTGGTCTTATTGTTATTTATGAGAAGTCATCTCTAATTCATATTATTGTTCATCTGTATGTAATATTGTTTTACTCTGGCTGTTTTCAATATTTTATCTTTATTTTTGACTCTTAGCACTTTGGAAATGATGTGCCTAGCCGTAATTTTCTTTGCAGTTATGCTGTTTGGAGCTCACTGAGTCTTCAATCTCCATGTTATCGTTTTTCATAAAATTTCAGAAATTATCGGGCTCTATATTTTCAAATATTTTTTCTTCCTCCATTCTTCCTCTCCTCTCTTTCTGGGATTTGAATAAAATGATATCAGACTATTTTCTGTTTTTCCATAGGACACTGAGGCTCTGTTTATTTTTATTTTCTAATCATTTTTATATCTGTTTTTCAAATTGAATACTTTTGTATTAGTCAGCCAAAGGGGTGCTGATGCAAAGTACCAGGAATCTGTTGGCTTTTATAAAGGGTATTTATTTGGGGTAAAAGCTTACAGTTATAAGGCCCTAAAGAGTCCAACTCAAGGCTGCTTTCTTACCAAAGTCAGTTGCCATGTGTTGAAGCAAGATGGTGGGTGATCTCTGCCTGGTCTCTCAGGGCTTCCTATATCAGTCTCTGGCATAGGGCTCGTTTCTTTCTGAGCTTCCTCAGCTGCTCAGCTGCTCTGTTCTCTTCAGCTGCAAATTATTGGGCAAATGGCTCATCTCTCCCTGGACTTTAGCTGTTTGAGCCTTCTCCTTTCTGTCACATGACAGAGTTCTCTCCTCTGACATCTATGGAGCTCTCTTTCTTCCCATGTGTCTTCTTAAGTGAGTGTCCATTTATATCAACCTACCAAGGGGACAGGGAATCAACTCTGAGTCACACCCTACTGATATGGTTGAATCAAAGGCCCTACATTGATTTTAAGTAAACTTAAAACCTTTGAATTTAATACAATCAGGGGGTATCACACCCAGAGGAACAGACCAGTTTACAAACACAATCCTTCTCTTTTTTGAGATTCACAAATAATCTCAAACTGCCACAACTTTCTATTGTTCTCTCCTCAAATTCACTAAGTCTTTCTTTATCTCTCACCAATCTGTTGTTATGCTCATTTAGGGAATTTTTATTTTCAAACATCTTTGATTCAAATTTTAGAATTTCCATCTTGTTCTTTTAAAAATTCTTATTAACTTCCATTTATCTCCTTAAAGTCCATATATAGTCAGAATGAATGAACACATTTTTCTTTGTCTTTGACTGTTTTTTATAATATATGTTTTAAAGTCATTGTTTGATTTTTCCAACATCTTGTTTTATTTGATCTTTGTGACTGTTCTTCCCCCTGTGATAGGGTATATTTTCTTTGTTTGCATGCCTAGTAATTTTTGATTGCATATTGCACATTGTAGATGCTGTGTCTGTATATTGTTGTCTTCTTTCGAGTTGTTTTGGTAGGTATTAATTTACTGACAATATAGCTTGATTTTCTGAGGCATGCTTTTAAGCTTTTTAAGGGTGATTCTAGAGTAGCTATTCTTTAGTCCTATGTGCCAAAGGTGTTCATCAAGGTTTTTACATTCTGGCTGTCAGATCTCCTATATCTCCCAATACAAGTCTGGACTCTCCATTCAGCCCCGAGCTTTCTAGCACCTCTTCTCTAGCAGGCCTTGCTTACTTTTGTCTTATGCATCTGTGCATTAGTATTCAGCTAAAGCCTTAGGGGAACCATGTGCAGATTTCTTTTCTTTCTACGGAGCTTCACTCTGGTAGCCTGCCTTACAGATTGCTACTAACTCGGCAGTATTGAAGTTTGATTTCTGCCTTTGCAACTTAATAAGAACTTTGGGCCTTTTTGAGGCCCCACTTTTATCTCGGTCTCAAACGTACCCCCACGCTAAATGTTGAGGTCATTGTGGGGCTTACCTCATGTAGTCTCTTCTCTAAATGATTACAATCCTATGCTGTTTGTTGACCAACATCTGAAAATAGTCTCTTCATATGTTTTCTCTCATTTTATAATTTTCTACAGTAGGAACATTAAGTTGCATATCGATTACCTCATTACAGGCAGACGTGGAACTCTTTCATGGATAGAAACATAAGTTTCAGTCATTGTTTACAGAGCTATCTTGTCCCCATTAGACATTAATAGTTTAAAATAAGTTTTTAGTCACTCTTCTTACCCTCAATCAGCAGCATCATTTGGGAAATTGTTAGAAATACAAAATTCCGGGCCTCATTCAAGACCTGCTGAATCAAAGACTGGTTAGGAACCAGCAAAGTGTGTTCTTTTAGCAAATCCCCAGTGATTCTGATATGCACTGAAGTTTAGATACTGCCTTAGATTAAGTCAGATGCCCTACTATATGTCTCCATAGCAAGCTTTGTTCAAATTACTTGATTGAATGGTTAGCTTCCTTCTAAGTTCTGTGAAAAAAAGAAATGAGTCTCATATTCACCTATTTCCCAAATTAGTGTTTGATTGAAGAATTTGAATGCATGTGTTATAGTTGTTTCACTTGCTTTGATTCCATTTCTTACCATGAGTCTTTTTCCATATATTTCAAAGGTCCTGGAGATCTTTACTAAGGATTTTTTTTTATTTTTAATTAATTTATTTTTTATTGTGGGTAAAAATAAAAAATTTCACAATACATACCACTATTTGTCAAATGATATATAAATATATACTAAGGATTTTTAAATATGGAAAGTTTGTGTTTTCTAATGACTTTACTTTCATTTCTGGAGACTATCACACTTTTTTTCCCTTTCGGAATGGGGGAGGAGTACCAACTTTGATTTTTGACTTGCTTTTATAAAAATCTGATAATCTCTTTTTGAAGGAAAGAAACACAATCTTCATAGTTTTAATTTTGATGACTGCTTTTAAATTGAAGTAGCAAAGGGGAAATAACTGTTTTCAATGGAATTCTGTCTTCAGGAATCTTATCAGTTCGCATTGTAGTTAGTCCAGGCCCTAGTGGAAGAAAGAATGCTTCAAAATCTTGTGGTTCCTTTTCCTGCCCCAGAAACTGGGCCATAAGTTATAGTGTCTCAGGGCCTGAGAAGATATGAAATTTTTGCTTTGTATAATAGGAAGCACCTTCAAATAAGGGTTGTGTGGTGAGGGTTCTAGGTCTACTCCTTGCACTAAGGTAAATTATGATAAGGTTACAGGACTTTTTCACCTCAGTTTCTTTATCTGTAAACTAAACATGGTACTCTGGATCACTTCTATGCAAAGACACTTTATTCTCAATTTTAATGCAGCTTTTCTCTCTTCTGCACCACAAGTCTCTTCTTGACTAAAATATTTCCATGGGTCTACAGATGTTTCAGTATTTCTGATTCTTTTATCCCTTCTGATACCTCTTATCTCCCCTACCACCCTGAAAAATTGCTATTATTTTAGTTAGGAAAAAAACAGTAAATAAGGAGTTAAGACTTAAAATGTGCAGAGTTTCTATTTGGGACAATGGAAAAGTTTTGGTAGTGGATGGTGGTGATGGTAGCACAACACTGTGAATGTAATTAACAGTGAATTATATATTTGAATGTGGCTAAAAGGGGGAAATTTTAAGTTGTATTGTATTAGAATAAAAAATTTTTAAAAATTCATGAAACTGCACAACATAAACAGTGAACCCTAAATTAAACCATGGACTACAGTTAATACTACAGTTATAAAAATAGGCTTTCATCAATTGTAACAAATGTTCCACACAAATGCAAGGTGTTAATAATATGCTGATATATGGGAATCTTGTATTTTATGCATGATTGTTCTGTAAACCCACAACTTCTCTAATTAAACAAATAATCCCCAAAATTTGTTATGCCAAGAATCCTGTTATAACTTATTTAAAAGATGAGGGGATGAGAGTTTTTGAAATACCAATCTATCTTGTCATGAATCCTAAGTTCGTTCTAAGTAGTAGTATTTAGTATACCTCTACTAACCTTCATAGGTTCAGAATTTTTTACACTGCTATATATATATCAGTTCTCACCTTTATTAGCTGCATGACTATATATATTTTTCTAAGGTTCCATATATCTACTTTTTTTTTTTTTATATATATGTCTACTTCTAAGCATGCTCAACCTCCTGAAAGCATAGGCTATGTTTAGATGCTATTAGAATGTGAAAAATCTACTCCATTTTCTATGCCCCCTCTGAATGTTCAAGTCTATCTTTCCTCTTGTCTCTTCCAAATTTAATTAGAAGCCTTTATTTTATAGGCAGAAAAGTGATACAAATTTGCTTCTAATGCCAATAGATTCAGAAAACTAGGATGGTATCCTTGGTTGAACATTTTCATATTTTTAGTTTAATACATGCCTATCTGCCATTTTGAAAAAAATACTGGAGTGTACAATATTTAATCAAATGTACTCGATTGCTACAAACATCCAACAAATTATTTTGTTAAGAACAAATATTGCAGATGTTCACAACAAATTCTTATATATGCCTCAGTTTTCTCTTCTATGAAATCCAGGATGTATAAATAAAATGAGGGCTTTTACTTTCTCCAGCAAATCTGTTTTGAGTATAATCATCGAGAAATCAGTTCCCATGACTACATGATTAGTTGCCCACTCATTCACTTATTAAATTATTGTCTAACAATAGTTATTCTTATTTCCTGGCCCAGGGGCATGATTTGACCTTTCATTTTGAATTGCTAAATAAAATTTTAGATTCACGTATTCATTTTTCTATTTGAGATGACTGGTTTTTATGTTTACTTGGTTATCAAAATACATTTTTCTATATTGAGTGTACCCATTCTTCTTACATGAGCTCTCATAGGTTTTAGTGGTATCACCATGACTGAAAAATGATAATTGATGGGAAGCGGATGTGGCTTAAGTGATTGGGCTCCCTTCTACCGTATAGGAGGTCCAGGGTCCATTTCCTGGGGCCTCCTGGTGAAAAGGAAGCTGGCCCACGTGGTGAGCTGGCCCAAGTGGAGAGCTGGCTCACATGGAGTGCTGGCCCACGTGGAGTGCTGGCCCATGCAGAGCTGGCACAGCAAGATGACGCAACAAAAGGAGACACAGAAGAGAGACGTTGAGAGATGTAGCAATATCAGGGAGCTAAGGTGGCACAAGAAATTGAGCTACCTCTCTCCACTCCAGAAGGACCCAGGATTGATTCCCAGTGCTGCGTAAAGAGAAGACAAGCAGACACAGAAGAACACACAGAGAGCAGACAGCGAGGCAAAACAACGAGGGAGGGGAGGAGAAATAAATAAGTATATAAATCTTTTTTTTTTTTTTTTTTTTTAAAAAGGTAGTTGACTGCCTATAATGGACACTGAAGTTCTTATTCTATGAAAATTATAGATGAATTTTTTGATGAATGTCTGATACTGTAGTTACATATATCACATATGGGATTTTATAGTCAATACTTCTTGAAATAAATCCCATCAAATCAGCTAGCAATAATCAGATGGCACTCTACTTTTGCCAAAAGGAACCAAATTAAGTTTGAGGTAGGAATATATTAACTATTTTTAAAGACATTTCTTTGCTCTGATAGTTAAAAATCTTTACATTAAAATCATGTGTCTGGAAATAAAGGCATTCAATATTTTAAATTTATTTATTATTGATACCTATACTCTTTTATATGAATCTTGTGAGATACTAAAAAGAGGCACTGCACCTTTAGAGTCTCTGGAGTGAGATATTTTTATGTGTTGAATTATGTCCCCTAAAAAGGTATGTTCAAGTTCTAACCCCCAGTCCCATGAATGTGACTTTATTTGGAATAGGTTCATTGAAGATCTGATTTGTTAAGATGAGGCCAAACAGAATTAGACAGGACACTAAATCCAATATGACTGGTGTCCTTATGTATTAGCCAGGGTTCTCCAGGTGAACAGAACTGATAGGGTATGCATATGTAAATATTATGGGATTTATTATAGGAATTGGTCACATGACTGTGGGGGATTGGTGAGTCTGAATTCTGTAGGGCAGGCAGGCTGCAAGTTGGGAACTCTGATGAAGGTTTTGATGAATTCCCCAGGAGAAGCTGGCTGGCTGAAGTAGAGGTCGACATTCTTCTTTCTGACTGCGGAAATTATCAGCTCTCCCTTTAAGGCCTTCAACTTACTGGATGAGTCTTCTCTCATTGCTGAAGGCAGGCTCCTTTGTTGATTTAATCAGCCACAGATGCAACCATCTGACTAACTATTTAAGTCCAAGAAGTACCTTCACAGTAACCATCAGCCCAGTGTTTGCCTGACCAAAGAACTACCAAGTTGACACGTGAACTTAACCATCACACCTTGTAAAAAGAGAAAATTTGGACATAGACACAGACAGATATCTGTGAGAAGGCCATGAGAAGATAGATGAAGCAGAGAATGCAGTGATATGTAGTTACTTCTACAACCAAAGAAATACAAAGGATTGCCCACAACACCCAAAGCTAGAAGAGGCAAGGAAGAATTTTCCTCTAGAGGTTTCAGATGGAGCATGGCTCTGCTTAACTTTAGATTTCTAGCCTCTGGAACTGTGAGACAATATATTTTTGTTGTTTTAAGCCATGCAGTTTGTTGTACTAAGTGCCTTAGAAAACCAATACAAATATGAAATTACTTCATTAAAAGAGGATCTACTATAGCATAATACAAACCTTATAAACACTGACGTAATGATTGGAATTGAGTTGATTTAGAAGAGAGTGGTATCAAAAGAGGTGAAGAATAGTTGGTAAAATTGCCTTCAATGTAATTTGAGTTTTCCCCTTCAGTGTGTGCTGATCTGCTCACTTGTAAAATGCCTATGTATGTTTTTGGAACTTTCTGAAGAATTGAGAAAGAAATGATGATGAATAAGTAAATGCAGTACTGCATATTACTGCTCACCACCATAGTTTGTAAACTAGTGTTAATCTAATGTTTATATACCAGACCACATTGGCTCAAAAATATATATATTTTTTTAGCTTTTGGAATCATCAGCATTCTTACCTCTGTAACAGAAGAATTCATATATCATCTTTGGGCCTCTTATAAACTAAGGATGTTGAAGTAGATGATCGATATGTCTTCCTGGTATTGAAACTTAAATTCTGGGTTTCACTAATAAGCTGTATATTACCTTCTGGTCACTACTGTGAACATTTGAATGGTCTTCATGAGAATTGGCTTCAAAAATTTGAAGGACTTTTGAATAAATATGTTAAATATGTTAGACTTCAAATCTATCCTATTACATTCCTAACTTTGTTTTTAAAAGATGCTTTTAATCTAGAATGGAAACACTGAATCCCAAAAGTGGGGTTGTCATTTTTTTTGCACTAGATGCAGTTATTTATAGATATTAAAAAATACCTAAGAGTCTGGTTCTGTCTGGAGCTGGTTATTGTGGTGATAGGAACTTATAGAGAAAAGGATCAAGTTATCTCAAACCCCAACAACGATGTCTAGGCCTTGTAGGAGACATGCTACCCAAGGGTGGAATTCTCTTATTCCTTCTTAAATAGAAGTGCTTCATCATCTTAAAGACTAAAATGCCTCTCACTCCTGCGATTATCTAGTGCTGCTTTGTTTATCTATTCTGACATGTTAACTATTTTACTGGACTAACAAGTAAGTTAAGACTGAAATAGGGATGTGAGAGACTTGTGTTTAAGACAGTGTGAGTAAAAATGACTGGCAGGCTGTACTGTTTCTATTCCAAGAAATCAGTGTTTATCTTCTCTACAGTGTTTAAGGATAAAATAGCTTCCCATCAAATACAAACTTATGTATGTGACCCTATAATAAGCTGGTTTGGCACATGGGAAGAGCCTGTGGTAGTTGGGTAGAATTATGGTACTAGCCAAATCCAAGTCAAACTATCTAGATCATTCAGGAAAACTACAGAGGAAAGTGGTATCTCCTTGGCCTGCAGGAGCCTGAGTACTTCCTTTTTTATAGGAGTTTATACATCTATAAACTTCAATATTCTTATCACAATTACAGCCCTTTTACTTTATGAAGAGGTATAGTTCCAATGTATAAATAGATGAAAGGAGTATTTAGTGTGATTTGAGGGCAAAAAAATCTATCACAGATTATAAAAAGAAAATAGATTAGAACAAGTTTCCAAAGCATTTGAAAATTTTATTAATCCTAAAGATATTGTTCTATAACCATATTGTGCTAGACTTCTGGTTTGGTTAACCAGTCTACATATATGTATCTATCAGTTCATGAAAAGCTATTTTTTAGCAAAACAGTTGTAAATTTATAAAATTATCATGCAAAAAGCGCAGAGTTCCCATAAACCACCCCCCATCAGCAGTTTTCCCTATTATTAACATTTGGAGTAGTGGGATACCTTTGTTACAATTGATGAACCAATATTTTTATAATTATATTATTAACTATAGCTCATAGTTTACATTAGAGTTTACTCTTTGTGTTGTACACTTCTATGGTTTTTAAAAAAATTTATTCTGATGATATATGTACAACATAAGATTTCCTGTTTTAACCACTTTTCAAATATGCAATTCAGTAGTGTTAATTACATTTTCAATGTTGTGCTGCCATCATCACCATCCATTACCAAAACTTCTCCACCACCCCAGACAGCACCTCTGTACTGATTAAGCATCAATCTTCCATTTTCCACCCCACTCCTGCCCCTGGTAACTTGTATTCTGATATCTGACTCTATAAATTTGCTTATTCTAAGTATTTCATAAAGCAAGATCATACAATATTTGTTTTTTGTGTCTGGCTTATTTTACTCAGCATGATGCCTTCAAGGTGCATTCATGTTATCACATGTATCTGAGCTTCATTTCTTCTTACAGCTGAATAATATTCCATTGTATGTATATACAACATTTTGTTTATCCATTCATCTGTTGATGGATATTTTGGTTGTTACCATCTTTTGGCAATTGTGAATAATGCTCCTGTGAGCATCACTGTGATATTTATATTTAACAATGACAAAATTCCATGCTAAACCTGCTTTGCCTACTTATTATTTCCTGCTAATGCATACATTTTGATAGATGGCCTGTCATTCTCTTTCCATGTTTTTGCATGCTCCTTCTTTTTCAGCAGTTGCTCCCTTTTCATCTCCCAAACACCTACACTGATTAGTTTTTGCTCAGCCTTCAGGATGCAGTTCCCCAGAGAAGAGTCAGCAAATGCAAGCAAGAGAGTCCCATCCATCTGCCCCATGGGATCTAAGCCCCCTCTCAACTAGTGGCCGAGTGGGCATTACCATCCCAGAATCCTCAGGATTGGGGAATGAATGATGGACTAGAGTAGACTTACAGTTATTCTACTATAGACTTATTGTTATTCTAGCAATGGAAGAACTTTTATCATTGATGTGGAGGCAGTGGCCACTGGAGGTTCTGAGGGGAAATAGAGGGAAAAACAGGTGTAATATGGGGACATTTCCAGGACATTGGAATTGTCCTGAATGATGTTGTAATGATGGATACAGACCATCATATATTTTGTCACAACTTATAAAATTGTGCGGCATAGAGTGTAAACTATAATGTAAACTATAATCCATGCTTAGTGGCAATGCTTCAATATGTGTTCATCAGTTGTAACAAATGTACCACATTAATGAAGGATGTAAATGTGGGAAAGTGTGGGAGGGGTAGGGAGTGCGGCATATGGGAATCCCCTATATTTTTTATGTAACATTTGTGTAATCTAAAGTATTAAAAAAAATTTTTTTTAAGTATTAAAAAAAAAGATGCATTTCCAGCTCTCATTCTCTGCCACAAAGCTCTGAGTCCCACCACACCCACCCTGTTGTCTGGATTAGAAGTGCTATCTATAATTACCTCTATCAGAGAACAATGTCATATCAATGTCAATATCAGTACAATGTTATAACTTGTATTTCTCCTCCAATAGACTCTGAAGTCTGATGGCAGACATTTTTCTCACTTATTTTGGTCCCATGTATAGCATTGTGGCCAACATAACATACTAAGAGGTCTGTAAACAAAAATGAATAAATATATCATAGTTAATATTTTTGCCTAGAATGGTGAAATTGTGGGAAATGTCCATTTTCATATTGCTTATTTCTTTATGTATATAACTCTGATACATGTCTTCAAACAAAAAAAATTGATTTAAATAAATCTTTATTAGAAAAGCAGTAGAATTAAAAGGTAACAATGAATTAGACTATAACACATTTGCTTTTTTAAAAATTTGATTGACCTTATAACTTAAAAGGGAAAAAAGTCATTTTAGCTTTAAATAAAAGGGAATCCTGTTTTTATAATGTTACACCTAGCTAAAGCAGGGCCACATTTAGAAGTTGGACCAGGTTTCTTTTTTAGCGGTAGCATTAAGTAGATAAAAATAGAAACTACTCCGTTTGGGAGAGACTCTCTGACTCAATATGAGATAGTAAAATATCTCTTCTCCTATATTTGTGCCATTTATGTTCAAGTATGTTCTTTTAGGATTGTATTTCCAGATTGAGTTTCCTCAGATTGAGATTTCCTCAAACCTCTATTATCTGAAGACAACATCAAATAACATAATATTGCCATTAGTAGAACTTCAATTTTAAGTTAATTTACAGCAACTCTGCTCCCCCTTCTTTTAAATTTTAAAGGATGAATGTACCTTGCCAAGCAATTTGGCTTACAATGAAAGATAATTTTAAAGCAGTTTTGTTTATAACAAGATATTTAAAAACAATTCTCCTTGCTTAATATTTGATTGTTGAGAAATACAAATTATGAAAACCTGATTTCTGTGGAGAAATTTGTTATAATCATTGCATGTGCCTGAAATAAAATGAGACAAATTTCCATATCAGTTAAAGTCTTATTAGGAATCTTGATTTCTTGCTCAAGTTTCTCTGAATAGATCTATAATATTTAATTGAATAATATACTCTTGATTTACAGTAAAGTTTTCTGTTATATTTTTGGTCCATAGTCAGATTTAGATTTCAATATTCTGTCATTCATTCATAATTCAAAAATTTATTCAGTTCTTCCTCTCTGGCATAGAACATCCCAGGCACTAGATAAATTGTCATGAAAAACAGACATGATGATTGATTTTGTGGACTTTATAGCAATCTGGACTGAAACTTTATTTCTGGCCAGAAAATTTCTTTCAGCTTGTCATCTTTCTGTGTATCTGTTTTGGCAAAATCTTTAAAGTGTTCAGCTTATTGGGACAAATAATATCAGAAGTTCTTTGTGAACAGAGTGGGGCCTGCTGGTCTGTCCAGCTCATGGGAAGACTGGAAGGAGATAAGGAGAGGTCAGTCTGTCTTCTTAGACCTTCTCTGAAAGTACTGTGTCTCTCTCAGGATAGTGTTTAAAGTTTTCTCTTTGGTTTTCATTTTTCATCAATTGACTGTAAAGAATTCAGGTGTAGTTTTCTTTGTGTTTGTCCTGTTTGAGAGCTCAGTGGGCTTGAATTTCTAGGTCAATGTTTCTCATCAGAGTTTTAAAATTCTCTGCTACTGTTTCTCAAATATTGCCTCTGTCTCATACTCTCTTCTCTCCATTTGGAACTCCAATTAAAAGTATTAGACCTTTAGATAATGTTCTACATGTTCTATTCTTTCCATTATTTTTCGCTCTGGGCTTGTTTTGATAATTCCTACTGAAAGGTCTTTGAGTTCACTAATTCTGTCTTTGGTGCTGATCTACTGTTAGACCTATCCAATGAGTTCTTCATTTCAAATATATATCAGAAACTAAGTTGTTCTAGACTGTCCATTTAATTTTTTAATAGATTCTGATTATACATTTAAGTACTCCATTTTTTTCCATCTAAGTTTTCCATATTTTCCTTATATTAATCAATGTCACATGTTAACTACTATATGAATTATCTCCGAGTATCTTATTGGCTATTTAATCTCTCTAATCACCATTTCCTATTTAATCATGTTTTGGATGATACATTATAGTGCTCCAGATTATGTTGTTTTCCTCTAAAGAGTGTTAAGTTTTGTTCTGACAGCCAGTTAAATAATTGACAGATTGCGTTGATCTTATGGAGGCTTGACTTTAGGCCTTGTAAGGCAAGTTTATTTTGTTTTGCCCCTACTTTGAGGGTATGACATTTACGGGGTTAGAACCCAAAAGCTTAGTGTTCACTAAGATTTCTTCACTGTAACTCGGCCCAAACGCCAACCTTTCTGTTCCTAGAACCATGCAATGTGCTCTCTGCTGGGCTTCTTGGAGATTTTTCCTGAGGGTTTATAGGTTAGGACCTGAGAGGAGGAATTTTTAACATGAAATTTTTTTTTTTTTTGGTTCCTGTTCTGTGGTTCTCAGATCTCGGACTTTTTTCTGAAATCCCACTGACCCTGATAGCCCCAAACTGTGACCTTTATCTTCTTGCCAGCAAGACCACTGCTCTTTTCTTCCCTTCACAGAGGTTTGGAAGATGCCTTCAATGACAGTCAAGAAGAATATAGGGCTCACCTTGCCTTCTCCACTTTTCACAAAGATTTTAGTCATGGTCCAGTTGTGTTTTATGTATTTTGTCTAGCTCTTAACTAATTATGACTAGGGTATAAGTCCAGTAGCAGCTTCTCCCTCTTGGCTTTTGATAACAGTAATTATTTCCAAAATTTTATCAAAATAGTTTTTTTTTTCATGTAGAAATCATTATCTTGATGCTACTAACCACTCAAATTACTACCTTCTTTCCCAAGAATGTTGAAGTAGGGGTCAGAATAGTTTAAACTTATCACTTTTAATTTTTAAAATTTCCAACCCATTAGGCCCTGCCAATATGATTTCTAACCTCTTTGCTCTATGAGATTTTCTGTAAATGATCAATTATTTTCAGGTCCTGTTATTTCTGTAGCATTGGTCATTAGTAACAACCATGCTATTCTTAATATTCACCTCCTGGCATTGTTTTCTTTTTTGTTTTGTTTTGTTTTTTGTTTTTTTCTCCTCTTAGCTCTCTGGCAATATTTCATTGACTATTCCAAGTTTCTCTCCTCAGAACATACTCTTTCTCTACTTCCTCTAATCATTCTCATTGACTCCTGTGCTTCAACCATCAATCACTAAGTAAGTGATTTCTGTGGTCTATAGCCCTGAGCTTTCTTTCGGGGTCCTATCTCAAAATATACTTCATAGAAGCTGTGGAATTATTGAAATAGATTGGGCTGAGCATTTACGCTATTATTTTGTAGAAAATTCAGAATAATTTATCCAACATCTATGGGAATCCCTCTTTTCTTTCTGAATCTTCCTCCAATAGGTACTTCCTAGTTCATATACCCCTTACAGGGAAAGACAGAATCTTATTCATCTCTATAGACTTCCCAATGCCCAGGACACAGTTGATAAATATTTTGTTGAGTAAATGTTTATGTGTCATATACATCTGAAAGACCTATTAATATCTCAAATACAAATGTTCTGGTAGACACCAACTAGATTTTGTGTGACCTTTTATGACAAGAGATGGGATTTTGTTTTAAGCGTCTGGCACAAAATATCTTAGAGAAGATTTATTTGTTTAGGAGAGAAATAAAACCTTTGTCAGGGTAAAGAACTGGAAATCCTGGACATGGTGAAAATGGGAAGATAAGCAAAAAATGAGGCTACAAAGGAAGGAGTGAGGTGAGAGGAGTCACGAGACTGGAAGCCTGGAACAGTGATCAAGAGAGTCAGAAGGAAGGCACAAAGACATTTAGATACAGGGAAATCTAGTATATGATTTGAATCCATTTGCCTTACTTCAATTTAAAGCCCTTTTTTCATCATCTCAAATCTTCATTCAAGCTAACTACATTTATGAGTAATTTGGATGAGTGGTTTGTATTTTGCTTTCCTTTGATCTTTAGAATTTCAAGAACAGTCTGTTTCACATCCAGGCCAAGGGAACAAGCAACAGAAAGATCAGATATCAGGAGGCAGATGTGGCCACAAGAACAATTTGCAGGAATCTTTGGAATAGTTTAGGTATGGTGGTTTTGAAGTATTTTACTTGGTGGGAAGTATTTATTTGATGGTAGGGAGGGCCTAAGTTAATTCATAGATAATAGTAGCATTTACCAAGTACCACTTTAAAAATATTGCTACTTGTAGTTTCTTGTTCTTCCTGGTATATTCAAGTTCTGAATCATACCTTATTCCTTTTTGTTTGTTTGTTTCTTCTTTACCCCTCCATGAAACACACACTAGTGACTTGTGGATGAAGTATACAGTTGATCAGTTCGAATGAATGTAGCAAATACATTAATGAATTTAAGCTATTTCCTCACCTTTCAGAGTCAATAAATGTCTGGATTGCCCTGATTTTAATATCCTTTCTTATGAAGTTGGGGGAGGGAGGCACAAACCTTTACAATATGTTACCAATCATACAAATTCTTGAAAACAACTAGATCAGTAGGTCTCAGATTTTAATATGCGTCAGAGTCAGCTGAAGGGTTTGTCAAAGCACAAATTTTTGGAACCTTATATAGAGTTTCTGATTTAATAGGGATTGGGTGGGGCCCAAGACTTGCATTTCTAACAAGTTCCCAGGTGCTGCTGCTGCTGATGTGGAGACCACACTTTGTGAACCACCGACCAAGGTGATATGATTAAATTCACAGAAAACATTGCAGGGGCACTTTGCTCTTGCTATGCCTGAGACAGCCTTCCCTGCCCTGTGTTCTAAGGAGGCAGAGGAAGCCGCGCTGTACATCCTCAGCTCTGCCACCCACTCAGTGTGGCCTTAGGTAAACCACATCATCTCTTCATACTTTAGCTTCTTCTTGTAACGGGGTCCAAACTCACTTTCATATTCTGTAAGGTCTTGCCAGTTTTTCTAGAATGTGAACTCTGATAGAAATAGAATTGAAAGAATTAGAATTGAAAGTGCATAAGCCTTTTTGAAGGGCATTAGCTAAGCTCTCATGATTCAGTGATGTTTTCCCCCAGAAGCTTCTGTTGTGATAGTCTATCATTAGCCAGACCCTGGAAAAGCAAACGCTCATATTGAGTAAAACTAAAAGCAGACATTTGCCTTGACTGATTTTTTTTGCTTTCTCTGGTACAAAGATATTGAAACGCACTTGTTTGGACTGGGGTCTAGTCTTTCACACTCCACATCACTTGGGGACAGACTGTACAGGAGACTGGAGCCAGCTGCCTTCTTTCCACAGGTTGCCTTTGTCCCTGGCCCACGTTAGCTCTGGGGCACATGCACATTAATTTGGATAGAACAGTTGTCCAAAACAAAAAGAACGGGATAACTTCCCCTTCCTCCAAGTTCTCAAAGCACAAGCTTTCCAAACTCAATAGATTTTTCTGTACAAAACAAAATTTGCTTTTCAAATTCAGCCATATGAGATGAAGATATTTTTATTCTATTCCTTTGCCAGAAAGATTCAAAATCTCTAGAATCAGAATGCTTTTTGGGGGGAGCTCTGTATATGCAGGGATTGGTCTTGTGGATTTATAATGGTCACATAAGTTGAAGGCAAAGACAAGACCTAAGCGCTGATGTGTATACCTATGTTGGTCTGTGTGCACTAAGTTATTTATGGGTGCCTCAAACTCATTTTCTTGCCATTAGTTCTGTGCTTTATTTTCCAGTGGTTAACTTCCATTGATACCATCTAGACAAAAAAAAAAAAAAAAAAAAAAAAAAAAAAAGATTTTGTTTCTCATTCTCTTGATACAGCCTTGAAATGAGTTGCATTCCAAGTTTGGCATTCTTGATCTGAGAACCACTTCCTGCCTTGGTGACTTGTGCAGCATCAGAGAGTCATGGTCCCAGGGTTGAGCCGCTCTGATTTTTCTCTTTATGGTAAATCATAGATATTAACTCACAATATCAGTAAATATATTACATTTGAAATAAAAAATTTCATTCCGACAAGTGCTTTTCTTGTTTTCAAGTAAACAAAATATTTATACTAACTTTGTTCTTAGGCCCTAAAATATATGAAGAAATAATTAAAAATTTAGTAAAGATACTCAGGATGATTATACAAATGTAGGATCATAATAAAGAGGATATATGGTCATGCTGCAGAATATATGACTTGTAAATATTTAAAAAGCAAAACTTAGCATTTAAGAGGTGGTGACTTAAAGTTTCCACAATTTGAGGCTTTAAATGAATGCTTATGCAAAAAATGTCTACCTTTTAGCAGCACTTCACACGAGGTGCTTGAACAAACTACTGCCAGATATGTTCACTTCACAGAGCAATTAAGGAAATGGCACAATAATATAAATAATGCAAAGAATCTCCTTTTTATTCATAGGTCTGTTATTCAGACTTAGGGGATATTTTCCTCTGAAAGGATTACGTTGCTCTCTGGCAATTCTGGGCGTGGGATAGGTAGGGAAGAAAAATTTGAGGTAACTCTAGTCCTGCGAACATTAGAAGAAATTATGGTCTATATGACTGGTATTAAAATAACACCATTTTGAATAACTCAGATGGACGCCAATTTTATAGTTGCCTTCTTTAGGGCTAACTATCCAATTGGAAAGCACTTAATTACATGCTGGGAATTTTTAAAATCCTTTATCTCCTTGGGAAGATATTAAAACAGAGGATCATGGAACTCTTAGAATTTTTGCCTTCCTTTGTCCTTGACCAGGCAAAGAACTCAGCCTCAGCCGAGTGACGGCCTCTAGTTTTCTTAGCCTCTCTTCTTAGAAGTAAAATTTTTGTCTTTCCATTTACCCAGGCCAGAGCAGCAAGAAGCACTTTTCATACATGCAATTGTCATAAAAAGCTACTAAAATTAATTATTTTTCTTGAAGAAGTTTGCATACAGTCACTTAGAAAAAGGGTTCCTACTTGTAGAGTTAAAAAAAAAAAAGTTTTTAATTTATTTTAATTTTTAAGTTTTTATTTCTCCCTTCTACCCCTGTCCCCCCCACCCCCCCTCCCTCCCATGGTTCCTTCGTCTGTCTGCTAGTTGCCTGCTTATATTCTTTAGGAGGCACAGGGAACTGAACCCAGTACCTCCCATGTGGGAGGCAAGTGCCCAAACACTTAAACCACTTTTGCTCCCTGCTGGTTGCATCATTTTCTGGTTGTGTCGTCTTCTGGTTGCATCGTCTGCTGATTGTGGCATTTGCTGTCTGTGGCGTCTGCAGCGCCTGCTCGTTGCGGTGTCTGCTTGTCTTCTTTAGGAGGCACTGGGAACCGAATCCGGGACCTCCCATGTGGGAGGTGTGTGCCCAATTGCTTGAGCCACATCCGTTCCCTACCTGTAGAATTTTAAGCAAGAAGGGGAACCGGAAAAGTTTTGTCATTGAAGGAAATATGTATTTTGAAATTCAAGGTAGGAAATTTTGAGATTATGTTCAATGATTTCACAACAGCCTGTTAGTAAATCCCTTTATGTCTGAGCTCTTAGAAATGATGGTATAACGTTGAAGGAAATGGAGAGCCAGAAAATGTAGTAAAGCTCACCCAGATGGGAGCAAAGTCAGAACTCCAACAGGGTTCTTGACTCCTAAATTAGCACTTTCCTCAATATCAGTACCTTCCATAGCTCAGATGTGTACAAATTGTCAGTGGATATGCTTATATAGAAACTAGGTAAAGCTCGTTTCCAACTGCTTCAAAAGCTAATCTATATTATACTCAAATGAGCATTTTTTAAATACATCAGAATCACAGGAGATGATTCTTCTCTGTTAAAATCTTCTATACCCATAAAGAACCACTTGTGAATTCTACTTAGCCCGAATTAATCTAAATTTAAAAACAAATCGGGTGCCCACTCCCCTCTGCAGATCAATTAATTCGATCTCTGGAGGATGGGGCCCAGTCCTTGTTACTGAAAAAGCATGTCTGAAGTCTCACTTCAGAGTGTCTCCAGGCCGCTTACAGGCATTGCACACCTGGAAATGCTTGGAACGTACATAGAGCTCATAATTTTGCAAAGAACAGCCAGAGTCTTGAAGGCGGCCTCTCTTAGAAGGCAGGGGCCCTCAGCTGGGAAGCAGCGTGCAAGGTAGAAACGTGGATTTGCCATTGGCAGAGGCAGCTCATTTGATTGATATGAACTTGACTAAGTAACTGTCCTTCCTCTGCCAGTTTCCTATTGCTGCTGGAACAAATTAGCACACCTTTAGTGGTAACACAGCACTAGTTTATTATCTAACAGTTCTGGAGATCAGAAGTCCGACACAGCTCTCACTGGACTAAAATCAAGGAGTCAACAGGCTGTGTTCCTTTTTGGAGACTCTAGGAGAGGTTCTTTTTCTCTGCCTTTTCCAGCTTCTAGAGGCCACCTGCATTCCTTGGCTTGTGGGCCTCTTCCTCCATCCTCAAAGCCAACGATGGTACCTCTCTCTGGCCCTGCTTCTGTGATTGTAATTGCTCTCTCTGACACTGGCCAGAAGAGGTTTTCCACTTCTAAAGACTCATGATTAGATTGGGCTCACTGGGAATAATCCAGGGCAATTTCCCCATCTTGGGGTCCTTAATTTAATCACACCTGCAAATATGATTACGTATCCACAGGTTCTTATTATTAGGATGTGACCCTTTCTGGGAAGTCTTTATTCTGCCTACCACACTATCCTCAAACACATTTTGTCTGAACCCAAAAATTTAAAAATAAAATGGAGGTTTACTATCACTGCCCTTTCCTTGAGAGGTTTGTTGTTACTCCCTATTGGAACAAAATCTTTATCAGCCGTGTAGAAAACAAAGACTGATTATCAAAGCCATAGAAACTCAAGAAATTATCATGTCTCTTTATAGAGTGGGAAATTCTTATCTTGCATTTTCTTTTTAATTTTTCCTCCTATAACTGACTCCTGCCTCACTGATTCCCTTTTATTTTAGTGATAATGCCTCCAAGTTCAAGTCCCTGTTCTTGTTTTAAAAATGTTACATCATTGCTACCACATATTTCACTTAATATACCTCACCCTCCTGCTATTCTAGACAAAAAGAAATAAAATCTGCACATGACTTTGTCTATTAGATATTAAGCTTGATACTGTGCTTAATGCTTTACTCTAGGATTCCTGAAAGTGATAATTTATTGAGCTGGTTCCAGGATAAACTGATGCTATAATTTGGGAACACAAAGGAACTTTTTCTCGTGGTATATTAACTTTCTCCAATCAGTATGTGAAGGCCGGTCCTGCAATTCATATTATACTTTATAATAATAGTATGCTTTAATCTTTTCTATAAAACAGGGCTCCACGGTTTGGGTTTTACTGTCAAAGCTATCAAGGTGTAAATCTTGATTCTGCTACTTTCTAGCTGAGTGACTTTGGGAAAATTTTACCTTTTTTAAATCATCATTTTCTCACTTATTGAATAGCATTAATATCTAATCTATAGATTTGACTTAAGGATTAAATAAAGTAATGCAAGAACTATACTTATTACAGTGCCTGGCACAGAGAAAGCACTCAATATTTATTAATTGTTATTATTATATTTTGTCTTAGCTTTCCAAAAGGCTGATATGGAGAAAACAGAAAAGGCTAATAGTTCAGATTTATACTAATTAGTGCAAAACAAGTTTTCCCATTCCTACATGAAGACCCAAGGACTCTTATCGGAAGCAAATATGGTGAGCAAATTTAATAATGCAAACTGTTTCCAGGTGGTATCTCTTTTTCCTCCCCACCAAAGACAGTTTCAATTTTTACTTTGTTTCAGTTTCTTACTCTTTATTCCTGTATCCCAAGTCTTTATTCCTACTAAGCTCTGTATTCCTATACAGCTCTTAGCTTAGACCATGTAAATCTCAGCCTCAACGGGTTATACAAAGAACAGACTTATCACGGTAGGCAGATATTGTAAGAGAGAGAGAGAGGAAGAGAGAGGGAAAGAGAGGGGGAGAGAGAGGGAGAAAGAAAAACAGAGGGAGAGAGAGAAAAAAACAGAAAGAGTAGAGAAGTGGGGAAAGGGAAGGAGACCTAAGGCAAACTGCTCATTTTGAATTTTGGCTGAGGCAGAACCCTGCAATAGATTTGGTTGTATACATATTTGACTACTCAAACAGTTCACATTTCAAGACACATTTTAGGCAAGGCCTGACCACAGCTTAATTTGGCCTGCCTCAGATTTTAAGTCTTAACATCTAGTTTATTTTGAGTCCCATGGAAACAAATAACTGGCTTTACTAAACAGACATTTTTTAGCTGGTAGTTTTGGCTCCATATAGTCACAGCTAGAATTAGGTTCAAAACCAAGATGTGATTGTGACTGAGCAGATGCAGCGATGTTAAATAAAAAGTAGTATTTTCTTCTTGGACACATATCTACATTACATGTTCCTGAATTTTAAATTTTGGTTTTATCATTGGACTATATTTCTATCTCTGGCAAGTTGTCCCATTTTTTTTTTTTTTAAACTCTTTTTTCCCTTTAAACAATGGTAATTGTTTTCCAGAGATTAATCTGTCCAGGGAACTGATGTCTCAGAATGTAGCTACATAACTGCTTATGAATCATGATTTTTTTTTTTTTTTTTTTTACTTTCCAGCCACATTCTCAAAAGTTTATTTATATAGAAGACAGAAGCTGTAGTTACTAAAAATCTGGAGAACTAAAAGTCTTACTCTTTCAATTTAATTCAGTAAACTGCAAATGAGTATCAATGTTTTAGAAGAAACTGTTCAGGGCTATGAAAACCAAAATCAAAACAAGGCGTTTCTCCTACAATTAAATGAATGATGATCTCATATAGAAGACTGAAAAAAAATCGTAAATAACCACAATGTAAATCAGAGAGTAATAACTATTACCAAAGAATCTGTGAATACAAGGAAGGAAAAGGTGAAAGGTCAGTGAAAGGTCCATTGAAAAGATGACTTTTAAGCTGAATCTTTAAGATTGGGTAGCATTTGTTTTTTAATACCTTCTATAACTTATTTTTCTTATCCTAAAAGTTATACACGTGCAGGTTATTTGGCAACACCAAAACTAGCCCTCCATAATCCAATCAGAGGCAACTATACTGGCAGTTTAGTTACTCTTTTACAGTCTTTTAAAATTCTATACATAGTGTTTACATGGTTGAAATTTATCTGTATAATTCATATTCCTTTTATCTTTTTATAAAAAACACTTTCCCATATTTTTCAAAACTTTGTCAATAATATTGCCATGTCTATATAAAACTTATTATACTATAATTTTTAATGAATCCCTTATTGAATATGTAAATGGGCTTCTTTTTTTGTTTTTGACTTTGTTTTGCTATGAAATTAACAGTGCAAGTAATTAATATCTTTAGTAATAAATCTTCAGTACATTTTTAATTTCTTTAAAGTACTTTTCTGAAAATAGACTCGAGTGTAAACTCTTGAGGCTATTGATGGGTAGATATGGAAATAGTGTTCTAGGCACAGGTAATAGCCTAATCGAAGGTAAGCTATTCCCTGGTTGCGAAAATAGCTGTGGAAAAGTATTCTTCATCTAAAAAGGTGACTGAATGTAGAGATGGTTTTTCAGATAAGTCCTGTATTTATGTTCATATAGAATTCCATATCTTCTATATATGAAAAAAATAAAATAGAAGTCTGCAAGCATGTTTTAAATGATAAATGATATTATGAATCCCTGAATAAGTTATTTTACAAAGATAAGAAATCTTAGAATGGAAGAAAGGGGACACTTTCATCTAGTCTGTGTGTGCAGAGAGTTGTGAATTATAAGTAAGGATTAATTTTAGGACAATTAAGAGCAAATTGGATGGAAGAAGATGCTAGTTGTGTGTGTAATTTTCTAATAGAGAGAGTCCACGTAGCTAATCCCAAGGTATCCAAAACCTTGGATGAAAAAACAAAAACAAGAAAAGAAGAGCTAAAGATAAGATCAATGAATGAAGAAAAGCCACCTGGAGAATCTAAAAAGCATGCTATTTTGCTAGGGATGAAATTGTGGGAGTGGAAGAGGGGATATAGCTGGGGCCAATGCAGGAATGGGGCAGTTTCTTTTGGTTAGAAGAGAGGGATCACAGGAAGAATTTTGGGAAAAATTGCTTGAGTGCTTTTCAAAAGAGTTGAGCTTGTCTGCTGAGAGACATGAAACACTCAAAACATACAGAGGCCAGGGTATACCAAAATGACCCAATCCATCAGTAAAGATGGCTAGTTACTAGTTCTTACCTACAGCTGGTAGTAGCAGCAGTGAGAGGAAGATCGCAGGCCACACTGTATTCTTTCCCATAAATAATTGCATTTTTACCCCTGGGTGTTAGCAGCAGAGAAAAACATATCTACCAGCATACTAGTAGTTTTATTTGGAGCTCCATTTTGTTTGCCTCAATGGTTTAAAAAAACAAACAAACAAACAAACAAACAAAAAAACCACAAAAAACCTCACCAATACTCTGTACTGGATAACCACTGCCTCAGAACTAGAACCCCTATTTTTCATAGGTAAACTACTACAAATTATCTAGGTAAAAGCTTCTCTTCTGCTAGAGGGGTTGGCAGCTAACATGGTCTTGAGCAATTAGAGTACCCAACCTTCTGTGATTAGTTTAAGGATGGGCCCATTACCCAAATCAGGACAGTCAGGATCTGTGAGGTTTTTTTTTTTCAGCTGTGTGGTGGATTGAATTGTGTACTCCAGTTTGGATATGTTCTTGGTCTTGGTCCTCATTTTGCTGGTGTGGACCCATTATAAATAAGATTTTTCAAGACGTACTTCAGTTAAGGTGTGACCCAACTGTATCGAGTTGGGCTTTAATCTATATTACTTGTGTCCTTAATAAGCAGCAAAAAGTCAGGTGGAGAAAGAAGCCACGGAGAGCTGCCAAAAGCTGGTAGTCAAAAACCAGCAAGATGGCGGCAGAGTAAGGAGCTCCTAGAGTCAGGTCGTGCTACAGGGCAGTTAGTAATTACCCAGAGCTATCTAAAGCACCTGTTTGGGGACCCCAGGAGACCAGAAGAGCATCCTGCAACATCCTTGAAAGAATGGAAGGAGGAGACTGCCTATCTGCAGAGAAGATTCCTGAGTAGAGCCCTCCACGCCACAGAGGCCAGTGCCCATCCTCCACTGGAGGCACAAGCCACCTGGGGAGCTGTTCCATGGCTGGAATTGGAAGCTCCACTTCCCGAAAACGGGGGAGGAAGAGACAGTTGGGCACCATTTTCTGCTACTGGTTAGTAAATTCAGCAGGCTAAAGTATAATCTTAAGAACAGCTAAAGTTTGAACCTAACCAAGTCAGAAAGAGGCTGGTAGCCCCCATTTTAACTCCACCCCTGGCATGAGGGGAAGCGGGGCAGACTGAAAATCACACTGCTCATAGGGACTGGCTTCTTTCCATCCAGTTCGGATTGCAGCTCTAGCCTAAGTCCCAGCCCCACCTCCAGCAGGGAGGAAGCTGGGGGGAGCTGCTCTAGCCTCTCTGGGAAACTACAGGCCATGCCGCAGAGACCAGTGCTCACCTACCCTGGCAGCACAAGCTGCCTCAGGAGCTATTCTGTGGCTAGAGTTGGAAGTTCCCTTTCCCAAAGACGGGAGGACGAGATGGTTGGCCACCGACTTCAGCTACTGATTAGTAAATTCAGCTGGCTAAAGTATAATCCTAAGAATAGCTAAAGTTTGAACCTGTCCAAGTCAGAAAGAGGCCGGTAGCCGCCATTTTGACTCTGCCCCCAGCATGAGGGAAAGCCGGGCTGACTGAAAATCACAGTGAATTAGGGACCGGCTTCTTTCACCCAGATCAGTCTGCAGTCCTAGCCTAGGCTTCAGCTGCACCTCTAGCAGGGAGGAAGCTGGTGGGCCCTGTACTAGCCTCTTTGGGTAACTGCAGGTACATTCAGCTGGCACAGACTAAATAGTTGGAAGTCTACCAGGGCAACTGCATGGCATAGATTGCTGCCCACATCTGCAGCCCCATCCCTGCCCCAGGCAAAGGAGAAATTGGTGAGAAGCTTCATCAGTCTCTCTGGGCAACTACAGTCTAGGCTTGCATGACTTGGATTATTATACGTGGCTGTGGCTCTGTTCCTAAAGGAGAAAGTTGGGAGAAGCTTTATTGGTCCCTGGGGCAATGAGGGCTGCTTGAGCCTCCATAGCTTATAGCACCAACTACATCCTTGGCTCCTACTACACAACCAGCAAAGGAGAAAGGGTAAGAAAGCTTTAAACTAAAGAGAGAAACTTCACTTAGAATAAATACATCTAGTAATCCAGATGCCAAGGCGCCAACAAAAAAATTACAATCCACACTAAGAAATAGGAAGATATGCCTCAGTTAAAGGAACAAGATAAGCCTCCACATAACATAAAAGAGTTGAAACAACTAATCATAAGTGTTCAAACAAATCTTAATAAATTTAATGAGATGGCTAAAGAAATTAAGGATATTAAGAAGACATTGGATGAACACAAAGAAGAATATGAAAGCATATATAGAAAAATAACAGATTTTACAGGAATGAAAGGCACAATAAATGAAATTAAAAATACGTTGGAATCATATAATAGCAGATTTGAGGAGGCAGAAGAAAGATTGGTGAGCTTGAAGAAATGGCCTCCAAAAGAGAACATACAAAAGAACAAATGAAGAAAAGAATGGGAAAAATCGAACAAGGTCTCAGGGAACTAAATGACAGCAAGAGATGTTCAAACATATGTATCATGGGTGTCCCAGAAGGAGAAGAGAAGGGAAAAAGGGAAGAAGGAATATTTGAAGAAATAATGGTGGAAAATTTCCTAACCCTATTGAAGGACATAGATATCCGTGTCCAAGAAGCACAACATACTCCCATCTGTATAAATCTAAATAGACCAACTCTGAGACACATACTCAGAATATCAAATGCCAAAGACAAAGAGAGAATTCTGAGAGCAGCAAGAGAAAAGCAATGCTTAACATATAAGGGATACCCAATAATATTAAGTGCCGATTTCTCATCAGAAACCATGGAGGAAAGACAACAGTGGTATGATATATTTAAGATACTGCAAGAGAAAGACTTCCAACCAAGAATCTTATATCTGGCAAGATTGTCTTTCAAAAATGAGGGTGAGTTTAGAATATTCACAGATAAACAGAAACTGAGAGAGTTTGTAACCAAGAGACCAGCTTTGCAGGAAATACTAAAGGGTGTGCTACAGTCTGAAAGAAAAGACAGGAGAGAGAGGCTTGGAAGAGTGTCTAGAAATGAAGATTTTTTTTTACCAGGAACAGTAACTAAAATTCTCAAAAGAATGGTGAAAATAAAATATGACAGATAAAACCCAATGTCAAAATGGGTGAAATAACTGCCTTTACAGTAATAACATTGAATATTAATGGATTATACTCCCCAGTCAAAAGACAGACTAGCAGAATGGATGAGAAAATATGAGCCACCTATATGCTGTCTGCAAGAGACTCACCTTAGACCAAGGTTACCAATAGAGCGAAAGTGAAAGGCTGGAAAAAGATATTCCATGCATGCAGTAACAACAACAACAGCAAAAAGCTGGAGTAGCTATACTTATATCAGATGAAATAGGCTTTAAGAGACACTAGTAATGTGCAATCTGAGGAGTAAGTCAAGAAAAAAAATTCCATTTACAATAACGACTAAAAGAATCAAATATTTAGGAATAATCTTTACCAACAATGTAAAGCACTTGTATTCAGAAAACTACAACTCACTGTTAAAAGAAATTAAAAAAAAACAAACTAAATAATTGGAAGAACATTCCATGCTCATGGATTGAAAGATTAGATATCACTAAGATGTCAATTCTACCCAAATTGTATACAGATTCAATGCAATCCTGCTAAAAATTCCACCAGCATTAAAAAAAATAAATGGAAAACACAACTATCAAATTTATTTGGAAGGGTAAAGGGTCCTGAATAGCCAGAAACATCTTAAAAAGGAAAAGCGAAGTTGGAGGACTCTCACTTCCAGACTTTAAATCATATTACCTAGCTACAGTGGTAAAAAACAAACAAACAGCATGATACTGGCATAAAGACGGACACATAGACCAATGGAACTGAACTGATGGTTCAGAAACAGACTCTCACATCTCTGATCAAGTGATTTTTGACAAGCCTGTCAAACCTACCCAGCTCAGGCAGAACAGTCCATTCAACAGATGGTGCTGGGAGAACTGGATATCCATAACCAAAAGAAAGAGGACCCCTATCTCACACCTTATACAAAACTTAACTCAAAATGGATCAAAAACCTAAATATAAAAGCAAGAACCATAAAGATTCTAGAAGAAAATGTAGAAAAACATCTTCAAGACCTCATGGTAGTTGGTGGTCTTAAAGCAGGTAAGAGGAGGACTGAGATGGATTACTGATATTTAATGTATGTAGAAGCTTTCATAAGCTTTACTGTAAAAGTTAGGAAATGTATAGAGTTGATGGTATCACATTATAGTGAGTAACAGCTGGTTTATAAATGAGATTGTGGCTGAAAAGGATAGTCTAGGGATGTAAATGCCAATTGACAGAAAGCTAGAGAATAATCTAGGGGCTGAATAGCACAGTAAACCCAGAGGTGGATGAGAATTGTGGTTGATGGTACAGATGCAAGAGTGTCCACTGTGCGCTAGAGCAGATGTACATCACTATTGCAGTGTGGTGGGAATGTGGAGAAGCATGGGAAAAATACAACTGGATTGATCTATGGACTGTGGTTAACAATAATAATGTAATATTCATGCATCTAAGCCAAAGATGTACTGTGTTGATAATGGGGGAGTATGGGAAAAGTGTGCCTAATGTACGCTATAGACCTGGTAATTGTCTGATGATATTATCTCATAATCTGTAACAATGTTCCACCATGGTGTGGTGTGTTGCTAGAGGGGCGTTGTATGGGAATTCTGCACATGTGATGATTGTTTTGTAAGTTTACAACTTCCGTCATAAAAATATATTTAACAAATAATAATAGAGTGGGTTGGGGGTAAAATACGCCAAATATAAGGTAAGGACTATAGTTAGTAATAAGATTTTGACGATATTCTTTCATAATTTATAACAAATGTCTCACAACAATGCAAGGTGTTGGTGGTGGGGTGATGTTTCGGACCCCTGTATGTTATGCATGTTTGTCTTGTAAGTTCACAACTTTTATTATACACTTATTGTTCATGTATGTTCATGTATAAATGATATAATAATAATAATAGGGTGGGCTTGGGGGAAAAATACACCAAATGTAAGATACTTTGGTTAGTAGTAATATTTTGAGGATGCTCTTTAATCATTAGTTAAAAATGTTTCACAACAAAACAGGGTATTGGTGGTGGGGTGAGGTATGAGAGCCCTGTATGATGTTATGTATGTTTGTTTTGTAAGTTCACAATATTACTATACACTTATTGTTTAAATATGTTTATGTTTGAGTGATATACTTCAATACATTTTTTTAAAAAAGCTTGTAGTCAGTGGAACCCATGCATATTGCCATATGACAGAAAAGCCAAGAAACTCCAAAGATTGATGGCCAGCCAGAAGATACCAACCCTAGGAGGAAGGAAGCCTTCTAGCCTCTGAAACTTTGAGCCAATAAATTCCTGTTGTTAAGCTAATCCACTGTGTGGGATTTGTTTTAGCAGTGGGGAAACTAAAACAATGTGAAAATGTCTTTCTTATGAGTCTGCCAGTAGTTACTCTTTCTGCTTTGTAGACAAAGAATGAAGAGAGATGGAATCCTGGCATGGTTAAAATTCCTGGGTCCATCCATACTTGAAGATGTTACTCCTGACCATCCCAATCATGCTGAAGGCAGATTGGATAGTTTCTGTAGATTTGACTGAAAATGTATTGACTAATATGGGTCATGTGATCCAGTGAGCCATAGAAATGAGGCTGTTAAAGAGGAAGAAGTAGCGTTTATTTGAAAGACTTGTGGTGAAGGGAAAGTAAAATATTATGTAGTTGCTCCCTAACCAAGAGGCTCAAGTTGCTGAAAATTCCCATGATAGAAAAACTTGCCTTAGACAAGTTCAGGACCTTATATAATAAAAACAAGACGGGAAGATCAAATACACGTAAATATTTATTCAGTTCGCACACACACAGTACCACTGAATTGAGACTATTATTGATTTTTAAGGTAAGTGTTAGTGTGGTGGCTTGAAGCTATATACCCTGCAAAAACATGTTCTTAAACTTAATCTAGGGGAGCAGATGTGGCTCGAGTAGTTGAGCGCCCGCCTCCCACATGGGAGGTTCTGGGTTCAGTTCCTGGTACCTCCTGAAAAAAACAGAAACAAACAACAAGCAAAACAAATGAAAAGAACAACTTAGGGGAGCCAATGTGGCTCAGTGGTTGAGCACCGGCTTCCCACATACAAGGTCTTGGTTCAATCCCTAGCCCCCGGTACCTCAAACAAACAAACAAATAAAACAAAACAAAAAAAACCTTAATCTATTTCTGTGGGTGTGAGCCCATTGTACATAAGACATTTTGATGAGGTTATTTCGGGTAAGGTGTGGCCCAAAATGAATCAGTTTGGGTTTTTTATTTTATTTATTTAAATTTTAAAAACTTTAAAAATTTTATTTATTCCTCTCCCCCCATTGTTTGTGCTTGCTGTCTGCTCTTTCTGTGTCTGTTCATTGTGTGCTCTCTGTGTCTGCTCATCTTCTTTTCATGAGGCACTGGGAACCGAACCTGGAATCTCCCATGTGGGAGGGAGGCGTCCAATTGCTTGAGCCACCTCCACTCCCTAGTTGTTGTGTCTCTTATTGTGTTTCTTTGTTGTGTCTTTCATTGTTGCGCATCTTGTTGCGTCAGCTCGCCGCCTCAGCCCGTAGTGTCAGCTCGCTGTCTTGCTCGTCTTCCCCAGGAGGCACTGGGAACCAAACCTGGACCTTCTGTGTGGTAGGTGGGCACCCAACTGCTTGAGCCACATCTGCTTCCCCAGGTTGGTTTTAATCTGGATTACTGGTGTCCTTTATAAGCAGAGTGACAGTAAGGCACAGAGAAAAGCCGGAGGGTGCAGCCAGAATCTGAAAGTCAGAGGAACCCAGAAGAGAAGGGAGAGGTCAAGACAACCACCACGTGCATGCCACGTGACAGAGGAGCCACGGCCAAGAATCCTCGGCAGCTAGCCCCAGAACACCAGTCTTTGGGAAGAAATCATCCCCTGATGACACCTTGATTTGGACTTCTCCTAGTCTCATAACCATGAGCCAATAAATTACCATTGTTTAAGCAAACCCATTATGTGGTATTTGCTTTAGCAACAAGGAAACAAAAACTCTTAGTGCCATTGAAATGGTTTTAATTTTATTTTGTCTTACTGTCTACTAAAACATACTAAATATAAACCTTTTTTTTCTAAATGTTCCAAGCTTTCAGGATTTTATTTTTCAGAGTCATCAATGCCTAAATATGAGGTCTCTGCAATGATGCAGAATAATTTGGATGCTTGAGATGAAAAGAGTTTCAGATAACCTTTGTGATTATTTCTCCCTATCATTCTAATACCCAGGATTAAATGATCTTAACTCTTCCCTTGACAATTTTAGGCCATAGCACAAATTACCATCCTTTCTTGGCATCATTCAGCCTCTGCCCTCCTCACAAGTTCTGAAGTATTCCTTTTTTCTCTCCAAGGATAAATTGCAGAGGCCTTTACCATTGTCTGCCATCTTTTACTTTTGTTTTCGGTTCTCAGAATTGCTTCTTCTTTAGTCATTAACATCCTTCAGAAGCAACTTTGTGCATGTATTTATGCACAAATGGAAAATCACATGTAAAAAAGTTGCATAGGGAAAGAAATGAAGGTTGAGAGTCCTGGAGTTTAGTGTAAAGGCAAATCAGGACTCAGAAAGCTTATGAGGTCGTTTAGCTACTTGGCTATCAACAGGCTGTAGGGAGGAGCTGACCCTTGCATGCTGCCTTGTGGCTAACAGAAATTAGTATATCTCCCTGTCCTGTCCCCCCATGCTTCAAGCAGATTTCTGCTTAATTTAAGTGAGGATGACCTACTAAAGGAAACTGATGAATTGTTGCGAAGGCTAATTCAAGAGAATCTCTGTTCTGAAATACAAAACAGCAAGATGATTCGAGAGACTTTGGTATTCATGTACATGACGGTGTCCTGAATTCTTTAGATCATTTTCTTTAAACAAATGAATTATATAGTGGGAAGTGGGAAGTTTCATGAGAAATTCAGTTTCTTCCAGTCCCTAGGAACTAGACAGATTACCAGTTACTTTTGTCAAAGCTCTTATAATTCTAAGAACCTTGGAGAACCGTGGCTCTGGAGAAGTAATGTGAAGATCTGGAATATCCCTCCATATTTCTTTGTGGGGCATAAAACTGTAACACTTAGAGATACTTGTCCATCCCCTGAGATTCATAGATTCCTCAGGAAGTGCATATTTAATATATTTGATCTAGGTTTCTTGTTCTCTCTTTGGCTTTAGAGCCGAGGTTACCAAACTTTGGTGTACATAATGCTTACATAGGGAGTTTATTAAAAATGCAGATTTCTGGGCTATCCTCCTATATATTCTAGATCAGTAGGTCTGGACTGGGGCCTGGCTTTACATTTTAAACAAGCTTCCCAGGTGACTCTGTCGGCAGTGTCTCACAGGACATATTTTGAGAAACATTGCCGTAGAGAACAGAGTGCCTGGAGCTGTGTCAGGACAGTTTGGGGATTCTTAAAGTCTCCCCCCAAGCTCGGAGTAGAGATGGGATATGGCACTTCACTACTAGCATGCTCCCAAATGTTTTGACCAACGTGGTCCCAGGAGAAAGGACCATTTACTTATGGGTTCAGATTGTCTTCTCATTATTTACCTTTGACTCTTTAGCAAGGGCATGTTTTGCCACACAGAGGTAACATCTGGCAAGGTGGCAGTCCAGACTCTAGCCTAGTTTTAGGCTAAGCAGACTGCAGATACTGAATTATGGCATGTGGGCTGGTGCCTAGAAATTATAGTTAGTTAGAAGAGTTCCAATCTGCTTTAATTGCTCATGATGTTTTATGGTCACAGATCCTTGATCAGCATCATAAATTTGTCTAATAATCTTTCTGACCTCTGAGTTCTGATTTTAATGGATTATTTATGGCCAAGGTGATAGCTAGAGACAGGATGTTGATCCAATGTTAATTTATTTCACCTGGGAAGATTACCACAGCAGCATATCTCCTTTGCTTGTTTGTTTTTGTCTTTTTTTATTTTTTGTCATTGTCCTTGTGGCAGTTTGGTATTGTCTATGAATTCCAGAAATAGATATTGGATTGTGTTTGCAAACTGGTCTGTTCCTCTGGGCATATTAGATTGTATTAGATTCAGAGGTTTCACTTTTACTTTATGAAATCAAGATTAGGGCTTTTATTTGACCACATTATTAGGGTAGCTCGGTTTGAGTTTCTCCCCGCCCCCCCTCCATGTGGGTTATATAAAGGATGCTCAATAAAAGACAGGGAAGTGAATATAAGGAGAAGGAGAACACAGAGTTTTGATGCTGGAGCCCAGGGAGAGACCCGAGCCATTTGCCTGATAGCTTATAGCTGGCCTTAGGGAGCGAGCAGAGCAGCTAAGCCTGGAAAGAGATGAGCCTCAGGAAGAGGGACAAGCCTTATGCCAGCCTACAGCTGAGATCTGAAGAAGCCGGGACCAAGGAGCCTTAAGAGGAAGAGGAAGGTTGAACCCTCGCAGAGACCGGCAGCCATCTTGCTCCAGCACATGACAACAGTCTTTGATGAGGGAAGTAACTTACTCTTTATGGCCTTGTGACTGTAAGCTTCTACCCCAAATAAATACCCTTGATAAAAGCCAACAAATTTCTGGTACTTTGCATCAGCACCCCTTTGGCTGACTAAATACAGTTCCTGAGAAACCTGGATGGACTATGCTTTGCCTGCCCTTTTCTCACCTATGATTGCACACCTTTTCTTCCACAGAAGCTTTCATTTGGTGTACTGGATTTTGAACACAAAGTATTTACCATTAACTCGGAATTAGAGTAATAACCTAAACTAGCAAACTAGAGACCGTGGAAGGTCAAAATGAGTGTGAAATGTCCTAATCTTCCATAGAAAATTAATTTGTAAGGTCGTGTAGCTACTTGGATCTTAATTTGCCTATTAATCTTCTTAATTATTTCATATTTTTATTTTCCCCAAGATCCAATATAATGAATTGGCCAAGAAAATTAGCAAAGTACATTGTAAAATTCAAATTTTAATTTTTATCATTTGGCTTATGGCAAAAGCTGAGCAGATAAATTGAAGCTAGATTCCCCTTCTGAGAGAAACAGAGAAGGGTAGTATATATCTAGTTTGACTGTGGTAGCTGAGTTTATTATATGTTTGTGTTGCTGACTCCAGTACTTTATACAATGAAAATGTAGCAATAGTCAAGAGTTGCTCTTTAATTCACAAAACATGGCCTGTTTTTAGCTTGGCACTGAAAATGAGCAGGTGGCATCATTTTATGCCACGGATGTAGTCTGGAAAATGTGTTTGCAAATTAAATTTTTGTAAAAAGACAAAAAGCCATGTGTTAAATTTCCTGGAAGTGAGCAAACTTTCAAGGGAAATTATGTAGTGATTTTTTTTAAAGTAAAGGCAAAAAGTCTTTTTATAAATTCAAATTCTAATGCTTTCATTTTAAGACAGTATGATAAGTCAGGAGTCAGGAGAACATAATGTAACTGTCAAGAGACCTGCATTCTAATCCCATTTCTGTTTCATTATTTTGCTATAGAATCAAGAGGATTGTATTAGATGATTTCTAAGAACACTTTAATTTCTAAAATTCCAGGATTCCAGTTTGAATTTTTGGTGACTAGATTTATTCAGAATAAAGGAGGATGATGACTCAGTAGATGGTAAGATATTCTAAAGTTGCACCATTCAATACAGTAGCCACTGGCCACATGTGGCTGTTGAACACTTGAAATATGGTTGGTCCAAACTGAGATGTTCTATAAGCATAAAGCACGCACTGGATTTCAAAGCATTGGTACCAAGAAAAGGATATAAAATATCTCATTAATTAATAATTTTTATATTGATGTGCTGCAATGATAATATCTTGGGTATATTTGGTTAAATGAAACTTTGAAATTAATTACATGTATTTCTTTTTACCGTAAATGTAAACATTTAAAATTTAAATAAGTTAAATATTTTAGATTTAAATAACTTGCAATAATTTAATAAACTTAAAATTTAAAATAGAAAATATAAACTCAATCCATGGCTTGCATTATATTTCTATTGGACAGCGCTGCTCGAAATGTCAGCATATCCTACAAAGGAGCCCCCTAGAGAGCAGAGAATTCCCCATTTCTGGTGTTAATTAAGCAAAATCTTTTTTTTTTTTAATTTAATTTAATTTAATTTTATTTTTTTATTTTACCGGGAGGTCCCAGGGATCGAACCCAGGTCCCTCCATATGGCAGACGGACGCCCAACCATTTGAGCCACATCCGCTCCCTAAGGAGATGCCCTTTCTTTTTTTTTTTTTTAAAGATTTTATTTATTTATTCATTTATCTCCCCCTTGCTGCTTGTGCTCGCTGGGTCAGCTAACCACGCCGTGCGGGTGGGCCTGCCTTCACCAGGAGGCCCTGGGAACCGAACCCGGAGCCTCCCATATGGTAAACGGGAGCCCTACCGATTGAGCCACAGCCGCTTCCTTAAGCAAAATCTTGATGATGTAGAAGTGATTCCTTGAAGATTAGAAGAAAACCTTATTTTTCAATGTATAGTTCACAGAACACTAGTCTTGCAAGATGCACTAGAGCCAAGTACTGGCAACAAAGTGCTATTAAAACCCTCGTACTGATTCACGTTCATTAGCATAGCTGAGGGTTGAAGAAGTTCTACTTGATTTAAGCCAAGATTTTCCAAAATTATTCAAGGCAGAATCCTCCTTTAAAATGATACCTAGTTGTAATCTTTGGACCCAAGAAAGTTGTTTTGGGAAATGCTGGTGGATTAGATGATCATTAAGTTCCTTTTGTCTGTTATATGTTTATAGGTAGTTTATCAGTATTTTACAGGCAGTTTGCAGCAGTTCATCTTAGGGGGTACTTGCTTCTGTGCTATATGCTTTTTTTCTAAAATATTCTTCCCCCTATTTTATATAAAATATTTTCCCTTACTTTCCTAAGATATTTGAAAAAAATCACTAGTTAGATGTATTTGTGTTATCAATCATCTCTTTGCAGAAAAGTTCCTAATTTGTCCTATGACTCAAAGAATGTATATAGATAGCTAAGTGTTCAAGGAGGGGGCACCAGAATTGTGGAAGATATACAGAAAAGGAGGTGAGAGGATGCCAGAAAGATATTTGTTCTTTTTGAAATGTTATGTTTAATGGGTTCTACACCAAGAAAGTGCTATGTTACAGGTTACATGAGCTGCTAGTGACTAGCAAGGTGCCTAAATATGATTTATTATTTTTTCCTCCAGGGCAATTGCATTCAGTATTCCCAAAAGCCAATTTACAAGTAAATGTTAGGAGCATAAATTGTAGTGGACATTACTGGTATATGCATTGACTCACTCCCAGGACATAGAAGCAATCAATATCTGGTATTTATTTCAGTGTCTATCTTGCTTTATACAATAAACTCTTTGCTTCCAAAACAGTGGGATGGCAAGAATGATAGAGCAGAATTTCTTGGCAATGTTTAGAGGATCTCATAAATCACAGAGGAACATCAAGATAGCCTCATCAAGAACTTTCCTAGGTTACTAAAGTGAGGTTTTTATTCTTAAAAATATTCCCTCATAGAATAAGCCGAATTATTTTCTTCTCTCATGAAGCATGTATTGAGCAGATGGACACATCCCAGAACCATAAAACCCCACAAAGCCCCAAACACCCATTTATGGTTTCTAAGGACAAAGAAAATGTTTTTTTGGGTTTACAAGGGAATGAAATAACACATTTACTTGTAATAGATCTCTTTGACTGGAAGCACATCAGACCAGGGAGCCTGCAATGGACGGAAGCATGGAGAATTTATATGAAACTTTTTTTTTTTTTAAACAAAATATTGATACTTTATGAAAACTAGAAAAGATGCTAACCCACGCTGAGATATTGGACATTTGTTTTAATATCTGAAAATTGAAAACCTTTGCTTTAAATAGATTTCAGGGAGGCTTCCTTCGACTTGCCCTCCTTGCTGAGTGCCCAAATGAAAGATATGTTTCTTTTACTTATCAGTTTTATTGCTATATAACTTACATAAAACAAATAAGTACAATTTGGTGAATTTTAGCCAAAGCGTGCAGTCATCTAGCCACAACTACAGTAATGATACAGGACATTTCCATCACCCTGGAAAGTTCCCTTGAGCCGCTCTGCAGTCCATTCCTGACTGCTGCCTTCAGACTCTGGCTACCACAAGTTGACTTTTCTTATAGTATTTTACTTTTTAGAATTTTATATAAATGGAATCATATAATATGTAGTATTTGGGTCTTTTATTTTACATAGTATAGTGCTTTGAGATAAATCCAGTAGCTTGTTGGTTTTTATGACTGAATAGTGTTTCATGGTATATATACTGTCATTTCCTTTTTCATTCACTGATGGAGAATTTTTGGCAGTTTTGAATAAGGTTGCTCTAAACATTAGCAGAGAGGTCTTTATGTGGACATAGGTTTTCATTTCTCTTGGTACATACTTAGGAATAGGATTGCTGGGTTGTATGGTAAATATGTGTTCAATTTTATAATTCATTGCCAAAGTGTTTTCCCAAATACTGAACCATTTTGCATTCCTACTGGCAATGTATGAGAGTTCCAGGGTGTAGACATCCACATTAACACGTGTATTAGCAGTCTTTTAAATTTCAGCCATTCTAGTAGGTGTGTACTGGAAATTCATTTTCATTTTAATTTGCATATCCTGAATGTCTAGTGATGTTGAATATCTTTCTATGTAATTAATTGCCATTTTTATATATTCTTTGGTGAATGATTTATTCAAAATGTTTGCCAATATTTTTAACTGGATTGTTTGTCTTATTGAGTTGTAAGAGCTCTTTATACATTCTGGATATAAGTCCTTTGTAAGACATCTGTTTTCCACATATTTTCTCCCACCCTAGACTGCTATTGTATTTTCTTAACAATGTCTTTTTTTTTTTTAGATTTTATTTATTTATTCATTTATCCCCCCCTTGCTGCTTGTGCTCACCGGGTCAGCCAACCACGCCGCGCGGGCGGGCCTGCCCTCACCAGGAGGCCCCGGGAACCGAACCCGGGGCCCCCCATATGGTAAACGGGAGCCCCACTGATTGAGCCACAGCCGCCTCCCTTAACAATGTCTTTTAAAATAATATGTTTTTAATTTTGCTTTTAATTTGTACTTTTTGTGTTCTAAAACATCCTTGCCTATTCAAGGTCACAAAGGTTTTCTCCTAGAAGTTTTATAGTTTTAGTCTTTCATTTAGGTCAAGGATACACTTAGAATGATCTTTTTTTTTTTTAGGGTGGGCTGACCAACTCGTAGAAGAGCAAGTAGGCGTCGCTGGTGCGGACTTGGCTGGAGGACATGGGCGAGACGCTGGTGTGCCATTCTCCTGTCATGGGGCTCCGGCAGTAGGTTATGTAGTGGCCGCCCAGAATGATCTTTTATATGAGGTGTGAGTATAGGTGGAGATTTATTTATTTATTTGTTTATTTATTTATTTATTTTTCCATATGTGTATCCAATTGTTTCAGCACCATTTATTGAAAAGACTATTCTTTTCCCATTAAATTACCTTGGTAACTTTATAAAAAATTAATTGACCAGGGATTGCACAGGCATCAAATGGCAGTATAGGAAGTTTTACTGATCACTCCCTCTACCAAAAATGTGAATGACCTGGAAAAAGAGACTGGAATTAACCAGGTGCTAACACTGGAACCATTCTGGACATCTAGAACAACCATGGGAGTGCCAGACAGAGGCTGCTGAGAGTTGAGCTTTGGTTAGTAAAAGTGCGAACCAGTGACCAGCTCCATTCCTCAGCCATGGCAGAGGCTGTGGAAATGGCAGCAGCTTGGAAACATGATCCTGATTCTAGCAAGGGCCGGCTGGAGCCAGGGCAGGCATAGGAATTCATGCCTTCCAAAAGTTGGGGTTGAAGGTTGAGGTTGGTCTGGGGATCCCTGAAAGTCAGCATGCCCCAGTTTTGGCCCTCTGGGCAGCAGCAGCTTCTGGCCTCCTACCAGCATCCATAACAGAAAAGACCGGTGCTTCTTCATGGTTGTGTGTTTTTTTTCCTTCTCTGTGTGGGTGTTACTTGGCCTGGCAGATCTCTGACGGTCCAGTGCAGACACTACCCTTGATTTCAGCCTTGGTTTTGGCCCTCTCAGCAGAAGTGGCTTCTGGTCTCCCACCAACATCCCCAAGGATATAAAGAGCCACTGAACTTTTTTTTTGTTTGTGTTCTTTCCTCTGTATATGGGTATTTCTTGGTCTGGTGGATACCTGAGAACCCAGTATGAATGCTAGCCTTGGTTTTGGCCCTCTGGGCAGCAACAACTTCTGACCTCACGCCAGCATCCACTGGATGAAAAGAGCATTTTTTTATTTCTTTCTCTTGCATGTGTTGTTTGAGTTGGTGAGTCTCTGAGGGACCAATATGGAAGCTAGCCTCAGTGTCAGTCCTCTTAAGCAGAAGCAGCTCCAGGATACACACCAGCATCTACCAGGTCATAGAGCCAGTGCACCTTTTCATAGTTGTTGATGGGTTCCTTCATTTTTCTTATTTTTTCAGTCTTCTGGATACCTGAGGGACCAGTGCAGATATTGGCCTCACTATTATCTCAACAACAGTAGCTTCTAGCTTTCCACTGGCATCAACCAAGAGCTACTTGAGCTAATAAATGTGTGTTCAGCAAAGTGGCAGGATATAAGATCAACCTGCAAAAATCAGTCACGGTTCTATATACTAGTTATGACCAAGCTGAGGAGGAAATCAAGAAAAAAAAATCCATTTACAATAGGAACAAAAAGGCTCAAATATCTAGGAATTAATTTAACCAGGAATGTAAAGGGTCTGCATTCAGAAAACTACAAAACATTTCTAAAAGAAATCAGAGAAGACTTAAACAAATGAAAGGACATTCTGTATTCATGGATTGGAAGACGAAACTTTGTGAAGATGTAAATTCTACCCAAATTGATTTATAGATTCAGTGTAATGCCAATCAAAATTCCAACAGCCTACTTTACAGAAGTAGAAAAGTCAATTACCAAATTTATTTGGAAGAGAAAGGGGTCTCAAATAGCCAAAAACACCCTAAAAAAAGAAAAACAAAGTCAAAGGACTCATGCTTCCTTGCCTGGAAGTGTATTCTAAAGCTACAGTGGTCAAAACAGCATGGTATTGGCATAAAGATAAGACATATTGATCCATTGAATTGAGTGTTCAGAAATAGACCCTCATCCATATAGTCAACTGATTTTTGATAAGCCTACCAAGCACACTTTTCTGGGACAGAACAGTCTCTTCAACAAATGGTGCTGGGAGAACAATATATCCATAACCAAAAGAATGAAAGAGGACCCCTATCTCACTCCCTATACAAGAATCAACTCAAAATGGATCAAAGACCTAAATATAAAAGCCGGGACAATAAAACTCCCTAAGATAATGTAAGGAAACATCTATAAGACCTTGTAGTAGGTGGGGTTCTCTTAAACCTTACACCCAAACATGAAAAAGAAAAAATAGATAGAAAATAGATAAACTTCCTAAAAAGTAAACACGTCTGTACCTCAAAGGACCTTGTGAAGAGGGTAAAAAGGCAGCCTACTCAATGGGAGAAAGTATTTGAGAGTCACACATCTGATAAGGGTCCAATATCCATGATATATAAAGAGATCCTACAACTCAACAATAAAAAGTCAAAAGACCCAATTAAAAAATGGGCAAAAGACCTGAAGAAACATTTTTTTAAAGAAGAAATGCAAATTGTAAAAAAACACATGAGACTTGGAAAGGCAGTACATCTTTTTTTTTTTTTAAAGATTTTATTTATTTATTCATTCATCCCCCCCTGCTGCTTGCGCTCACTGGGTCAGCCAACCACGCAGCGCAGGTGGGCCCGCCCTCACCAGGAGGCCCCGGGAACCGAACCCGGGGCCTCCCATATGGCAAACGGGAGCCCCACTGATTGAGCCACAGCCGCTTCCCAGTACATCTTTTTTACATTATATTTTTTAATTTTTGAGGGTGTTTTGTCTGTGTGTTAGAATTTCTTTGTTGTAGATATTTCAGGATTTTCTAAATAGAGGATCATGTCATCTGTGAATAGTGAGAGTTTTACTTCCTCTTTTCCAATTTGGATGCCTTTTATTTTTATTTCTTGTCTAATTGCTCTAGCAAGAACTTCTAGCACAATGTTGAATAACAGTAGTAACAGTGGGAATCCTTGTCTTGTTCTGGATCTTAGAAGGAAAGCTTTCAACCTCTCCCCATTAAGTATGATGTTGGCTGTGGGTTTTTCATATATGCCTTTCATGATATTGAGGAATTATCCTTCTATTCCTATCTTTTGAACTTTTTTTTTTAATCAAGAAAGGATGCTGGATCTTGTCAAATGCCTTTTCTGAATCAATTGAGATGATCATGTGTTTTTTCCCCTTCAATTTTTTAATGTGGTGTACTACATTAAGTGATTTTCTTATGTTGAACTACCCTTGCATACCAGGAATAAATCCCACTTGGTTGTGGTGTATAATTCTTTTGCTATGCTGTTGGATTCTATTTGCAAGTATTTTGTTGAGGATTTTTGCATCTATGTTCATTAGAGAGATTGGTCTGTAATCTTCTTTTCTTGTAGTATTTTTATTTGGCTTTGGCAAAAAAAGGTTTGGTATTAATTCTTCTCGAAACGTTTAGTAGAATTTGTGATGTGAAGCCATCTGTTCTGGACTTTTCTTTATTAGAAGATTTTTGATGACTGATTCAATCTCTTTGCTTGTGATTGGTTTGCTGAATTCCTGTATTTCTTATAGAGTCAATGTAGGTTGTGCATTTCTAGGAATTTGTCCATTTTGTCTAGATTGTCTAATTTGTTGGCATAGAGTTTCTCATAATATCCTCTTATGATCCTTTTTATTTCTGTAGGGTCAGTCGTAATGCCCCAACCCTCTTTTTTTTATTTGTTAGTCTTACTAAGGGTTTGTTAATTTCATTGATTTTTCTCAAAGAACCAGCTTTTGGTTTTGTTAATTTTCTCTACTTTTTTTTTTTTTGTTCTCAATTTCATTTATTTTTGCTCTAATCTTTGTTATTTCCTTCTTTCTGCTTGCTTGGGATTGATTTGGTGTTCTTTTTCTAGTTTCTACAGTTGTTCAGTTAGATCTTTGATTTTAGCTCTTTCTTCTTTTTTAATATAGGCATTTAGGGCTATACATTTCCATCTCAGCACTGCCTTTGCTGTATCCCATAAGTTTTGATAAATTGTGTTCTCATTTTCATTCATCTCAAGATATCTAATAATTTCTCTTGCAATTTATTCTTTGACCCACTGATTGTTTGGAAGTTTGTTGTTAAGCATCCATATATTTGAAAATATTCCCTTTTCCCACCTATTATTGATTTCCAGCTTCATTTCATTATGATCAGAGAAGGTGTTTTATGTAATGTCAGTCTTCTTGAATTTATTGAGAGCTGTGTTGTGGCCCAGAATGTGGTCTATCTTGGAGAAAGATCCATGAGCACTTGAGAAGAAAGTATAACCTGCTGATTTGGGGTGCAATGTTCTGTATATGTCTGTCTAGTTCAGCTTGTTTATCATATTTTTCAAGTTCTCTATCACCTTGTTGCTCTTCTTCTTCTTTTTTTTTGGGGGGGGGATTTCGATTTGTATTTTTTTAACAAATATGTATTGTTTTTACATTATTTTATATTTTTTTGCTTGAAAAATGTGAATAAAGTTAATATTATAGGCAAAAAAAGAAGCAAAGGAAGATATATTAGTAAAATTTTACCAAATACTTAATATCAATAAAGAGGCAGGCATTGTAAAAAAAAAATCAAATGGAAATTCTGGAGATGAAGAGAATAATCAATGAAATTTTAAGAAAAATATCTAGGCATGTTCAACTGTATATTTAAAATATTACCAGAATTATTAGAATTACTAATGAGAGGGTTACATAACAGTTATAAAAATGATTTAAAGGAAATGATATATAAATATATATGCATATATGTGTATTTGCTTACGAGAATTTTGATTTTTACCCACAATAAAAATAAATTAAAAAAAAATGCAGTTACAGAAAAAGGAATATAAAATATCATTTCTATGAGGCATGTAGCTTATTTTATACTAATAAAATAGAAAGAAAATAATAGATTAAAAAAATGATTTAAAGGAACACTTTGAAAAATGATGAGCCAAAATAAATGAGAAAACTTAAATGAAATGGAAAAATTCCTATAAATACAGAATATGATGAAAATGTTTCCAAAATAAGTAATCTTAATAGACAGATAGCAAATGGAGAGATTTTATCAGTAATCATAACTACCCCAACAGAAAAGTCAAGGTGACTACAGCTTCATAGATGTATTCTATGTATCATTCAGAGAAGAATTAATACTGTCTAGTTGTTCTGTCTATTGATGTGAGTGGCATGTTGAAGTCTCCAGCTATTACTTTAGATACACCTATTTCTCCTTTCAGTTTTGCCAGAGTTTTTCTCATGTATCTATGCACCCTGTTTAGGTGGTGACTGTTACTCCTTCCTGGTGGATTGTCTCTTTTATTAATATATAATGGCCTTCTGCATCTCTTATACCTTTTTTGTATTTAAAGTCCATTTTGTCTGACACCAGTATAGCTACCCCTGCTCTCTTTTGGTTACTATTTGTGTGAAATATCTTTTTCTAAACTTTCCCTTTCAGTCTGTTTTCATCCCTGGGTCTAAGGTGAGTCTCCTCCAGACAGCACATGGATGGCTCGTGTCTTCTTATCCATTCTGTCAGCCCATCTCTTTTGATTGGGGAATTTAGTCCATTAACATTTAATGTTATTACTGTAAAATCATTTTATCTTTTGAATTTCCTATGTCATATCTTATTTTTTTCCATCTTTTAACATTTTTGCACACCCTTTCTGATAGTCTTCACTTCTGTACTCTCCTCCAAGCCTCTCTCCTCTTTTCTTTTCTGGCTAAAGGACTCTCTACTATTTCCTGAAGAGCTGGATTCTTGTTTATGAACTCTCTTAATTTCTGTTTATCTGTGAATATTTTAAGCTCACCATCAAATTTGAAGGATTTACAGGATAAAGAATTCTTGGCTGGCAGTTTTTCTCTTCCATTATCTTAATTTTATCATACCACTGCCTTCTCACCTCCATGGTTTCTGAAGAGAAATCTGCACTAAGTCTTATTGGATGTCTCTTGTATCTGATGTTTTGCTTTTCCCTTGCTGCTTTCAGAATTTTCTTTTTACCTTTGCCATTTGCCATTCTGTATATTATGTGTCTTTGAGTAGGTCTATTTGGATTTATTTTAATTTGAGTATGCTGTACTACTTGGGCATGCATATTCATGTCTTTCAGGAGAGTTGGGAAATTTCCAGCCATTATTTACTCAAATACTCTTTCTGTCCATTTTTCCTTCTCTTCTCCTTCTGGAACTCCCATAGCACATATGTTGGTGTGCTTTGTGTTATCATTCAACTCCCTGACCCCTTGCTCATTTTTTTCCCATTCTTTTCTCTCTCTGTTTTTCTCTTTCTTCAACTTCAGTTCTTCTCTCCTCTATATTGTTGATTCTTTCTTCCATGATTTCAAATCTCCTGTTGTATGCCTTTATTGTGTTTGTTTGTTTGCTTGTTTGTTTGTTTGTTTGTTTGTTTTGAGGTACCAGGAGCTCGGGATTGAACCCAGGACCTCATATGTGGAAAGCCGGAGCTCAACCACTGAGCCACATGACCTCCCTGCATTGGTCTTTTCATTTGCTTTGCTTGTTATTTTGTTTTTGTTTTTTAAGGAGGCACCGGGAACCAAACCCAGGACCTCCCATGTTGGAGGTGGGAGTTCAACTGCTTGAGCCACATCTGCTCCCTCTAATATGTTTTTTATCTCACCTATCATGTCTTTCATTCTCATGAGCTCTGTTATTTTTCTATCCAAGATTTCAAATTTTTATTTGTGCTCACTCAATGTCTTCTTAATATTTTTTATTTCTTTAGCCATGTCATCCTTCAGCTACATGATTCTATTTAGGAGATTTGTATGAACCTCACTGAATAGCTGTTTCAAGTCCTGTGGCTTGAATGGAACTTTTATTTGTTCCTTTGCCTGAATCATATCTTGCCTTTTCTTTGTTTGGCTTGTAATTTTTTACTGATGTCTAGGCATCTGATTCTGATGCTGAATTTATGCTGATATTTAGTTTCTCTCTCTTGCCTAGGGATTTAATGTTAAGTAGCTGTGTGCTACCACTGTTCTTTGACTCTTGATTCAACTTGTCCTGGATATTTAGGATTGCTCTGTTTAACTGCTCAAACCACTGCTAAGGACCCAGTAATGGGATGCAGGCCAGTTTTCAATGGCTTTGTAGAGAGTGGAAGTAAAGGCACATGCTTGCCTCTTTTATTTATTATTTTTCCTTTTTCATGCACTTTTTTGATCTGGCCAGCAGATGGTATTCTTTGGCAGAACACCCAGCTCAGACCCCAGGTGCTGGGGATGGGCAGGGGGAGCATTCAGAGTAACTCCTTAGGTGGGTAGGCAGTGCAGAAGCAATGTCCTCAGGGCTGACCAAGCCTCAAAAACATTCTCAGAGGCTATTCTCCACCCTTAGCCAGCCACACCCTCTATCCCTCAGCAGCTAGCTGGGGGCAGTAGGGAGGGTGTTTGAGAAGGCAAATTATCTTTAGCTCCCTGTTGGCTCTCAGTGCAAACAATGTTGCAGCCCCACCAGGCCTGGAAGTGTATGACCCCTCTAATGCAGCAGACCAAGTTCGTTGGCCAAAATCTGAATTTGCTGTAGGCTGTATCCCTTCCTCTTCCCTTTCTTGAGAAAGAGGACCCCTGTAACCCCCTCAATCCATAGCCACTGTACTCCATAGCTGCTGCAGTCCACAGACTGCTATTTGCTTCATATGGGGGGGCATGGGTGCCTGCTGCTGCTTTTTCAGCTCTACTCAAGGGAATTTTCAGCCAACTGGGACTCCTTTCCTTTGCTTCTCTCTGTTCTGGAAGGTATCTTACTTTCTCCTGGTGTCCTGAGCCCCAGAACAGCTCTCCAGACAGTCTCCACCTGTCCTCTAGCTATTTTTTTCTGGGAGAGAAGTGATCCCTCTGCCTCTCTAATCCTCCATCAAGTATACATTTTTTTAAAGAGTAAAAGCCAGTAAATGTAGAAGTGGAAGAGGAAGAGAAACACATAGACAACAGATCATTTGAACTGTATTCTTCCCAGATATGATAACATCACACTTGCTACTCTTTTTTTGATATAGCTTGTGAAACCCAAAAATTCTGATCTTCCTTCACTAGTCTGATATAAGTCCAGTAAAGATTGTACCAGTGGACTACAAATTCTGTTATCTTCTGTAGTAAGAAACTCAGTTCTTTTATTATGTGATTCCACATTTAGTTCCAGATTTTCTTTTTTATTTCTTCCTAATAATATTTTTACTTTCCGATGGATTTTACCAGAAGGTAAACGATCCATATTCTTGATGTCACATTCATTTGGTTCCATGGGAGGGCTATGAGATGCAGATTAATTTAATTTTTAAGAACAGAATTGGAAGAGACTTTGGTGATTCTCTAAGGGAGGAAATATTGCTTAATGATTTAAAGCAGAGAAATAGTTGTAGATCCTGCCTCTGGCATTTTCTAGCTGTGTGACTTTGGGTGTATTAATCAACTTCTCTGTTTTTTCTAAGAGAGAAGTGATCCTTCCACTTCTCTAATCCTCCATCTTCCCAGAAGTAAAAAAATATCTTTTACTTCTTATATGGCTTTAAATTCAAATGCATAAAAATAAACACAAACTCTTGTTACTAGGCACACAATATATAAAGATGCATTTTGTGACATGAACAACATAAAGAGAGGGACAGAGGAACATAAAAACAGAGTATTCTATTGAAATTAAGTTGGTATCAATATAAACTAAATCATAATAGATTTAGAATGTTAAATGTAATACCCATGGTAACTATAAAGAAAATATGTAAGAAATTTACACAAAAGGAAATGAGAAATGATTCAAAATGACTCTATAAAATATCACAAAAAGTAAGGCAGTAATTATTGAAAGAAGGGACTAAAAAAGTGTAAGACTTACAAAAAGCAATTAGTAAAATTGCAGAAGTATGTCTTGTCTTAAGTGTAAATATATTCAACTTTCCAATCAGAAGCCAGAGATTGACAGAATGGATAAAGAAGCATGACCTAAGTATAAGCTGTTTACAAGTGACTCATCTAGATGAAAAGACAAATTAGGTTAAAAAAACAAATAGTCAAGAGTGCTTGGGTGGATATACTAATATTACATAAAATAGACTTTAAATTAAAAACCATTTCAAGAGACAAAGAAAGGCATTATATTTCAATTATAAGGCTAATTCAATGAGTATAATAATTATAAATATATATGCACCTAACAACAGGGATCCAAAATATATAAAGCAAATATTGATAGAATTGAAGGGAGAAATGGTCAGTTCTACAATAATAGTTGAAAACTTCAATACACCAATTGAATGCTGGATAGACTATCTAGCCAGAAGATCCACAAGGAAATAAAAGACCTAAACAATACTATAAGCCAATGAGAGTGAATAGGCATATATACTCAACAAAGACAGAATACAGACACCAAGAGCTTTCACCATTAAGTATGGTGTTAGCTGTATGCTTTTGAAGATTCCCTTTTCAGAATGAGGAAATTCTCTTCTATTCCTGGTTTGCTCTAAGTTTTTTTTTTTTTTTTTTTAATCATGAATTAGTATTCAATTTTGTCAAATTCAGTATAAGAATCTATTGAGATTATTATAAGTTGTTATGTTTTAATCTGTTAAAATGGTGAAATACATTGAGTTTTGATTGTTAAAACAACCTTGCAATTACTGGGTTAAGCCCTTATAGGTCATGATATCTTGTCCTTTGTATATATTTCTGTATTTGATTTGCTAAAATTTTGATAAGTATTTTGTGTCTTATGTTCATAATAGACATTGAGCTGTAGTTTTATTTTCTTGTAATGTCTTTTTTTCTGGTTTTGGTATCAGAGTAATGCAGGTATCAGAGTAATGTGTTGATTTTGGACCTTTTCCCCTTTCTAATATAAGAGGTTAGTGCAATAAACTTTTCTTTAAATACTACTTTAGCTGTATCCCACAAATTTTGATATGTTTTTTCTTTCATTCTGTTAAAATCTTTTTCAAACTTCTCATTAGATTTCTTCTTTGATCCATGGATTATTTAGATATGTATTGTTAAATTTCCAATTATTTGGTATTTCCCAATTATCTTACAATTTGCATTTTAATTTTGTTATAGTAAGATAGCATTTTGTATGATGTAAATTTTTAAAAATTTATTGAAATTTATATTACACCCCAATAAATCATCTCTCTTGGTGAATGTTCTGAGTGCACTTGAAAAGAATGTGTATTATGCTTTTATGTGGAGTGTTCTATAAATGCCATTTTGATTAATTTGGTTGATAGTGTTGCTTACATCCTCAATATCCTTACAGATTTTCTGTCTATTTGTACTGTCTTTTCTGAGAGAGAAATGTTAAAATGTACAACTATAATTTTTGATTTGTCTATTTTTACTTTTAGTTTGTCAGTTTTTCCTTTATGTAATTTGAACCTCTATTATTGGACCCATACACATTTAGAAGTGTTATAGACTCTTTTTAAAAATATATATTTATTTATTTTACTTTATCCATTTAAACCCCCCCCCATTTGCTGTTTTGTGTCCATTTGCTGGGCAATTCTCTGTGTCCGTTTCCTGCCCCCTCTTCTCATTCTTCTTCTCCAGTCTTCACTGGGATTCGATCCTGGGGACCTCCGATGTGGGAGAGAGGCGATCTGCCACCTGCACCACATCAGTTCCTGGTTGTTGGCATGTCTTGTCTTGGCTCTCCCCTGTGTCTCTCTCCTGTTACGTCATCATCTTGCTGAGTGGCTTGGCAGGGCCTGGTGGCATGTGTGCCTTCTCTCTCTCTCTCTATATATATATATATTTAATTCTACCAGGAGGTCCTGGGGATCGAACCCAGGTCCCTCCATATGGCAGGTGGATGCCCAACCATTTGAGCCACATCTGCCCCCTGTTATAGACTCTTAAATGAACTCCTTATCTTTGTAAAATAGCACCCATTTTCCTGTTAATTTCTTGTTCTGAATTTGACTTTATCTGATATTAATATAGCCTCTCTAAATTTCTTTTTTACAAGTGCATAGTACATATTTCACATTAGTTACTTTTACTCTGTCTGTATTTTTGTATTTAATGCGGGTTTCTTTTGGACAGCATGTAGGTGTCTATTGCATTATTCAATCTGAAAATCACTGCTTTTTGATTGGCATATTTATACCATTTATAGTTAATGTAGTTATAGATATGATTAAGTTTAAAACAACCATATTGCTTTTTGTTTCCTATTTGTCCCATAATTCTGTTACTTTATTTCCTCTTTTCCTGACTTCTTTTAAACTGAGTATTTCTTATGATTCCATTTTATATACATTATTGGCTTATTAGTTATATCTCTTTGCTTTATTTTTTAGTGGTTGCTCTAAGGTTTATTATATACATATTTAACTTATCACAGATTACCTTCAACTAATTTTATGACACTTTACACATAGCTTAAGAAACTTACAGCCTATATTTTCATTCCCCCTCCCTTCCATTGTGTAAATGTTATTCTATATTTTACTTCTATATATGTTACAATCCCATAATATACTGTTCACCATCAATTATTATTTAAATAGATTAAAATAAGAAAGACTGTTTTTTATATTTATAAAGGTAAGTTTCATTTCCATGGCTCTTTGTTTTTTTTATAGATCCACATTTCCATCAGATGTTTTCTGTCTGCCTAAAAAATATCCTTTAAATTTTCTGGCATACAGATATGTAGGTGTAAATTCTATTACTTTTTTCATCTGAAATAGTCTTTATTTCATCTTTACTATAGAGAGAGGTTTTCACTTGGAATAGAATTCTAAATTGATTTTTTTTTTCTTACAATAATTTAAAGTTGTTGCTACAATATTTTCTGGCTTGCATAGTTTGGGAAGTGAGGTCTGATATAATTTTTGTCTTTGTTCTTATGTACATTATGTATCATTTTTTCTCTGTGGCTACTTTAAAAATTTTCTCATCATTACTGTTTTTCATCAATTTGATTTTGATGTACCTTGGAGTTGTTTTGTTATTATACATCTTGAGGTGTATTGAGTTTGTTGGCACTATCGGTTTATAATTTTCATCAAATCTCGACAATATTTGGTCATTATTTGTTCAAATAGTTTTTTTCTCTCTCACTATCACTCTTCTCTACTTCTAGAACTGAAATTATACGTATGTTAGACTGCTTGATTTCTGTCCCAGATGTGATTGATGCTATGCTCATTTCTTTTTAGTCTATTCCTCCCTTTTTCCTTCATTTTGGATAGTTACTATTGCTATGCTATCAAGTTGACCAGTCATTTCTTCAATATCTATTCTGATGCTAATCCCACTCAGTGTGTTTTTATTCAGATATTGTATTTTCCATCTCTAGATGTTCCATTTGGCCTTGTTTAGGTCTTCATTTCTTGTCTCATTATGCACGTCATTCTCTACCTTCTTGAACATATGGATCATATTTGTCATAGCTGTTTTAATTTCCTTGTTTGCTAATTGTATCTATCATTTTTTGGTCCGCTTCTATTTACTGATCTTTCTCTTATTTATAGGACATATTTTCTTGTTTCTTTGCATGTATGATTATTTTTTTATTGGAAGCTGGACATGGTGATTTTTTATCTTGTTAGGTATAGGATTTGTTGTGTATCTTTATATAGTGTGTTAGATTTTATTCCAGCACACAATAAGTTTGATCCTTTTCAGACTTGCTCTTAAACTTTGTTAGGGCAGATACTTAGTAGTCTGGTCTAGAACTAATTTAAAATCACAATGAACACATTGTTCTTCTGAGGACTATCTGATGACCTGGGCATTACAAGGTCTTTCCGCTCTGACTAGTGGGACTACAAACTCTCTCAATCCTATGTATACTTGCAGAAGAAGTTTTTAGCCTACTTCGTTTTCTCCAGTCTCAAGTAGTTTCCTCTTATCATGTGCAGATCTCAGCCAAAGTCTAAAGGGATGTCTTTTGCATATCTCTAGAGCTTTCCCTCTGTGTAGCAACCATCTTCCTGGAATTCTGTCCCACAGATTCTTAACACCTTATCTCTTATTTTTGTCTCAACTCAGCAAGACCACTAGGTTCTGTTTGGATATTTCCACCCCACACTGCTTCCTGGAATGTGCCACTTGGCAGTCAGCTGGCATAGTAGTAGGATCTATATAATTTCTTTCCCTTTTCTCAGGGATCACAGTACTGTACTGCTTGTTGTTCAATATCTGAAAGCCATTGTTTTATATATTTTGTCTGGTTGTTTCTCATTCTTTAATATGTAAGGGTAAATATGTCCCTAGTACTCTATCAAAAAGAGGAATAATATGCTTTTAATAACTGAAAATAAAACTTTATTTACTCTTTCCAAAGTGAGTCTTGCTTCACTGACATTCATGAAAATGAAACTCAGCTTCCAAACAACTAGTAGTATTAGCTTGTTTATATCCTTCATTTTTAGAGAAGCCTGGGGCATAGCTAATGTGTATTTGTGCGATTTCATGTTCATCTTCTGAATTACCAGTTGGGACTTATGTCAGCGGTTCTGTGATTTTTAACAGGCCTAGATTTGTATTTATATGTCTAGGGAATTTGCTGGTGTTGGGGTCTGTGAATTCCAGTTTCTTAGTTTTTGAGTCAAGTATTGCACCCAGGTATTTTGCTTCCTTAGGAATTTGCTTTTAATAAGAACTATGGAGCTGTATTCCCAAGTATAGCTATGACAGAATGAGCAAGATTGTGATTCTAGAAGATGGCATAATTTGAAAAATAATTTTACTCTGTTTCCATTTCCTCTACCTTGTCTAAATGAACATTACTGAAAATTAACCACAGCTGATTTTTACTACTTGGTCCTTTAATAGGTAGCCGCCTAAACTTGCAGGGATATGAATTTTGAAAAGTTTTTGTTACCTCTGACCCCGTTATGTTTTCTATTTCTTTAAATTCCTCCCTTTATCACTTCCTTTTTCCCCCTAAATATGATATAAGCAGCCCTCTAAACTGCTTTTAATTACCACACTCACCATCACCTTTCATGTCTCATATTTTGGTTCTATGCCCTTCTCTTTGCCTAGATTGTCACCATTTTATTTCTTTGATAACTTTGAATTATATATGTATAAATACTTCAAGGCTCAACTCAGATACCATCAAATGGACTAAGTTGTGTCAATTAATATGTCCAACATATACTGAGAGCCTCAATAAGTATTTGTTAATGAATGAATGGAAGCATAAATGAAGCAAGACTTCCCTAAATTATCTGCTTCTGTGTTTTAATCCCAATAGCTCAAGGACCGAAACTTATCTCAATTCATGAATACACTATAGTTGATAATAGTGCAGGCTCTGCCCTCTGACTCTCTGACTCCCTGTTTCAAATCCTGGCCTTACCATTAAATGGCTATGCAAACGTGGTTAAATTGCCTTTTCCCCTTGTGGCTCAGTATCTTCACATCTATGACTGTGATCATAGTACTATCTCTCACATAAAGGTTATTTTTAGAATTTAATGAGAATTTAAAATAGCAGCTAAGCACTCCAAAAATATTAGCTATTATTATGAACAGGTGTTCATTTTATATCAGGTTGACTGACTCATCAACTCTGCACTTCAATTGTTCCCTCAAGTCTCTCCTAAAATTACATCACAAGAAAGATTGTCCAGATGTGACAGAATATGAAAATGATGCTTTTTATTATAGTCACATAAAATAAAGTCAGTTACACCAAATTTGTCCAAATGTGTCAGTGAATTAAAGCCTCCAAGTTTTACAAATGTTTATACATATATCTATGCATTTATAAATACACACATATGTAAAAGATATATATTTTCTTCTAAAATAAAGTGCCCAAATCTTGATATATGGGGGCATAATAGGGAGAAAAGAATCACAAAGTTTTCTCAATTATATACTCTACTTTCACAATACGAAACTCTTTGTTTTATGCACATTTATTTGGTTATAGTTAACTTTAACCACCCATTCTTTTCTGAATTCTCCTAAGTGAATTAATTTATCCAAAATAATTAAAGAAGCCCTGTGGCTGTCTGAATGAATCAGAAGTTAAGTTTTCTGACTGTCTTGGCTCTCCAAAAGAGGGGTAGTTAGCTTCATTCCTAAGTTTCTGTTTTTTATTTTGTTTTGTTTTTTGCCTGTTGTCTTCCCACTAAACTGATATGCTGAGTGATAAATGAAAGACAACTCTAAACACTGAATCCTCTACTAGCATTCAATAAAGTCAGGGTTTGGTGAAAAGATTGCTAATATCTTTACACCATCCTCAGCTTGGTGAAAATGGCTGTGCAGAAACTGGGCAGCCTTTATTGTTATAATTAAAGTCTTGTTTGAGCCAAGGCAGGATTAGGGTGTAATGATCAATAGATTTTTTACAACTCAAATTGAAACAGAACTCTTGATTACAGAGGAAAACCTTAGTGAAAATATGTTTGAATTTAAGAACAAAATAAAGGATTAAATAAAATTAGATCATTTAAAATAATTCAGAAAGATCCTCATTTCAAATGTGAACTCGGGCTCTTTTCCCAACTCTAATAGCTAAGCTATTCTTCCTGTTTTATTTTTCCAGATTTTCTGTTATCTTAGGCTTTTAGGATAATAATTTGTAGTCTTTGACAAGAAATGGAATTTAAAAATGCCTTTGAAAAGACTTCAACCTATTTAAGCAAGGAGAAGATGCCTAAAAATAGCTTAGTACGAACCCACCCATTTCAGAATTTCTGGTGGTTACATATTCAAACTGCACTAGAGTATATCCTATTCAAGCAAGCAAGAAAGAAACTGTCAGTCTTGAAATTGCATAAAACATTCAAAAACATCCCATTATGTGGGAGGCTGGGAACAATGGGAACTTGGACTTTTCCAAGAGTCAAAACAAGGAATGGAATAATTTGATTTAATTTTTGGAAGGGGAAAAAAAAGGTGGAAGAGTGTTTCCAATTACTTGCTCACCTCAGCAGGGCCTCCTCCAGAACAGACTGTTTAACTACTGATTTTGGTGAGCATCTTGTTGATGGCCTGCTTGACATGCGTGGTAGAGCTGCGTCGCCTTGTCTTGCCCTGGACCATCTTCCGCCGACGAACTTCCCGGCACAGCTCATAGAATATCTCTGTGATGTTCCCTTCTCCAGTGCAGGCGGAACACTCATAAAAAGCACATGCCAACTCTGTGGCCAGCTTCTCTCCCTCTTCTGTACTGACCTGTCTGGAGTGGTCCAAGTCAGCTTTGTTTCCAACCAAGATGAGAGTCACATTCTTGGGCTTTTTGATCTCGTCCAGGATGTTCTTAAGTGGCAACACTTCCTCAAAACTTCCTCGGTCAGTAATGTCATAGACGAGCACAAAACCTTCCCCCCATCGCATGTGTCCTTCCTTCTGAATGGTGTCTTCCTGTTAGCAAAGATAAATGGCAGTTGGAAGATCTGGAAGTAATTGCAATGTGTAGATGCTGCTTATTCTAATAGTAAAAATTCCTTAAGTACTATTCCTTATATTCAGTGTCATTAAAACTACTTGGAACTCTCCCTGTATAGGCTTACTTTTTCAATCAGTTTGGGATAGAAGAATCACTTACTCATACCAAGGCACTTAAAAATATTCTAACATCATAGATTGTAACTTTCTGCTTTTAATATTTTTCTTGCCACATCATTATATTTGTAAACATAAGAACTATAAAGAAATCATAATCTTAGTTGAGCACATTAGCTGAGACTTTTCATCACAATTAAGGACATGGCAAATTGGCTACTACCAGGTTAGCTCTTACTCCACATTTCAGGGATCAGAATCTGAGCCACAGTTGAGTGAGACTTTTTGAAATTTTAAATAATTAATTATATTTAATTTCTCTCTCTTCCGATTATAGACAGCCCCTAGGGACAGAATAATAGTAAAGAACTTTTAGAGAGTCAAACTCTAAACCAAGGGGTTTGGGCTATTTTTTTTTTTTTTCTATTTTAATACCCCAAAAATGTTATGTAATCCCAGTAATAACAGAAACACATTTGGAGTGATTCTCCAAGGGTGTGGTCACTGCTTTCTATGAAGGTAGCATGTACAATTTAGGAAAGCACTGCCTTGACAGGTTCAGATGATTCCTGGAGGTATTTTCTCCCTGATGCCTCTCCTTTTTTATGTCCCTCTCTTTAGAAGCAGGGTTCTGTGGAATGGCAGCACTCATAAAGAAAGGAGGTAGTGACAAGAAGGAAAAGTTTACAATTACTTACAAGAACATTTCTTGGATTAAATAATTCAAATCTTCTAAGGGTCACAGTTCACTGATAAATCGCCATGGAAACCTTCAGCTTCCTAACTCACTGCTCTCTTTGGAAACTATACCTACCTAGCCCTCTTGTAATGTCAGAACTGACTGACCTCAAAGCACATTTATATTAGTTTTCTTTTAAATAAATTGTTGCGGTGGCTTAACAATATGGCCAGACTTTCAACAGGACGTGTGCTGGTGAGGTGTGAAAAGCCTATTATTGGGGGTATTCCTAAAAGAAAGTATTCTGAGAAAAATAAGATTCTGTGCTCAAATATCTTTGAGACATAATATATAGTAAATTTCTCTCAACATTACACATTTGTATAGTAAAGGCTTTGCGAACTCCTTCAATAAGACTCCTTAACTTTTAGTATTTCCAGAACACATTTGACTGTGAAAATCTATAATATCTTGTATGCCACAAAACATAGGTGGGCAATGCTATTCTAGAAAATTTAATGTGACTATTATGGTACTTTCAAAATCCACTTGAAGCATAAGGATGCAGTCAAAGGCTGTAGTGAAGATATAAAAGGGTTAGATAATTTGAGAAAAGGAGTCTTTAGGCATTATATGATGCAAAAGTTAGTAGAACAAAAGTGTCTTAGTTTTGTTCATTTATTCTTCATGTCTCATTTTTATTAGATCCAGAAAATATTTTAGCTGAACTCTTTATTTACCTGGCCAGCAGTATCTAGTATCTCCATGGAAACAACTTCATCGTCAATAGTTGCTTGATGTCGGTAGGTTGACTCTGGGGGAATGAGGAAAAAGAAAGAAGGTAAAAAGATAAATAAGTGCTTGATTTAGCTAATGATTTAATTAGGAATTAGGCACAGGAGAGGCATGCTTGTTTTATAGCAAAAGGGGGAATGTATAGCTAGAAAAAAGAGGTTGAATATGCAAGATTGTGGCATTTGTGAACTCTTGGAGCTCTTGGAAGTAAAAAGTTCTTATTTGGGAGCCATGAGTTTTCAGAAATAGCATGGGGGAGGTCTCTCACTCTTTTCTCTTCTGTCCTTTTTTTTTTTTTTTTTGGGAGGTACCAGGGATTGAACCTGGGACCTCGTACATGGGAAGCAGGCGCTCAACCACTAAGCTACACCCACTCCCCAGTTCTTTCTTCTTAAGACTCCCTGGTGTTCTCTTCCTTCTAAAATGAAGCCTCCACATTCTAAAATGAAAAGTGATTCCCAGAAAATACATTCTGCTTTGAAGCGCCTAAAAATCCAGTTTCTGAAAATCATTGTTAATTCCTGTTCCGAACAAGCTGACATATAAGTAGGAGCTGCTAATTTCCTTTCTGACCTCAACTCTGGAAATGTAACAGGTGTGAGAGGAGGTAGATGTATCTGACAAAATATGAGAAACTCCTGGGTTGTTAGTAGGTGGTTGTACAACAATGTTTTGATTAATACCTAAAATATAAAAGGAACTTGTGCAAATTTTAAAAAAAGAAATTACGGAACAGAAAAGAAATAAGGGCAAATGATACAAACTGGAAATTCATGAAGGAGGGAGCCCAAATAACTAAGAAGTATATAAAATGATGCTTTACCTCACCACCAACCAGAAAAGCCTGTTAAATTATTTTACTACCATCAAAATGGCAAAAAAATAGATTAAGTTAAATAATGTAATATTTAACTCAGCTATAGGAAGCTCCCTTTACCGCCAAAGGGAAGGTAGACTGGTGCAGCATTTTGGAAGGCAGCTCAATAGCATTAAATGTGTACATCCTGAGATCCAGCAATCCTTTCTCAGGTATATGCCCCAGAAACTCTCAGCCCAGGCTCTTAGAGAAATGTTTGCAATAGTAGCTCTCAAAGCGTGGTACCCAAACAAGCAGTGTCAGCATCTCCTGGGAATTTGTTAGAAATGCAAATTCTCAAGTTCCCCCCAAGACCTACTGGGTGTGGGACCAAACAATTTGTGTTTTAACAAGCCATCCAGGTGATGCTGATGCTAAAACTAAAGTTTAAATTTAGTCTACAACTAAGGGTTGAGAACCACTGATTTAAAGAATGTTTATTGGTTCAGATTGGGGCAACTTAGACATTTATCAGTGGTAGGATAAATGGTTAAATGTGGCATACTAAGAAGTACTATGCAGAAAACTAAAAGCATTTATTGCAACATGCCATATTCAGGTGGTTTTTGTTTGTTTGTTTATTAAGGAGGTACCGGGGGTTGAACCCATGACCTCAAACATTGGAAGGAAGCAGGTGCTCAACCACTGAGCTACATCTGCTCCCCCATATTCAATTTTTTTCCCTGAGGTACCGGAGGCTGAGGATTAAACCTGGGACCTTGTATGTGGGAAGCTGGTGCTCAACCACTCAACCACATTGGCTCCCTGAGTTGTTTTTTTTCTGTTTGTTTGCTTGTTGTTTGTCTTTGTTTTTAGGAGGCACCAAAAACTGAACCCAGGACCTCCCATGTGGGAAGCCAGTGCTCAATTGCTTGAGCCATGTCTGTTCCCCATATTCGGTTTTAAATGCAAGAAATAGATCTTTAGCACAATAAAATTTGTATACATTTAAAATATATACATACACAGAAAAACACTTTATATATATATATATATATTAGCTAGAACATACTGCTTATTATTTGAACAAGAACTGTTGTAAATGCTTTACTTATATTAACTCATTTAACTCTCACAAATATCTCACGAAGTATGTATTACTATTAGCCTCATGAGGCTACTGAAGCACAAGATTAAATAACTTGTACAAAGTCACATAGGTTGTAAGTGGTCGTGTTGAGTTTTGAGCCCAGGGAGACTGGCTCTGGAATGCAGACTTTTAAGCACCATGCTAAGTATTAAATACATTAGGTTTTAAACCTATGAAAAAGAGGAGGCCGCTGGGTGTCAGGATAGGGGATGCAGAAAAAAAGTGAAGTGAAATAATATAACGACTTCATATACACCTATAGTGACAGGGTGCCATAAACCATATCATGGTTTAGTATGGTTCCATATCATTGGAATAGTATGATTAACTCAATTATTAGCTCAATAATTGGTTCCTAAATTACCCATATCACTAACCAAGCAACCAAATAAATCTAGAAGTTTCTGTTCTCACGGAACAGCCAGGCTTTCATTTTTTCTTATTTTCATTTTTTCATGTTTCTGACTTTCATTTCGTCATCTCACCAACTGTTTTACAGTCCTTTTATGGCCACAGTTTTATGTTACTTTACTGCACATATATTCTGCCACCCAAAATATAAACAGCAGAAAGGAAGCTTAGCTAAGTTGTCTAACCTTGTCCTCTAACTTCCATCAGTCCTGTAGAATGATCATTGCCTCAAGGCAATGTACTTTGCTGAGACAATTTATCAAAAGTAGAATTTTAAAAATGAGATTGGTCAATATATTTTAATGAGTGTGTTTTCCATTGTTATCATTGTCCTAGAATATGTAATCCATATATGGTGTGTACAGTGATTCTCAATTCTAGAACATTCCATTTCCCTATGTTTTTATGTTAAATGGGAGAGTCCTATTTGTATAATTTAATGCTCTAAAATGGCATTTACGTCCAGTACTTGTCTGTAAATGTTCTCTCAAGTATTTCCTTTTTAAAATTTCAGTGCTCCAGCTTGGGCAGGGGTGACCTTGGCAGCACCCCACATGTTACAAGCTCACGCCCTTTCTTCCCTCTCTGTGCTGTTCTTTAGTGTCCTTGGGGCTGCTTCCTTTTCAAAGGCTGGCACCAGCCTCAGAGCCTGGAAAACAGAGCTCTGGGCTCTATTCCATCTCTTTGCACCAAAATTTGTCCGAGAGTCAGGGACATTTTTCTCTGTTGCTTCCATGATAAATAGGATATGTATTTCAACCACAGAAGGTCACAGTAGGGGGGGAAATAGAATATAATGAATATTGTATGAAATTCTGTGATTCTTTGGCTGGTGTTAACTGAAACAAAAATGATGAAATGCAGGAAATGAGGGAATGTCTGCCTTAGACATGGCAGTGGGTGGCAGCAGCAGTTTCCTCTAAGCTGAACACTGGTTTTGTGCCATTTCGAGCATTTTCCTTTAAGACTCTCAACATTAGGTGCCTATTTTCTCTACATAGAAACACAATGAGAGCGTTACTCACAGAAGTAAAATGTTATACATCTATGTGTTAGCTTTTTCCAAGATAGTTCTAAAAATGTGTTAAGTATGTTTTAGAATTAAACTCTACTATTCATTTCAAACATAAAAGAAAATGTGTATGTGCGTGGGTGATGGAAATACTTTTCATTTTGTTCAGACTAGCAGAAAATGATAGTTTTAAATCTTTTCTTTTTTTTTGAAGGGCAGAGGGATGATTGTTTAGGAGACACTTCCAAATGAACCAAAATGTTATATACAGCAAGATCAAACTCAGTTTCAAGGTGGAATTAGGCATATATATTCCAAAATTATATTGGAACTTCACTGTGTATGAGAGATGCATGATTTAAACCCTGTGTTCAGTAACATTTTTGTAAAGAAAAGTGTATTTTATATACTTTAAGAACATTTGATGTCAAAGGATATTGTATATGGTTAACCCTCTTACTAATTTAGCACTTTTGTAAATTTTGACATATTAGGATGGACACTTGGCCAGTATAGTGACAACAGCAGTTAGTAATGTTGATTTATGCTGGAGTGAAAATTGCACTGACTTGAGTTCTATTGCCGGTCTAACCACAAACTAGCCATGTAATCTTGAGTCAATTCACTTCTTTGGACCTGTTTTCTTATCTGTCAGATGAAATCCCCAAGTTCCCTGCAGTGCTGATATTAAATGGTTCTCTAAGTTGGCTAAACATTTTGGCTCTAGCATCCGTGGAGAAACTTTGGTCTGGGTTTGTCTCTCTCTTTGTTTGAGCTTTTCCTAGCAGAGGGTGCTGTAATACAGGCAGGAAGAGCCAATCACAAGAGCAAGGCATCAGGGGTTTGAAAATGCCTCCCTTACTCCTGTCTGAGCTCTCATTAGACATACACAGTCATAATCCATTTCCATGGGCATCAGTAGCAGCAGTCAGAGGGGCTGAAGCACACTCTCTTTCTTCCTCTCCAAACACCCCCAACGCCACATATGCATACACACATGTACGTACACAATTATATACAACCTAAGCCTCTATCTGGCCCCTCTGCCAGGATCAGCATTCTCAGAGGGTACGATGGGATCGGATCAGAAAGTGGACCTTTCGTTACACACCGTACAGCTAATGCTGCTCATTAGTTGGTCCAAGTCCTCAGTTGAACAGGCTGCAGTGGTGGTCTCCAGCTGCTGCTCACAGATCACTGCTAGCCTCTGATAAAGATTCCACCGGCCCAGAGTGAAAGAGAACATTTTTAAGGAAAACTAGAATTGTTCAACGTAAAGGATTGAACTTTTTTACTTCGATTTCTGTACTTCAGACCATTTGGGTTAAAAAAAACCCACAAAACCCTTTTATGAAATGACAGTACAAGTAGAGAGCAGGTTTCCTCCCCTCGCCCCTCCTCTGCCCCTTCCTGCACCCCTAATTTAAATTTCTGTGACAGTCCCTCGCCATTAAAAAATAAAAACAAACAACAACAACCACACACTAAAAGAAAACTTGACTCTGAGATATAAAAGTCTGGGGATCACTGGCTACTATTGTAGCAAGTCTTTTCTTCATATTTATTTCAGAGCAGCAAATATTACAATTTTGTTAATATGTTGAATCATGGTCATACTCTTCAGCTTCTCATGGAATAAAAATTCTGTTACAGGCTGGAAAAACTGCGCCATGTCCTGAGAAAGGCACAAAATTCAGAATTCAAGACTGATTTTAAACATTTTTTTTTTTTTTTTTTAACCGGGAGGTACCGGGGATCGAACCCCGGTCTCTCCATATGGTAGACGGACGCCGAACCTCTTGAGCCACATCCATTTCCCTCAAGACTGATTTTGACAAATAAGTCACTCTTTAAACGGAGCTATTCCTTTTGTTGGTGGTCTTGAAACTTTTAATTAAAATAGCTGTATTTTCAGCAAAGGATCTTGCCTTGCTCTGATGGTTTATTTTATGTGTCAGCTTGGCTGGGATATGGTGTCCAGTTGCTGTGGCCTAGATGTTGCTGTGAGAATTTTGTAGAAGCGATTAGCACCTACAATCAGATAGCTTTAAATGGAAGGCTTTAAGAGCAAGAACTATAGTTTCCAGAAGAAGAAGAAATTCTCTCAGGACTACACCCTCAGCTCCTCTCTGAGTTTCCAGCCTGCTGGCCTCCCCTATGGATTTTGGACTTAAGACTTCAACATCATACTTAACTGGAATTCCCAGCCTGTCCTATGCAGTTCAGACTTGCCAGCCTGCACAATTGTGTGAGCCAGTTCCTTAAAATAAATTATATATATATATATATATGTCCTGTAGGTTCTGTTTCTCTGGAGATAATGCTAAGCCCAGGAAATTCTGATCCTTCTTGGATCAAATGGATTGGGAACTCCTCTAGGCTAGAACATTAGTGACTTACCACGTGGGCATGCACACACATTTAGTTTCCAGTGTGAGAGTTATAATGAAGCCCTCACCTGGGAGTGAGTCATATATTTGATACTCCTGATCTCATGAAGTCTGATGAAAGCTCTTGTTGCCTAGCAGCTGCAATCCTTTTCGAGGAGTACAGTACAAGGTCATCAATAAAGCTTCATTATTGCTAGTGAAGGAAGCCTGTGTTCCAGGTAACTGATGTAGGCAGATTTCGATTAAGAGCAGTTGTTTTTGAAAATGAATAGAACAAAAGGGAAAGTGGTTCACCTAAGACTAATTACAAATAGTAACATGTTACTGGAACACATACAGAGAGAGTTCAAAAATTTTATGATATCATTTTTTATAATCTTGATTTTTCCTTGAGATGTTCTTGTATAACAATAAATAAAATTAGTATTTTTCTACTGAACTCCTATAAATCACTAAAATTCCCAAGAGCCATATCCCTATAAAGCTTATATAAATAATAAAAATATAAAAGGAGAATACATATTTACTTAGGTGGGAGAAACATGAGATGACGAATAATTTTTTAACAGACCAGGTAAATTTTTAGAAACAAATAGTTCATCTTAAGATTAGATTGTAAATATATTTTAAAAACATATTGAAAAGATTATTGTTGTGAAAAAGCAAAAGCAGAGAAATCAAGGTTAATAAATGTAGAGACATACTATTCTGGGTTAAATTACTGAATATCATAAAGAGGTGAGTCTTTTCAAAGTAACATAGTTTTAGTGCAATTCCAGTCAAAATCATGTCATGACAAAGTGCTTCTAAAATTTACCTTGAAGAATTAATAGAAGAGAGTAGCCAAGACAATTTGGTAAGATAACAATAATAATGAGGGGAGACTTTCTCTCCTGGGTAACAAAATGTTCCTACGGTGCATACAATTATCAAAGAGTGTGGTCCTGGTGCTGGATGCAAAAGACAAATCTAGACCTGTGTCTGAGTGTAAATCATCCAATACATGAAAAAGACAGTATTGGAAGTAGTGGGGGAAAGGTAGGGACTTTTGAATAAATAATAGGAAAATTGGCCAACTATTTAGAAAAATGGTTGCATCTTCACATTGTACTTTTCCACCTAGAGTAAAAGGTTAAAAAATAAACTGGAAGATCCCTTTCTAACCCCACTGCTTTTCGGTTTTCCTTCATAGCACTGTATTGCTGGCATATATTGATTGATTGATTATTTTCTTTCTCCTAGATTGGAAACTCATAACAACAGGCTTTCCCTTTCTGCTTAATGATTTATCCTTAGCACCTAGAACAATCTGAGACTTAGCAAGTGTTCAATAAACATTTGTTGAATGAATTAAAAAAAGCAATGAAAGAAGGCACAAGGGGAAAGAACACTCCCTTTCAACTGAACATATGCGATCTTGGAGTGATAACCAAAAAAAGACTGGGGGCTGGTCTTTGTCCACATCAGTATTCTGACCAAGGCCAGCTCGGTATGGGGCACCGTGCTGGGTAATGAAAAGCTGTGTGCCTTTCCGTCTTCTGGGATTTCAGAGTTGCCCTTTACAAAACCAAGTGGGGTTCTGAAAAATGTCTAATAAAAAAAAAATTCAAGGCCTCAATTCAGAGTAAAATCTGAAACCTAATTTAGAGGCCAAGGATTTTCACGGTTGTTCTGAAGATGATAGCTAAATGGATTTCTAATAAATGTTCTGTTTGGACTATGGAAAAATATGCAATGAACATTTCATACATCAACATTGTTGCTACTTTCAAGATCCACAGACATCAATTTTTGCTTCTTTTTCTTTTTTAAAAAGGCTTGGATATGATTCATTGGAGAGATGAAGGGAGTTCATCTCTTTACACTTTCCCAAACCCAGCATTCTCTTACACTTTCCTCAGCATGTCATTCTATCTCAAATTAGCCATGCCCATTCTATCGTCCTTCTTCCATGAGAATGATGCTGTTTTTCTGATGGGAAAATATCAATTTGTACCCATTTCCTTCTTAGATTTGACCTGTTTTCTTCATGTATGCATTAAAATTCTGCATGGAAAGCTTGAAACACATGCCTAACATCTTAGAGGGCTTCTTTGCACAGTTCTCTAGGGCACTACCCAAACAGCTGCTTGGGGCTCCCAAAGGCTGCAAAAGAAAATGTCACTCTGTCTTCTGGGTCGTAAACTTTGATTGGAAAGGAGGAGAAAACAAAACTTAACCTACCGAGGGTGGGATCGTATTCCCAGATGAAGCGTTTGGTCAGAAATCTCACTGCAAGAGCTGTGGGGGAAAAAAAGAACAGAATTTTAAACAAATTTGCTAATTTTCTTATATTTCGTATCCCTTTAATGGAAAAGAAACGGCCTGCACAACTGTAGTTGTTTTCTTTTTCCTTGGTGCTGATGTATCTGCTCACATTGGGGTCCCCCAACAAATTTATTTGTCTTCATTCAAGTACTTTTTCAATTTCATATTGTTTCTTAAAACTGATACAATGTCTTAATGGTTTTATTGTGCATTATCAACACCTTGGATTTGTTCCTTTAGCACAGGTTATAGCAAAGCAAAGCAAACAAACAAAAACATCACAGTGAAAATGCTCACATAAAATTTTCAGCCAAAGGACAAATTCAGATACAGAGCATCATAATGCAAGTGATTGACAAAGATGAGTTAGAAATGTGATAATTTATACTATAATGAAAATATCACTAGTTGGTATTTTGTGTTATAGAAAAGTAGATATTAAAATTAAATATTTTGTTAAAGTTCATCCAAGTTAACACCTATTAACTGAGTACTGTGGGTCTGAATCTGAATCTGTGCTAAGCCCTTTCCCTGTGTAGTCTTGTTCAAGCTTCATTTCATCTCTAAACGGCAGGTACTAGGATTGTTCCCATTTTTCAGATAAGTATACTGAGGCTCTGATAGGTTAACCAATTTAATTGGGCTCATCGAGCTAATTAAGCATCTGAGTCAGGGTTGAATCATTGTAAGACTGTTTCCAAAGCCTGAAATTTTCCTATTGTACGAAACTGAAGTTAAGACCTAGGCCATCTGGCTAATATTTAACTGGAAGACGGGCTGGAGGAAGAGAAGGGCTGGAATCTGTGCACTCTGTTGTCCTTGAAAAACAGAAGGGACATATGTGGAACATTTTCTTATACTTGTTGGAAACAGTGGTTTAATTTTTATTTTTTATTTTTGGAGGGGTGGGGGGTGTAAAAACAGAATGACAGCTACGGATCCTTTCCTCAGAAGAACATACCCACTCACAGTTTAGCCTCATTTCCCCAGGCTCGCGAGCCCTCCGAAGACCTCTGATGGTCTCTCCGAGACCCTACTGACCCAACTAAAGAGCCCTTGTCTGTTAAAAGATCTATTATTAGCATATTTTCAGTTTTACTGAAATGCCTTAAAAATGTATTTGTACAGAAATGCTCTAAAGTAGAGGCCTAAAGAAACTCCTTGAAGAAAGAAAAGCTAGTTGGTTGAAGGGTACTGTCAGGCTGTCCTTTCACTACTGCCACTGCTTGGATCCACGGAGGTATCTAGTGCCGCATGTGAGAGTGCACAGAGCAAACTGCAATGAGAAATTCATCAAGACAGACCACAGACATACGTTGCTTTGCTGCTGGTGGATGGAGACTAAAAGTAGCAAATGTTCTTTCTAATGACAGAGTGTAAGGCTGGAGTTGAGCCCAAATATTTGCAGTGTCTGAAGTAGCAAGGCCACTGACCCTTTAATACTTCCCACAGTGAGTGCACTTGTAGTTTTATCTGCAATTTTTGGAGTCTGTCACTGTGTAGTCTCTCCCGAAGTTTTTTTTTTTTTCTTTTTTCATGTATGAAGTATAAGCACTAGACGAATCTTTTATATTTTAATAACAATATTAGCAAATATAACTATCTGCAGTACCGAAGAGTTTGACCCTTTGTTAGGATATGTAGTTTTAACTTTAAAGGCCACCACCAAAAAATGTTTATTTACCTGGCACCTTAAAAGAATGAGCTATTAAAATTAACTTGTTTTTTTAGATACCTGCAGTTTGAAGTTCCCCAATTCTAAAATCACTTAAATTTTATTCATTTCTCAAAAAAATCTTTGTAAATTGTATTAGACACTCCGTTGCCTTTCAAAACCGAGTTCAGTGAACGTAACTGAATCATTTTAAAGTGTATCTGAATCTTAGTGAACAGCATCGATCCCTGCGTGTGTGGTTACGTGGGTAGTACTTGTAGAAGCTGCACAGCGGAAGCGCACTCCAGAGCTCCAGGGCTTTTGAGTTTCTGTGTTTATATGTATCTATTTCTTCCCTCAAATACCATGGCTGTCTTCTGCTTGTGCCTACCTCCAAAAACCCATCTAACCCATCCACACTTCTCCTATGCCCCAAGCCAAGGCATTTTAACAAACTTGTCAGAATTGTCTAAAACAGGAACCAATCAGCTCTGGATTAGGCCCTAAGAAACCTTTTATTAATATAAACCTGATTTCTGGTACACCTTTGAGCCCTCACGATGTGGCTGAGAATTCCCTTCTGCTGACTTCCGGGTTAATGGCTCTGTTTCAGACAGCTGATCACATAAAATAACCTCTGTCCAGCCAGGCAGTGCCAATGGGCTTCATCAATAAAATTAATCCAAGTGTTTTGGATGTTTTTCTTTTTTAACAGGCACACATCCGGGGTTGTTTTAACAATAGAATCACATATATTTTAAAATTCAATCTATCTCAAGCACATTAAAAAACATGAAAATCCGCTTTGAAAATTTGGCCTATTTATGTTCTTTGGATATATGATTTCATCTCTCTCTCTCTCATTCTCTCTCAGATTATTCACAGAAAGGACAAATGAATTTTCTATATTTAAAATTTTTCAATAATATTTTCATGTAAAATTATTGGCCTAAAGAATGAAAATAATAATTTTACTTCTGTGGAAGCAGTATCTGTTAGAGGCTCTATTCTTTCTTTCTTTCTTTCTTTCTTTCTTTATTTTAAAGATTTTATTTATTTATTCATTTATCCCCCCCTTGCTGCTTGTGCTCGCTGGGTCAGCTAACCACGCCGTGCGGGCGGGCTTGCCTTCACCAGGAGGCCCCGGGAACCGAACCCAGGGCCTCCCATATGGTAAATGGGAGCCCTACTGATTGAGCCACAGCTGCTTCCCTCTATTCTTATTTAAATGGTGTCTGAGTTACCTAAGTAACTCACCAGTTATTGATGTAACTGTAAATCTTCATTATCATTATTATTTAGCCCCAAGTTTTATGACAATTTTATCGTGGAATGTGATTTTCATATGTGATACATCTTGCCACTTCTCACCACATCCTTCACCACTATCTCTTTCATCTCACAGTGGTTTCGCCCATTCACAGTACTGCAATCACCTCCTGCGTGGTCTCCCCATGTCTGCATCCCCACAACCCCTTAGACTAATTTCCATTCAACAGCTAATGATCCTGTTAAAACATAAACCATCTATTATCATATCTCTTCTCCAAACTCCCTGACCTCATCCCCTTGACCAAGTATTTATTGAGTATCTACTATGTGCCATGTTCTGTCGTAGGTGCTTGGGATAATTCACTGAACAACATATACAAAGATCCTTGACCTTATGGAGCTTATATTCTACTAGGAAAAGACTGAAAAAAAATAAATGTAATGAATAAATTATATAATATATCAGAGGTGATAAGTGCTATGGATAAAAGAAGTAGAGCAGGGTCAGGGGATTGGGCATTGGGGGATGAAGGCGTCAGAGCTGTAATTTAAGATAGAGTGGCCAGGGCAAGTCTCATTGAGTAAGTGATAGTTGAAAGAGGTGAGGGAAGATTTCTGGGGGACCAGTGCTTCAGGCACAAAGAGTAGCAGGTGCAAAAGCCTTCTACTCTTGGTATGCTCAAGGATCATCAAGCAGGCCAGTGTGGCTAAATCAGAATGAACAAGAGTGATTGTAGTAGAAGATAGGGCCGTTTACTGTCACTTTCCTGGTCATGCACTTCACAATATACTACTCATCATCAACTGAAATGTTTAAATATTTCTTTATCAGTAATAGTATTTTGCCTGACTTCTTCTTTAGGAAGTACACTATATAAGGGCATGGAATTTGTGTTATTCACTGCTGTTTTCCAGTGTCCAAAACAGTATTTGGCATACAGTAGGTTCAAAAATACTTGTTGAATAGATGAAAAAGATATATTATTCCGCATCACAGCTCACGCTTCTTCAACAGTTAGATAGAAACCAAACATCATGAAAATAAGCAGAAAAATGAACTCAAGAGAATTCACAGCAGAGCCATGCCATCTTTCTATAACTTATAGCCTTATAATGGCTATTTCATCATCTTTATACAAATTATATGTCTATACTTTAAAAATTCAATTCTATTCAATTTCTATATTAACAGTAAGTTGTATATATTCTATATATATAGAAGTTGTATATGATATAAAAATTGATCTAATTTTATTTTAAATCTCCTGCCCTCTCAGTCCCAACCATCCTGAGGACATTTTTTTTTTTTTTTTAATAATTTTTTTTTAATAAATTTTTTTTTTTTTTTTTTTTTTACCGGGAGGTCCCGGGGATCAAACCTAGGTCCCTCCATATGGGAGACGGACGCCTAACCAGTTGAGCCACATCTGCCCCCAATCTTTAATTCCTCTAGGAATCTGATTTAAGGTCTTGTTTTTCCACAGATTTTAAGATTTGACATATTTTGTTGGTTACAGTTAAGACTCTGTTCTTCTGAAATATCTTATTTCTCCCATTGCCTTGAAAGCCCATAGCTTTCCATTAAGTCAGCCAAACGAATCTAATGATTAATCTAGAGAAGAACATTTTTCTCATTTTGCCTAATTTATAACCTGCTTTGATAATTCTTTATCATAGGTGGTTCATTTTTTTGTATTACTGGCACTGTAAAGTTCATGATTATTAATGAAAGCTGGTTTCTAACAAAATGGAAAATTCACTAAACAGCATTTAATCAGAGGAAATGTTTTTAAAGTGACATCCATTTAATAATTCAGTGAGAATATATTCCATTTATAAGTGAGAGCTAAAAGGCAAAAATCCTACATTAAAATAGTCATACAATGTCTAAAGATTAACAAATCTGGGCTGGTTATTCAAAATCATTGCTGACATCATTATGAAGACACGGCAGATGTCAAAAGAACCAGTTGTAATCAGAATAATATTTTAAATGAAAATCGATTAGATATGATCTATATCATAAAACAACTTTTGGAAATAAATGAACTTTTCAAGGTAAATGAAAAATAACACATGATATTATACCCCCCCAAAATTAAAGAGACAAATCCAATACAGACTCAGGTCGATATTACAAATATTACACTTAGGCTCATATTCTAAAATAAAATTCTGTTATGCTGCTACTTTTCACTTATACAGTTCATGAAATAACCTAATTAACAATGTATTTAAAACAATTGTACTATAAGATACTTACGTGTATATGACCTCCTAAACATTTGTGGTGGTTGTTTTGTTTTATAGGTCTCTATAAAAAGTATCTTTACTATAAAAATTTAGTACTTTTGTCTAAAAGGAACTTTCATCTCTTCACTGATGTGTGTTAAATACTTTACCAGTCAAAGCAGTATCCAGGGACTTGTCCTATCTAAACTTTGGAGACCCCGTCTGTAACATGTGGACAGCAATACCACCCTTTGGCTCAGAGTCGAGTCCTTGCTTCTGGATCCTCACATACCTTTCCCACCTCAATTTCAACCACTTCTAGTGGCATTCCTTATGCTTACCTCAGTCCACAAGACTGATTGAACTATTTGATGATATCATGCACATTTGTCTCTTTATTGCCCCTAATCATGTTGTTACTGCTACCTTGGAAGTCTTTTCCCTAATAAAATACTAATCATCAAAATCCAGTTCAAATATCACCTTCTTTGTGAAGGTTTTCTTTACCTACTTTATCAGTCATTTCTGTGTCACAAACCCATCCCCAAACTCAGTAGCATATATCAATAAGCATTTTTTCCTCGCTCATACATCTGCTTTGGCTGAGGGTCTGCTGACTTAGGGTAGGCTTAGCTGGGCTTGGCTCCAAGCAGCATTTTGGTCCAGATCTGCTCCACATGCCTCTCAACTTCCTTGGACCAGCAAATATCTAAGGTGTGTCCTTTTAATGGAGAAAGACAAGAGCACAAGAGAGGAAGCTGCATCATGCAAACACAATTCAAGTCTCTGCTCAGGTCATGTCCACTAACATCCTATTAGCCATAGCAAGTCACATGGCTAAGCCAAACTTTAGAGATGTGGGAATGTAAACTTCCATGGAGGTGTGTGTGTGGAGGGTGACAAATATTTGTTGAACACTGATCTAATCTATCTTATCTTCTATTTTTGTAGTTTTTTCATAGCTCTTTAACAAACATCTGTTGAAGTGCTTCTACTCTTATTGAAACTTTTAGCATTATATTTATCTCTATCCAGCTAAGCTGTTTGAGGACAGACATCTTATGTTTTCACTTTAGAATATGCCTGGCATCTAGCACTGTGTTTGGAGCACAATGAGCACTGAAAACATCCAAATAATCACTGAATGAGTACATAGAGATGACCAATGTCATACATCAAATTAATGATAGAGATAGGATTATACCTCAGTTAACCTAGAAAAAAAAATGTCTTGTTATTTCTTGTTTTGAGGGAGCACATCCTTAAGTTCTTTTCTGAGAAAGGGAGTATGAGAGATAATTTTTTTGAGAACTTACATATCTGAAAATGTCTTTATTCTATATCGACCTTGAATTGGTACTTTGGGTATAGTATTCAAAGCTGGAAAACATTTTATTTCAGAATTTTGAAAACATCTTTCTACTTATTTCTAATTCTAATTATTCTGGTTTATAATATATTACATGTAACCTGTTTTACTTTTCTAGAATGTTGTAGAATTTTCTTTCATCCTCTGATGCTCTGTAATTTCACAATGATGTACTTCTTTGGGGTGTTTACTTCATCTGGACACTATAAATCTGAAATGCATCTGTTGCAGTGGAAGCTTGATGTAATTATGAATTCCAAAAATTTAATTGGATCATGCTTATAAATTTATCTGTTAATCTGGGCATGATTAAGTTATGATTAGGGGGTTGCCTGGGCCATGTCAGTAGGGCGTTGAGCCCCACCCCCTGGTGGGTGGGGAATCAAATATAAAAGGCATGGCAAGAACAGAGTTGAAGCAGTTTTTGAGAAGCAGTTTTGATGTTGGGGTTTTGATGTTGGTGAGAAGGCCCCAGGAGAAGAGAAGTGAGCCGTTCACCTGATAGTCTATAGCTGACCTTGTGGAGGAACCAGAAGAGCTAAGTCCAGAGAGAAATGCAGCCCCGGGGGGAGAGGAACCCAAGAAGCCTGAATCCTGGCAAATGTCAGGCAGCTGTCCTGCTCCAACACGTGGCAATGAACTTTGGTGAGAAGAAACAACGCTTTATGGCCTGGTATCTGTGGACTTCTACTCCAAATAAATACCCTTTGTAAAGACCAATGCATTTTTTGGTATTTCACATTAGCACCCCTTTGGCTGACTAATACAGAATTTGGTACCGAGGAGTGGGGAAGTGCTTTTGCATATACCAAAAGGTTGGAACGGTTTTATAAATGGGTAAGGGGTATTTTTTTGGAGGAATTGTGAAATGCTTGATGGAAAAGGCCTAGATTACTTTGAAGAAACTGTTGATAGTAATATGGATGCTAAAGAGACTTTCTATGATGCCTTAGAAGTAAATAATGAAACTATTATTGGAAGTGGAGGAAAGGTGATCCATGTTTTAAAGTTGCGGAGAACTTAGCAAGATTAACTCCTGGTATTATATGGAAGACAGAATTTGAAAATGGCAAACCAGAGCATTTAGCTGAAGAACATTCCAAGGTAAACTCAGAGAATGTGGCTTGGCTTCTCCTTGCAGTTTATAGCAAAATACTAGATGAGTGAAATACACTAAGAACTGAACTTTTGGGCACAAAGAAAACAGAAACTGATTCCGGAGCTTCCAAGTTTCTGGAAATCAAACTCCCAGATGAAAATGCCCTATTTGAAGACTTTACTAAACTTGGAAAGTGTAACTCATAATTGAAGATGCAGTTATCTAGGAAAGACTTGTGGAAAGTCTTTACTGTCTGATGGCCTGGACCCCTTCTTCCTGCATGCTAAACCAACAAAGTTTTTGAGAGAGCTGTATGAACAAAACCACTGTCAGCTTGGACAAAAGAGGACATCGAAAGGAGAGATTGAGGGAGAAACAGCTTTAAGAAGAAAATGATGGAAGCAGAGATCTGGGATTAAGACATCTCCTTGGGCCAAGAGAGGAGCCCCACCCATATGTACAGAGAGGGTGAGTTTTCCCCAGCAGTTGAAGAGGGTAGATGTCCCCACCCGATGTTCTGGGAGTGTTTTGCCACCCCAGGGTACAGGGAGGGTGGAGCACATTCCTCAAAGATTAGGGCAGTTAAGGTCAACACCCCATAGATCTGAGAGGGGTGTACCTGTCCCCCATGGATTAGAGAAGGCCAGGTGGTCAACCCATTGCTCTGAGAGGGTTGAACCTGTATGCCAAAGGTTAGGGGAAATGTTGTCTTCACCTCACTGTACTAGGGGGGCTAAGACTCTAACCCAAAGATTGGGTAAGGTGTGGCAATCACCCCAACACTCTTGGAGAGTGAGGTCTGGAGCCTGGTTGACACCCAGATGCTTGATGAAGGTGGAACCAAGAAAATGGCTGTTGGGCAAGCCTGTGAAAAGGGTGGGTTCCCGTGTGACCCCAAGGAGAAGAAACCATCATCTTAAGAATGACTCTCAGACTTTGAAATTGAATGGAGGATGCCCTGCAGGCTTACTGAACTGTAGAGGATCCATGACTCATGTTTAACATCCCAATTTCTCCTTATGATAATGAAAATGTTTATCCTCTGTCTTTCCATTGTGTATTGGAAGCACTTAAATGGTTTAGTAAGTTCCAGAGGTCTATAGCAGACAGGATTTTGCCTGAAGACAAAGTGTATTTCTTTAAACTGCCTATGATATGATTTTGTACTTGCATTGTCACTGATTTAAGGTTTCTTAAATATTGTAATGTATTTTTGGAATTCAGAGGGTGGGGTGTTCAGCTGGGCAGTTTGATGTAATTATGAATTCCAAAAATATAATTGGATCATGCTTATAAACTTATCTGTTAATCTGGGCATGATAAAGTTATGATTAGGGGGTTGACTGGGCCATGTCAGTAGGGCGTTGAGCCCCACCCCTTGGTGGGTGGGGAATCAAATATAAAAGGCATGGCAAGAACAGAGTTGAAGCAGTTTTTGAGAAGTGCTTTTGATGTTGGAGTTTTGATGTTGGTGAGAAGGCTCCAGGAGAAGAGAAGTGAGCCGTTCGCCTGATAGTCTACAGCTGATCTTGTGGAGGAACCGGAATAGCTAAGCCCAGAGAGAAACGCAGTCCTGGGGGGAGAGGAACCCAAGAAGCCTGAACCCTGGCAAACGTCGGGCAGCTGTCCTGCTCCAACACGTGGCAATGAACTTTGGTGAGAAGAAACTTAACGTTTTATGGCCTGGTATCTGTGGGCTTCTACCCCAAATAAATACCCTTTGTAAAGACCAATGCATTTTTTGGTATTTCACATTAGCACCCCTTTGGCTGACTGATGCAGCATCTCTTTCAGTTCTCTTTATAACAAAGGATTTGTTAGAATGACAGGGTTCTTGAAGGTTGGTCTTCTCCCTAGCTAAACAGGATTCATATTGCAGGGTTGCTCACAAAGCAGAGTTTCTTTCCCCTACCCTATCTCATTAATGAATGGTTTTCTGCAAATATGGATTTTAAGAGTGATTTCTCAATAGGTTTTTCATTCCAAGATTCTGAAGCTGACTTTCAAGTTTTCTGTCCAGTGGTTCATTGGAAGCTCCCATTGCTATCTTGGGCATCTGGATCCTCAGGGTGTGTCACTTACTCTGCAGAGCTCTACTGTGCTCAATTTACCTGAGATCTCAAGCCATGCGCATCATCCCTGGGTGTCTTTCAGTGCCAAGTTTGATACATTTGCTGCCCCTTCTTCATATATTGTGGGTGGGTTGCAGATATCTCCTAGTTTTGTTGAAAATGAAATTTCAATTTTTAATTCTAATTCTTCTTGTTACTTTGGAGTAATTAAAAAAGAAAGAAAAAGAAGAGAAAGAAGGGAAAAAATAAGGAAGGGAAGGGAAGGGAAGGGAAGGGAAGGGAAGGGAAGGGAAGGG